>VZRL01003527.1:1806264-1837008 GCA_013397895.1 Origma solitaria | reverse complement strand
GGTGGGGAGGGCGAGGGTGGGGGGTTGGAGATTAAGTCCCGAGGAAGGAGGGGAAAAAAAAAAAAGTAATATGTGTGTGTGTGATTGAGATTGAGGAGGGATCGGGGCGGAATGTGGGAGCTGTTACTGGGGGAAGGAGCCAAGCGGCGCGGAGCAGCCGGCGGCCCGCAGACACTCCGGGTGCCCGGCCGCGCCGAAATGGGCGCCGGCGGAGGGAAGGGAGGGAAGGAAGGAAGGAAGAAGGGAAGCAGCGGAGCCGGGAGGCGAGGCCAGGCGAGGAGGAGCGGCCCGGCCCGGCCACACGAGCCCAGCGCGGGGGTCGGGCAGGGGGACCCGCTCCCTGACCCCTCCCGTGCCGCCCGCCCGAGCGGGAGGGGAGGCGGCCGCGGGCACGGCGAGGGAAGCGAAGGGAAGGCAAGGCAAGGGGGAGGCCGCCCGGGCACGTCAGGCCCCGGGCCGCCGAGCTTTTCTAGGAAAGACATTAAACTGCGCTGCCAACAGAGCTTGTGTAAATGCAGGATGTAACATGGTGGTTTTGCCTCTCTGCTCGCAGCCCGTCGCGGCTGGCGATGGCACTGCCACCGGGAGCTGGCCCCGCGCCGTCCCCGTTACCGCCTCGGCCCTCTCCTTTTCTTTAATGGAAATAATCCTCCGCAGCAGTAAGGCGATGGCCTACCTGGGTGCTGCTCGTTTTTAGAATTGGAATGCTGCTTGTCATCTATATGGCTGCATTGTTTGTTTTTGGAGGCGAGCTTTGTTAATCAAAACCACATTCGTCACCAGGCAGCCCTTTCCATCTTAAAATGGTTTTGCAACAGCATTTCACGCTCTTGGGCGATGGTCCAGCGCTCTCATGTCCAGACATTGGCACCCGAGCAGAGTCCCAATGACCACAAACCCTGCACGGATCCGATGGCAACATCCGATGTTGTCCCTGCTCATTCCAAAGGCTCCCCACACACCCCAGTCCCACTCTGGTGCGGCTCAAACGGGGTGTCCACATCACCACACTCGATTTCAGAACTCGATTTCACTGCAGCTAGCAGTGGATAAAGAGATGACCATGCATGCAGTGCTTTTTTCTTTTCTTTTCTTTTCTTTTCTTTTCCTTTCTTTTTTTTTGTTTTTTTTTTGTTTGTTTGGTTGGTTGGTTTTGTTTTTGTTTTTTTGTGGATAGAGCTTGGCATTGCCGGAGAATTATGCTAGTTGTAAGGCAGGAGTTTTGGATTGTACTTTCAGTCTAACACATAGGCTGATTTTGCCTATCTGAGCATCATCTCACAAGCAGATGGGGCCCATCAACTCCACAAAGCCTTGGATGGGTGGGTCTCTGGGTATAGGATCACTTCAATATGCCCATTTTCTTGAGGGTCCAAGCCCACACATTTTTCCTTCCTTTATGATGAAAAAGTTTTAAATACTCGGAGAAAATAGATTTTTTTTAATTTTTTTTTTGTTTTTTTTTGTTTGTTTTTTTTTTTTAATTGCAAAATGATTTAATTCTGAGGAAACCGTGGCCCTTCAGACCATTGGCTTGAAGAGGCCAGAGTTATATGAGGAAACCTAAATCTCCCTAGAAGGCCAGAAAACTCACTTTGGTGTCCAGCATTTATTTCTGTAATGATTTTGGTGGCCCAAGTGGACGACTTTCTCTTCTCACTAATGCTGCATAAGCTGTTTGCTTTAGCTATGTAGAGGCAGTAATTTTGAAGACTATATCCAGTCCAATTCCAAAATTTGCTGAAAGTCAAGAAATTTAAAAGGGGCAGAAAGGGGCAAGGCATTTGTTTACATGTTCCTTATTATAATCTTAGATTTGTCCATGCTTCTAAAAGGAGTTTGACCTCTTGGTACTCTAATTTATTTCCCAGGTGAAAGAAGATAAGCTGTAACAGTGTGTGGAGGGAGGGGAATGGGAATATGCACATAGCCTAAGGCAAGAGGAAAGGAATCTCTTCTGGGGGACTGGGGGACAGCAGGGCCCCAAAGAACGCTATTTGAGAAGTCCATGAAATGGGAGTGAGAGGTGTGACGTTCAGGAAGCTTGTGTGAGAAACGGGGGAGGGAGAATCCCTGAAGTGTGCGTTGTTTGGCCCTCAGGAGCTACAAACACTGTCTTCCCATCCATCTGCTGAGCAGCGACAACGTGCTGAGCTGAAGTCATCTGGCTGAAGGTTTCCGTGGTCTGCTGTTCTCCAAATGTTCAGTCGCGGCTCTGGGATGCCAGGCTCCCATTTTTAACATGATGACGTGCTCAACTGGGCGATTTCCCGAGGAGAAGTTCTGCTCTGCAAGATCTACAAAGTGCATTCTGGCAGATTTATGCTTTAATAGTTGTCTCCCGTTCGTTTTGTTCTGGTTTCTC
The DNA here is from genome assembly GCA_013397895.1 of Origma solitaria. Taxonomy (NCBI): domain Eukaryota; kingdom Metazoa; phylum Chordata; class Aves; order Passeriformes; family Acanthizidae; genus Origma; species Origma solitaria. The sequence continues at coordinate 1,834,643 of VZRL01003527.1, read as the reverse complement.
TTTTTTCACGAAGGCGAACACCCCGCAGGACTGCACAAAGGCCTCTCACTCTCTGTGATGAGCTTTAGACCTTGTCATTCTCTTGCCCAAATGTGCAGCTGGACTCAGAGCTACAGGGGACACTTCCAGAGCATATGGGAAGGAGGCTCTTGCTTTCAGAGGTTTCCAAGAACGGATGTTGGGTAACACAGACGGAGCAGTTGAGCAGGTTGTGGTTTACAGCGGATTGTTCGATGAGCGAGCTGAGCTTGGGGAGTGGCTTTGCCTCCTGGGAGAGCCACTTCTATACAATAACTCTTGTTATGTTTCCTGTCCCATAGTAGTGAGAAAGATGGGACAAAACCCTAACTTTCAGATGTGTAACTGGAGCAGATCTGAGGCCTCGTTTCATCCCTGTGTTTGAATAAAAGCGCGCTTCTGAAGTGCTTCAGTGACACAGCTGCTCACGGCCAATGGCTTCATCATCCCGATGACTGGAAAGTCTTCTCACACCCATAATTTTAAGACACATCCTTAAAATAGTTGAAATGACTTGTAACAGGGAGTGCTTGGCCTACCAAGCACATATAAGCAAATATTTGCAATAACTGGCCCGGTGTTTGCACAGCACCAAGCACACTGCCTGGACTCCATAAATAATAATACTTGGCACTTGCAGAGTGGTTTCCATTTTCAAAGCACTTTAGTCATAACCCTTGACACCTATACGGCCTTTTACATCTTTACAAGAATTAATTAATCCTCACAATGCCCTGTGAGGTAGGTATGCAGTGCAATAATAACAATAACAACAATTAATAATTCATGCCTTCTACTCAAAAATCACTTCAGGGATTAAAATGCATCTGTAATACTTGGGGTTTATTAACATTTTCCAGCAAATAATAAAACCCATGGTATTGTGTTAAATCTATATAATATCCATCCATAAATCCAGTGCAGATTGGAGCGAGACTGAAGGCACAGCGAGGCACCAGCAGGAAGCGGATGGCTGGCTCCAGGAAAGTTCAAGCGCAGTCCACACGCATCCCAGGTGCCACAACGTAGCTCGCCATGCACGGCAGTGCGTAAACAAACCCCAGCGAAGCGGGAAGGCTCTTTGTTCATTTTTAGCTCGTGTTTATGCAGGGGCTCCCCCAGGCTGGGCGTGCGTGACCCCATCCTGCACCAACACAGCGCTGGGGAAGAACAGGCACTGCTGGGTGAGCAAGGGCAGTGACTCAGCACCGCGCTGAGCCATGGCGAGTGCAGGGAGGAGCCTGGACAGCACCAGGAAAACACTTTCCCTCAATACTTTCCCTCGTAAAAATTACCATAGTGCCTTTGATATGCAGGCGAGCCCCAGTTAAACCTGATATTTAAACCAGCGGGACTTAAGCCCTGTTGGTTTAAAGAGAAGAACCGACAGGCTCCCACGGGGGAGCTCCGGGTTTGGCAGGGCCGAGGAGGGACCGGGCTCCCCACATGCAGGGATGCCCCACAAAGATTCTTTTGTCAGTTTGCAACCCAAAGTGGATTAACGTGAACCACAAGGGCACTTTAATCCTAATGAGCAGGTACACCCACACCCTGGCAGTTCCACCATGACTTCCCTGTGACGGCAAGCTCTGAATCGGAAGCACTGAACAGTTAGGCCTGGAGGCCTTCGTACTCTAAGATTTTTTTTTTTTCCCCTTCATTTGAGGGAGATACCAGCTTTTGAAAAAACCCCTCTAAATTATTTGTCTCCGTGTTGTGCATATTGAGAACTGAAATGGAGGTTCACTGGTTTGAAGGCACCGGTTTTATTCTTTTTGAGGCTGCTGACAATGACTCTTTGCAGGAGAGGACATGCTGGAAAAGGGCTTCTTTCTGAGTAGGGAGCATCTTCTGCCCCTACCTTAGTTTAAATTTATCAGTAATTCATCATTTATTGATCATCTATGGTAAAAAACGTCCAACACTGGTGATCAACATACAGTACCACTGGTTTAATCAGTTGCTTTAAAGCATACACACACAGATAACCTTGTAGATCTCCATGAGGCAGGGAGGAGTCAATCCCAAAACAATAATCTCATTGATAGACTTACCAGATCGATCTGGGAGGCTTCTGCTTCCCAGAACAAACAGCAAGAGCAGAGGAGCCAGGTGAATAGACCCTCATTCACAGTCAGTTGTTGGACTGTGTGATCCAGAGCCATGAAAGGACTCTTGCAGAAGTTTCAGGACACAACTTGTGCTGCTCAGAGCACGTTCAGCTCTAACTTGGTGTGAAGAGCTGGTCAGCAGCTCCCTGGTGCATGGAGCTTCTGCAGGACACAGCTGCTTGCCCTGGCACTTCTCCACAGCGGCAATTTCAGGTTGCTATTTTCAAAATCTGCCACAAGTCCCCAAAAAAATAGCACAGAGATGACCAAGGTCAGGACTGCTGCAGGATGGGGATGCCACCAAACAGAGTCTGGCCTCACACTTTTATTGCTGCCAGCCTCCCACCCAGAGGCCCATCATTCCCTGAGGGCTTTAAGAGGAACACAAATGTGTGTGTGAACGTGTCACCCCAAGGAGAGCTTCCAGATCAGTGGCAGAGGAATGTTTTTTAAAGGAAACATGAGAGAAATAAAGGATAAGAGATGCCTACTGCTTGAGGTCCTTCAAGCGCCCTGCACCAGGTTCCTGCACCTTGGCTTCTACTGGGGCATATTGTCCTTTTTTTTTTTGGAGACAAAAACCAGTGGGTTTGTTGCTGCAGTCCCAGGGCCTCCCTGCCCATGGAGGGCTGGTTGTTTAGGGCAGAGTATGTCCCTGTCCACCTCAGCTCCCGCTGTGGTTCCTGGCGCAAGAGGGAGGATGAAATAAAAGCTGAACATCATCCCTCGCTATCCAGAATCTGGCCCAAGGAGGATTGGTGGATGTTCCACACAAGAAGAGGAGAAAAGTGAGTGAACAACGAGGATACAGACCTCACTCTGGGCAGCGACATAGACTGACCTCGGAGGGTTTAGTTACTGCAGGTGCAGCACTGGAGCTTCAGTGTGAACTGGGGTTGTTACAGGCATAGGAGCAAATTTATCTTTTTGTTTTAATTATTTGCTAAGGATTGAGTTGGGTTTTTTTTTGTTTTGGGTGGTTTTGGGGGTTTTTTTTTGGTTGGTTGTTTGGTTGGTTTTTTGGGGATTTTTTTTTTGTTTTGGTTTGTTTGATTTGATTTGGTTTGGTTTTGGGGTGTATTTTTTGTTTTCTGGTTTTATTTTTGTTGTTTTTTGGTTTGGTTTTTGGGGGGTTTGTTTGTTTGTTTTATTTTGGTTTTGGGGTTTATTTTTGTTGTTTTGGGGAGTTTTTTGGCATATGTAAATATCCACATTTTTTAAGATGCAAAGAAAACCTTAGTTCTCAGACAGAAACACTGAAGAGGCCCCTGTTAACTCTGAGGTTATGGCAAAGCTCCCTTCACAGCAGGCTTGTAACTCAGATGTTACATCCTACAATGGCTGAACAAATCCAAACTTGTTTTATTTTAACAGGGTTATGAAAGTGGGTGTGTCCCAGCTGCTCTCACACACCTCTGAAGTTTCAAGCAAGATGTATCTGGCCCTCGTAGGAGATCAAACAGATTATCTCACAGAGCCAGGATGTGGTTGCAAAAAATTCAGTCTTGTAAGCGTCATAGTGATTCATAATGTAATCTACATTACTTGCTGTAATTACTGCAGAGTAAGTAAAGGCACAAGTACAAAAGGTATAATATTTGTTATTTACCTTGATCTCTGTCACATACTATTTTAATATTTCCTGTCAGTCCAAGAATCCAGCCAACCTGAAGAAGATTTCTCTTTCTTGCCCATGCTTAAACCTTGCTTTTCTTTTATTATACCAACATTATTCTGGTTTTTGTGTGAGGGGAGGACAGAGCCAGGACTGATTCTCTCCCTAATCAGAGTCCTGAAAGACTCCTCATGTGGCCTTCAGCAAGCTGTTTATTATCAGGGCATGAGCTTCTGTCTATAAAAAGAGAGGACTAACACAGCTACTAAGGGTGATTATATTATTGTTAACACATAATTATCTATCGCACAAGAAAATTGGGAGGGTAAATTAGTGTTTATGAAGTATTTTAAAGATGATGATAATATTATTTATGTGAGGGCTATACTTTATGTCTTGAGGACAGCAATTGTTGAAAACCACCTTCTAATTAGGTTTTGCTAATGATGGTGTCAAAAAGGTGCAGAAAAAAAAAATCCATAGGTACACTTGAAGGCCCGTGGTTTTATTTCCTACAGTATTTGCATCGGCTGCTTTCCTGTAGACAGATATGCTATATCCACTTATACCAGATGTTAAACATTGTTTTTGAGCATATTAAGCATAAAATGAATGACGTCGATGGCAGTGCCAAAGCACACCCTGCAGTATGCTATTAGACAACTTGCTCCAGTGATTGAAGCCCTCAATGTCAATAGAGGTTTTGTAGTTGTTGGGTTGTTTTCGTTTCCCCACCCCGCTGGGCAAGGATTCCATCCTGGATCTCCAGCCTTGTCTTTCACTGCACATCACTGATGTGCTTAACACTCAATTAAAGCACACCCAGGATTTATTCCACTCAATCCCTTAGCGAGAGGGTGACTGCAGGTACTGAGGGAACTGACAGCAGCGTAAGCCCAGCCAGAAGGATGACTTCACTGGGGCCTGCTGTATTTCCCCTTTTTTTAGTCAATTATCTGCATTTCGTTGAACATCCACTTCTTTCAGTTTTATTCTTGAGGACTTCTGATAAGGTATCAAACTTCCCCGAGCCGGCTGTAATCTTCACCCCCTCCCGACGACACTAACTGTGAGTGGCTGCAGTAGATTAAGCAGCACTTTCCCACAAAACATTTCCAACACGACACCAAACTTTATGAGCTGTGCGAGCATCCTGTGTAACGTTTCTAGCAGGTACATAAAACACTCCAGGGTATGTACAGAAAGAGAGATCTGACTGGGTAGAGCAGTGCATTAGGAATAGCTGTCAATATTTCACAGTGCTTGATATGTGCCATAACATGAGACCAAAACACACACACACACACACACACACACACACACACAAAAGAAAAAAAAATGAAAAAACAGTATTTGCCNAAAAAAAAAAAAAAGCAGGAAAATACCCCAAATCTCACAGTGGAAGAATGAACTGAGAATTATTTCCTCAGCTGAGCCAATATTTCCTACAACACGGCTTTCTGTGAGTCAGCCTTTTTGTGCCACAGAACTTAAAATAGCAAAAGTGAGATAACAGTGGGCTTGTTGGAAATAGACATTTTCAAGGGATACAAGAAAACACTCAGAAAAAACAACTTTTGGACTAGAGAGTGGTGATGAGCATGGTGGTGATCTGTTGGTAATAGATTGCTGTAAGAATATATCAAATAATCCTGAAAAAAAGTGGCATTTATCTGAGATTATAAAACATGGAGAATTCCAGGTATGCGGGAAGCCCACCACAGGGATTTCAGCCACTCCCCAATCCTCCTGCAGCACTGAGGGCAGAGAGCACAGCTCCCTGACTCCACTCTTTCTCCCTCTTTGATAAGCAGGAGTGGTTCCATCCCAACCCCAGCATTCCCTTTAATTTTGCTCATGCTGCTGAGAAGCCCTGGGCCAGCGGAGAGGAACCTCAGGCAAATTCCACACTGATTTCACATAGTTCAGGACATGACTCGATAAATACACATAGAGGAGGAGAGAGTATTTCTAGAGGCAGGGTGAAACAGAGGATGGGCTAGCAATAATGCAGACTTGTTGGCCACATACACATCAGTATTTCTTCAAGGGTTGTACCTGCCAGAAATGGATTTAAAGCCCAGACGAAATGCACCTCCCACCAAACACATCCCCTTCCCTATTTGCTTACATGTGTGCAGTGCACCCACATAGGAGAGTTCCCACTGGGAGCAAAGATCAGGCACCCACTGGCAATTCTGCACTGTCAACTAGAAGTGATTAACAGGCAGAAGGGGTGGAGCCCCACTGTGGCCCCACTGTAGCCCCACTGGATCTTGTATGAAAATGAAGATCGTTAAAATGTACCCAAAAATGAAAAAGGCACCCCCATGCACCCGAGGTTTTGGCATAGTTGGGGTTCTCTCCTTTCTGGCTTAATGAGGTCTCCTTTACAAGTGCCCTGTCCACCTCAGATTTCATCTGCTTGCTCATGGTCCACATGGATAATTCCCTCCATTCCTCCGTATTTAGGTTTAATATGTAACATTTGCTAACTTCATTGGCCATGGGGCATTTTGCAAACAAGTGGTCCCACACAGATCCATGGCATTTGTCTTTTATTTTTCATTTCTTCCTATCAAACACAGGTCCCGTTCTGCAAGGCACCAGGCAGGGGCAGCTGCGCCAGATGTGTAATGTAAGCAAAGCAAGCTGAGGCACAGATACTGCCTGGATTTACACAGCAGGTTATTTTTAAAGCAAAACCTCCATCTCCTGAGCCTTGTTGGGGGAAGGCTCACTTCATCCAGGTTGTGTCTTGGCTCTGAGACCCTGAGCTTCCACGCAAGCACCTTCTTCCCCTTCATCACTCAGGAATTTTTATTTTAAAAAGTCTCCAAGGACATAAAAAACTTTTCATTTCCCACATCCTGTCATTAAGCAGCTGTACTGCAAACAATGAATGATGACAAACCAAAGCAACAGTTTTAACTGAAGCAGGATTACACTTGGCATCGCTATTTGTTATGTGGCTTAGTGGACAGCAAGACAAATGTGTACTTCTGCTGCCCTTTCCTGCTGCCAGCTCCATCCCCTATTAATACATAATGCACGATTGGAGAAAACACCACAGCAGAAGCAGCTGTAGGATGAGACCCCAAAAATTAAATGATGTCTGTGCCAGCAAGGGCTGGGGGTCTGCAGTTCCTTGGTTCCTCTGGGCTGAATTCTCACTTCTGGCACTGATTCAGTGGCTGTCTGATGATTCAGGAGGAAGAAAAAGATTTGGATAAGCCTTCTGGTCCATGATGCCCTCATACACACACAGGGAGACAGCTGTCCTCACCTGGGGGGAGCAGATCACCACAGAATTTTAACCAAAATCCTGCTCCCTTGCATGGCATTAGTCTGCACTGAGTAAGGTGAAAACATAACCAACCCACGCCTGATTAATTATCAGACAGCACTTGCAGAGGTTTAAGTAATATCACACTTTGCTCGTGCATCCTCCAAAGCCTTGCTGGTAATGATGATACATGGCTGTTAGCAAAAATGCCATTTAGAAACTGGAGGTACAAAAATATCTGCCGAGGAGGCTGCCAGCTTTACACAAATGGATGTGGATGTTTAATCACATCATTCTGCACCAACATGGCACTCCGAAACAAGAGGCTCCAGTCGCTGCACCCAGCAGGGCACAGAGCTCACCCCACAAGCAGGAGGGATGGCAGCCCCCATGCACTGAGTGTGAGCCTTCTGAGGGGCTCAGTCCAGCCTGCAGAGCTGGTCAGGCCCCAGGCAGGACCCTGCTCATGCCACCCCCTCCCCAAGCACAGTCCCGGGCACGCTGGCACCCAGGGACCTGTCCCAGGGGTCACAGCCAGAGGGGAGGATGGACCCTGCCCATAAAAAGCAACACTGAGCAATGTCTGCTTGGAATCATTCTTGGGTCCTTCTGGGCCATCTCTGCATGCAAATACAAGACCCATTCAGCCCAGGTCGTATCCGCAGTCATCAGGAATCAATGGGATCATTCATGTCCCAAAAACCCTGCGCACACTCAAGTAGTTCCTTTGGCAGTGGCCTGGAGTGACACTGCCGTGCACTCCCAGCCCTTGTCATTGCAGCATTCACTCTGTTCCATCTCGGTGAGGTCCACAGGACTTGGGAAAATATAAATAAAGGCAACATTACGGCCCCATTTCTCATCCAGGGTTGCAAATGGTACTTCTATTTACTATTGAGCATCTCTTTATTCATCAGATACATTAGAAAATCCATTAAAGAAGAAATTAGGGATCTAATGACCTGCACAGTCATTCGAACCGGGTGTTTCAGATACAGGCATCAAATATAGTTCAGCGCCTGCATCTCCTCCCGGCCGGTGACTCACTGGAGGTGGGAGCAGTGTGATGAGACAGCCTTGCTCACCCTCCATGGAACAGGCTGGGAGCACTCACTGTGCGGAGCCATCACAGCTGCCTGGCGAGCAGCAGAGGCCACGGGGCTGTGCCATGGGCAGAGAGGGAGCAGGGCGAGGGCAGAGGGGGCAGCCAGCTGCCCACCCACAGTCAAACTGTTGGGAACTGGGGTGCCTGGAAAGGAAGGGATGGTGTGGATGGCTGTGGTATGGCTGTATATGTGTGTGTGTGTGTGTGTGTAGAATGGAAATAATTAGAAAAGAGGAGTGAACTGCAGCACATCTGCCTCGCAGCTCAGCCTGTCCTGCAGGTGCAGCGGGGACAGTGACTTACCTGCAGCTCTGCAGGGAGTCACCACTCAAGGGCAAGATGACAGCAGCACTTTGCTGCAGCCAGACCTGAGGTTTAAGCAGCAGCTCCCCTTGACCTCCCACAGCAGCTTTGAGTTGGCACATCCCCAGCTCCTTCATGTTCTGCCATCACAGCACTACAGCCAGAGCAGCTTTTCTGATAGAACTTTCTATCTCAAATCTCTTCCTAACAGCTGACAGCAGCCAGGTTTGCCAATCTTAAATTTCCAGTGAGCTCCACAAATTGTCTGAGTGCCAGTGTTGTATATATAGACCTATACTTGAACTGTGTCTTTGTGCTGCTCCATTTCATTAAACAAGCTGAACAATTCAGCAGCTGGTTTTTTGCCTCCAGGCACTTGGGTCATCTCTGATTTTTACTTGTCTCAGAGTTCACGCTTGCCATGAATGGCTTCTTTGGACAATGAGATAGAGCAAATGATAAAATCTTCCCCAGTGAAGTGGCTCCCACCAGCAGGGAGCAGGGATCAGGCAGGGCTGGGGCTCCCTTCACATTGCATCCTTCCCTTTGCCAGCATCTGCATGGGGAGAGCTGCACCATTCCCAAATCTCCACCCTTAGTTCAGTGTGACAGCAGAAGCCAAGCCACAATTTAGCCCCCGTGAACACTGCAGCATCCTTCATCCTCCTTCCAGAAGTATAACAGAGTCCTTTTCTCCCCTGGCTGCACAGCAGCGGTGTTTGCTTCCCCCACACCTCAGCGAGGAAGGTTTTGCAGCCTTGAAATGAACTGAAAAGTTCTCGAGCAGGAACTCAGCTCAGCAGCTCAGAGCTTGTCACACATCGCATCCCCATCGCTCTCAGCTGGGTCTGAGGCTGTTTTGCAAGTGACTAACGTGGAGCTGCAAAAGATTTAAAGCTTTCTAATAAATGCCATGTCCCCCCTTCACTGCACACAGACACACACACACTCTGCATTATTCTAATGCCCTGCTAAGCTTTCTAACTCCTTCTTACATCACACCACATAATCAGCCATTTGGCCCTGAGTCAGTGTTTCCATGAAGCAGAGTCAGTGTAAAAAGCTTTCAAGGCACTGGGATTGTTTTTGCTTCTGTAATGCTTTAAAAATGCTATATCTTGGGACCGAAGACTATTCAGTGAAAACACGGAATTTCTGGATGCCTTTCAGTTCTTGCATCAGAAACGCTGGCGCTGGGAACCAAATTGTTCCCATATTTGAGCTTGGTACCAAAACATCAAGGTTTTGTTTGTAAAGTTTGTAAAACAAATGACTATAGACTTGAATATATTAATCACGGGGAAACGGAAACAGCTCGTCTTTACATAAACAGCAGGTCTCTGCTTAGCAGTGGCCACATTTTGGGCCAGATGAAAGCAATTAGGATGGTTCATATGTATGTTCAAGACTCCAGGCAGTATCAGGGCATGGCTGTGTTTCAACCAGTCCAGCACTGAAATGCCAATGCCTGTGGCTGACAGAATTCAGGGAGGTTTAAATTAGATATTAGGAAAAAATTCCTCACAGAAAGGGCTGTCAAGCATTGTAACAAGCTGCCCGAGGAAGCTGTGAAGTCACCATCCCTGGAAGTGTTAAAAACACGTGGATATGGCACTTGAGGACTTGCTTTAGTGGTAAACATGGTGGTGGTGCTGGGTGGATGGCTGGACTTCATGGCCTTAGAGGTCTTTTCTAAGCTTAACGATTCTATGAATCCCTTTAGCGGTATTTTCAGGATCCATTTTGGGATCGCCTTCCAGCTGCTCTATAGGAATGTACTCCAACTTAGCAGACATGTCCCAGTACCCTCTCTTTATCCCTAATGACACTTAGGTGCCATCAAATGTGGCGTGGGGACAGGGGTGACACACTATCCATGCCATTTGACTGCTGATAAATGTGATTCTCTGCTTATTCCCTGTTATTTCTCACCACTGCCCCAATTTATTTTGCTTTCCGAGGGGAGGAGTGGTGGAAACACTGTCAGACCAGCAGCAGGGACAGCAGCACACGGGCATTTTGGAGTATTTATGTCCATTCTTAGCCATCCCCTTCCTTTTTCTGTTTTTAGCAGCCAGAGTGCGATTTTTGCACTGGTTGCAAAGATTACGTGACACCAGTTGTAACCACTGACAGGTTTAAATATCATCTGAGAAAAGGAGTGGTGAGGAAGGCTGTGGTTTGAATTTTAACAAGGAACAGGAGCTGGTCAGATATTGCTGGCTTGGGGGGATGCTTAGGGAAGGACCAGAAGGTCTCTCTGCTCTGAAGTGATGCACGCAGCCAGGAACAATGTTTGCTGGGAAAATGATGGGTTTGTAACAGAAATCTTTACAAATAGGTCTGCCATCCTATGGAAAACAGTAATTTTTTTTTCTTAACAAAAAATGCTTCCTTTTTCCTCATGGGGAGAGCTCCCAAGCACAACCTCATCCCCAGTGAGGCACCATGACCTGGAACATCTTAATTCCCATTTGGAAAGGCATCACATGGTGACACAGGACATGTGTCTTGGCCCAAAAAACTACCCAGCAAGAAAATCTCCTAACCTGAACTTTAAGCTTTGAATTGAAAGTTTTGCCCCCAGGTCTTCAAGGTTCAACTTTTCAATTAAAAAAATCGACATTCTTTGGGGGTTTGTTTGTTTTGTTGGTTGGTTTGTTTGTTTATGTCTATTAGAAAGGACAGTTAATAACTTCCCTTTCTCCTTGGGGTAGAGGTGAGCCATGTGTTGTCTCTAAAAACCAAATAATAGCTCCTGAGTTTATCTTTAAAAAAACCTTTACATTTTTTGGTGGTTATTATTAAACGACAAGTTTTATCTGCTCTTACCATCTCAGTACTAAGGGGGAAGTTGAAGAGTTTTCTAAGAACTTCTTAAACTGCCAGTGAAAACCAACATTAGAGATAAACCACAGTATCTGAAAATCAGAAAATAGCTTCTCTCCAGCTGCGTTATCAAGCAGCAGCACAGCCCTGTGAAGTGCATTTATTGTGCAGCAACTGAAGAAAAAAAATTGGGGAAAACACTGGGAAGCACAAGGTGTATTTTTGGGCATCCATTGATGTGCACAGCCTTCATCTGAGAAAGGGAAAAAAAAAAACCAAACCTTAATCCCTCAGATATATCAGGATCTTTCTAGATTATCAGAATCTAAAACTGGAAGAGATTGAAAAGTTATATTTTTTTAAATTTATTTCAAAGAAATGTCTATCAGAGTCTGCATAAAAGCTTCCAGGGGACGAGCAAGGACCAGCCGTGGTCAAGGCAGGTCAGCTCCATGGCCATCGTGTGCAGCACAGCAACCCTGAGAACGTTTGCCCTGATAATTTCCACATATACAGAATGACAGAATCATTTAGGCTGGAAAAGACCTCTAAGAACATCAAGCGATCTTAAAGACCAACTGATTTCAGCCCTCCTGCCATGGGCAGGGACACCTTCCACCAGATCACGTTGCTCCAAGTCCCATCCAGCTTGGCCTTGGACACTTCCACCACAACCACCCCTAAACCATGTCCCCAGGTGCCACATCCAGAGGCCTCTGGAACATTTCCAGAGACAGTGATTCCATCACCTTCCTGGGCAACTCATTTCAATGTTTCGCCCCTTTTTTAGTGAAAAAATGTTTCTAAGACCAAATCTGAACCACCTCATCTGACAAAATTTTTATTCTAACCCCCAGCCCAAGGTTTAGCACAAGGGGGGAAGGTGTAGGCAAGGACCGTGGCAAGGACTTTTGGAAAACACTGGTGAGAGAGAAGTTGTATTTATTTCACTGTAGTTAGTTTGGAGCTACAGTAGGATAAATGAGTCTAAGACCGAGTTTAGATGTTAAAGGAAATGTATCTGACACTGACTTCAACAGACTAATTCCAGATTTATATTACACTGAGCCTAGAGCCAGTGAATACGCAGCAGTGATAATTATAGAGAGCAATATAGAAAAACAAATCACCGTATTAAGAGAAACAAATAGATTCTGGAAAAGTGCCATGTTTTTAAACTGGGCCACAGTGACTGGGGCTGGTTGGTGCCTATTAGATCATCCTCATGTCCAGGCATTTGGTTTCTATATCTTAATCATGTTGAGAAGCTCAGGCAGAAGAAAGAAAAAAGCAATTATCTTTCCTTTAAAAGAATGGTGTGTTTAAATAATAATGATGATGATGATGATGATGATGATGATGATGAAAGAACGCTGGACCAAATAAAAACCACAGCAAAATCAAGGGAAAGGCAGATTCGATCCGACAGGACTTTCTCAGGCTTCCAGAAAGCATTTTCTCCCACCCTGCAAACCCCCCTCCCGCAGTCTCCCCAGTCCACACAAAGCGAGAAGTTAAAGGTAAACATCTGTTTCTGCTTGCTAACCTTTCTTTCTTTCCTTAGGAGGCTCTTAGTGCTGACAAGGGCACTGCACATATTTCTCTCCGAAAGATCAAGCGAGGATAAAGGGAGCGGTTTCCTGCTCCTAAAAGCCGCCCGTGCCAGCACGGTCATGCTGCTTAAGCACAGCCCTTCGTCATCACCAGCATGAATGAAAAGCCAAGGCAGCCCTGGGACACCGAGAGACATCTCTTATAAATCAGGACAGAGAGCTGACCCCTGGCTCTGACACGGCCAAGCCACCATTTTTGACCTGTTTGTCATCACTTGGTCCTCTTGGGCACAGTCTCTGGCATGGAGAAGGGGTGGGAGCAGAAGGAATTCCCCCTGGAAATGGTTCTCGCCCTGCATGCAGCAGCACATCAGCTCCCCATCCCAGCTGCATCCCCTCGCCTGGGGCTCCAGCGCTGCCCCTCTGAGCTGCTCCCCAGGCCCCACATCCCCCTGCTGTTCCATGCCAAGTGACATTTTTTTTAGGCTGTGTCAGAGGAGCAGGAAGAAAAGACACAACACAATGATTTCCAAACGCCCTCAAGTCCTACTCTTTCCATCCCTATTTTTCATCTCCAGCAGTGGAGCATGGCAAGTGCCCCTCTCTCTGCCTGGGCAGCCCCCGAGCCCCCACCCCACCACCCTCTCTCCCAAGCTGGGGCGCCTGGCCGCCAGCTCCAGCTGACCCGGCACACCCCTCGCCCTCTGAAACGTTGGAGAGATGAGATCATCCAGAGCAGCTCTAAGACAAACATCCTGACAGCCCTCGCTAACATTTTCCACAGGTTTCTCAAGCTCCATTAGCTCTTGCTAGATCCTATCGCACAGCAGTCGCCATAATTAATGGCTTGTGTACTTTTGCACACACGGGTTCTTGTAATCCCCCTGCTCCTCTCTAAACAGAGTCAGAATCACCATCCCAAGGCAGTGAACGTGGTCAGTCAATCCACAGCTTGGCAATCTGTTCTTTTGACAAATTTCCCTCTGTTCTTCCCACCTATATGTATTACTTAAAACCCCATGGCTGCTTCCCTTGTAAGGGGTGAGGCATAAACAGAAGAGCATAAACCAGAGTAACTCAACTAAAAACCTTCATCTCAATAATTTGCCCACAAGACTTGGAGACTGAGGAAAATGGACCCAAACTTTCCTGTCTGGATCTAAGTGTTAACCAGAGCCATGACGAGAGAGAAGTGATGGAAGCGAGAGGGGCTTCCCTACACAGATAGTGCTGAAAGGGAAAGAGAAAAATGCAAACTGTAAGGGAGCCTTTCCATTCTCCCAGGCAAGGACCAGCACCTCTTCCTGCCCTGCAGCAGCATCAAAACATGCCCCTGGTGCTAATAAAATGGTTGTCATGGGGGGATGTTAATGGGCACATGAGCAGCACCAACAGAGTCGTCATTGCTGGCGCCACGGCTCAGGCAGAAATTGTTGATATTTACGGTGGAGTACCGTGGTGGTTTAAGCAGTATTTGGGTTTAGGAGCCATTACATTATTGTGAAATATGCACACTGTTGGTGGATGCTTAAAGCGCCGCTACGCTGTGGCATAAACTCAGTATTAATTTTGGCTCCGCAGAGGAAATTGAAAATGGTGCCCTTGAAATCATTACACTGAGCGAAACTCAGCAACAGGGGAAAAGACAGCCTGGAGGGAAATAAGAGAAAATTTACTTCAGGCAGCAAAAAGACCCCGTGGGATTCACTCAGTCCAGGCTCAGGGATGTGGAGGATGTTGGGGGCAGCCTGGTGGGATGTGGGGCCTCAGAGTCCCACACCGTGGCTGTGCCTTCCTTAGCCCAGCTGGTAGAAACCCTGAGAGCCCCTGGGGATGATGTTCTGTCTGTGAAGTGTCATTTGCTCTAATTTTAGCCCTGTTTATGTAACTGCTGTGTGATGGGAAGGTGCTACATTCCTGGAGGGGCTGTCCTGAGGACAAAGCCTATGCCCACACCCCAGAGCAGGACCTGTGTCTGCCAGGGCCTTCTGCCCCAAGCACTGGAGGTAGGCAGTACCTCAAAGGATGCTGAGTCTTACAGGCTGTATCCTGACAGGCAGGAGATTATATAAATACATATGTATATTTAAAATCTGTAATATCTATAATATATATAAAAATAAAGAAACCTGCTTCATCTGCCACCCCAAAATATCCCCCCTGCTGAGTCCACATGTCCTGACTTCTCTGGAAAGAGCTTTGCAGAACCCAAATGACCAGCCCTGGTCTGTGGGCGCAAGGGATTCAAAGTCTGTTTGAATGAGCATCAGAAATAAGTGGGGTTTATTGAACTGAGATAAATTCTTGGAACTCATCCACGTAGAAAGGAAATGCTCAGAATTCATCTGAGAGTTGACTCAGACCTGCCCTTTCAACCTCATATCCTGACATTACAACCTATCTATAGAAAAAAAAAAAATAATAATAAAAAAAAATCTCTACTGGGGCTTCAACATATAGCAGAACTGAGTCCAGAGAAAGAGGAAACAGAAAACTACAACCCTTGAATAGCTCCATGGGAACCACTCTGGTGTGTGCTCTCCTCCCTCTCTGGCTGAGGAGAGCAAAAGCCTGCAGCTGGAGCTGAGGTGAGGACCCGGCTGTACCTGGCCCCTGTGGGACCACACGTCACAGGCATTTCAGCTGGGAGCTGACAGGGGAAGCAGCTGTTCCCACACCCCAGAGCCTGTGATGAGCTGCAGGGATGGCTCCAGCACGGCAGCATCCCCAACCCCACAGCTCATCCCCCACAGCTGTCGGGGTGCAGACCGTGGAGCAATGCCAGGGCTCCCACACCTCGGGGGGCAAGTCCCCCCCAGCTTTTGGAGGAAAGCTGTGAGCAATCAGTGGATTTTCTTGTTCTCTCCCAGGATTTGCAGGAGCGGAGGTCTGGCTTGGTATGGTTTGGATTAGTTTTCATATATATAAAATTCTGCTGGCAACACAGCTGCCCTTTATTTAATGCAGATTGTGTGCACTCCCCGAGTAGAGAAACCATTACCTCACCGACTGGATACGATTTCTCAGCTCCCTGCCTTCAATAAAAATTCTAACACCTGCAAACTTTTTAAACAAATTATGTATATTAGAGCAGAAACCACCCCCCCACCATGTTCTCCTGAACTTGCAGCCCTGTGTCTTGAAACCAAATCCTCTCCAAGACATCTGGTCTGCGCTGGTGTGGTTATTACAAGCTCCCCCGTGGTGCTGGTGGCAGAGAGCCCACAGACCTGCTCCACAAAGGCCATTCTGTAGCCAGGGCTCCCTCTGCCACACTGGGAATCCCACGGAGCACTTTCAAAAGTGTCTTAAAGAAAAATAAAAATACAACAATTACTGTTTGCAAATGCAAAATGAAAGGATGGACAGCAAAGGGTGAACCCTCAGCTTGCTTTGCTGGTGTGGATACTGATGTTAGAGGCTGAAACACTTCACAGAAGCTTTCTTTTATCATCGATCTGTGCACAGGGATGCCAGGAAAACTGTCTGGGCTGCAGAGACCATGGGGTAGAGGAGAGCAGAGGTCTCCAGCCTACATTCCTGGGTATAGTCCTCTGAAAAGATGCTTTGCCTCCTCACCCCAGCAATAAAAGTGCATACTGGAGCTCTGGAACAGCTTCTAACCAGGCGCCAGGCATGTCTCACCAGACCCAGCACCCAGAAGTGCTTAATTCAGGTGTGTGCAAACAGATTTGCTAGAGCAGGGTCCAAGAAGAGGCTCCTTCATCTAAAGAAACCCAAACTTGTTTTCTTTTCCCCCAGAGCTTCAGAGCATAATTCCCTTCCCAACATTAACCTGAAAGAATGAGAGAAGAGCTGCAGACCCCCAGGTCTCCCCACATCCTTGTGTGGCAGGAAAGCCCACATGGAAGCCTCATGGGCAACCTTTGTTCTGGTGACATTTCCAGCCCAGTCACTAGGTCAGAGAGAGCACAGACAAGTTTAATTAAACATCCAGACTGTCTGGTGTTGCTTTATTATCACCTGAGCCTTCCCACTGCTTCTCGAGTGAGACCTGAGGCACAGAATCCTGACAACGAATTAACAAGTTTATTTTGGTTGATTGACCCAGACTTTGGAGCCATAGGAAAAAGAACAAGGGCTTGAAGTTCAGCAGAGCTCGGTGCCAAGTATCACTCCTCAGTGACAGCCCAGAGCTCAGCAGGAGCAGTGTGACTTTCCCTACCCAACGTCCTGTCACCAGCAGCCTGTGCAAACCATGCAAATGCTGCAATTAGTATCAGAGATAAACCAGATCCATTAGTAGATGGAAGGGGAACTCAATCTGTTTTACAAATGGAAATGAAGTAGCAGCCTCAATTATAGGATTTTTAAAAACATGCAATTTAGCAAAATGTTGATTTCCTTTTCGTTTACTTCGTTCTTTGTCTTTCAGATACTTCAGCTCAAGTAGCAGGCAGTATATTAACCGACCAGATTTTGGCAATGTATTTAATAATCAAGCTCAAATAAGTGCTCTTAGGAAATAATTTTATTTACAGTTCAGCTGGGGAAGAATATTAAAGCTTGAGTATTTGGCTAAAATTATTATCCTACAGTAACATATTTTGAAGGCACTTGGGCTGTGGATGACTAGTACTAGTGAGTCAGAGAGCAGCGTTTGACCTTTCCGAAAATTCATCATCTATTTGGGACACAGGGCAAGATTTTTCCTCCAGCTTCACCCAGCCAGAGTGGGCAGTCACCACCACGACAGCTTTAGCACTCCCCTCACCCCTGCTGCACCCTGAGCCCAGCAGGGAAGTTCTGGGGCTCCTGGCAAGCAGCTGAATCACTCCTCATCCACCAGATTCCCTCCTCCATACAGTTGCTTTATGCATAGATATATTTCAGCACATACTCTGCAGCAAGGCTGGAGTTTAGGAACACTACATCAAGATATTTCAGCATGTATATGCCTGTATAACAACTTTGTTTTTTAATTGGTCCAGCCCACGTTACTGTTTAAATAATTGAAGGTGCTCAGCATTAAACATATTTTGCCATGCTTTCCCCATGGCACCTTTCCCACTCCAAACTGTTTGGAAGCTGAACACAGACTAAGCATTAACTAATTAAATTTCTCAAAACAAAGGTTAATTAATGTGTTTATTTTGCATTGAATTATTAAACACTATATGGTACCATNAAAAAAAAGAAGAAGAAAGAAAGAAAGAAAAAAGGGAAAAAAGGGCAGGCTGAAAGGAGGAAACATTCCTAAGCCCAAGAACAGCTTCTCTGGCTGCCTTGCAGCTACATTTACCATTTGTTCACAAATCCAGCATGTGCTTAGAAAGCATGGTCATTCTTTTAGGTTAAAAGCAAAAGCCCTCCCAATCCAGGAGGAAGGTCCAGCAGCCCTGAACTGTGACTACGGCAGATTCATGTCATTTTAGGACAATGCATAGGGGAGATGCAGAGATCCTGAATTTGGCTCAGGATAACGTTGTGCTGGACACCTCATCCAACACACATGCTCCTCTTACAGCCCTGTCTGCTGTGCCAGACACAGCAGCCACTGAGGATGGGAAGTCCCTTCCAGGCCCCTCAGACAGCAGCATTCCTCCTCTCCCTCCAATCCACCCCCTTTCCTTTTTGGTCCCAAGGTGGAAAGTTTGGAACATGCACTGCATCTTCTCAAAACTTAATTATACAATTATCTGTCTGCAGGCCGGGGTAATGACTGGAGTCCAAGAGCCAGACCACACTAAAAGAAACAAACGGGTGAAGATTCACTCAGATTCCAGGTTTCACCCATACACTGGTCCTATAGCTGTAGCACCAATCCCAAAAGGATATATGGATAAACCACGGGCAACGCACAAGAGGTAGGAAGATAGAGGCTAATACCATCCCGTTGTAATTACCTGGCAGTGAACAAATACACCCACCTGCCCTAAGAGGTGGGCACACAGGGCACTGTTTCCAAAGCACAAAGGAATCTAAAAAGCTTGCTTGTCTTCTCAAGATTATTATGTAAAGCAACACTTCATATATGCCTGGCCTACAGCAGCGGGAACGGTGTCAGATTTATCTACGTGAGCATTTCCTGCATGCCTATCATGGTGGGTTTGTGATTCATGCTGTCTGAAGAGTCTCATGACAGCTGATATGAGAAACCCTTCTTCATCACCAGAATAAGTCTCTGCATTTCAGCTTTCAACTCATTTTCTGTACAAACAGGAGTCTTGAGTCAGTTACAAAATGCATCTCTTTTTTCAAAGCATCCTCCATTGCTGCAGGGAGCAATAACCTGTGTTGTAGCCCAAACAGCAAACAAAAAGTGGGCTCACAAGCACCTCTCAGACAAGAGATGATCCCTGACTTGTGCTTATCCAGAAGCCAGCCAAAACCTATAAAAGTGTCTTCCCTGTTGCCCCATGTAAATACAACATAAAGTTCAATATATTCTTAGAGATGTAGCTTCCCAGGACTCTGTCACATGAGCTCTGCAAGAACTCGGAGAGGGCTGAAAAGGACAGTTCCTTGAGGATGGGTGTCAGAAGCAAAAATGGATCAGTTCCTGCTTTATCACTTTGTGATTGCTGGAGCACTATCAGGAGGTGCAATCAGAGCTGCAGCTGACACCTTCAGAGAAGCCATAAGTGGCTTCAGCTGCTTGTTCTCACCCTGATGTCCTATTCCTCTCCTTCGAGGTCAGAATTCCTCCTCAGTCCTGAATCTCTGCTAGATTGCCAGTTATTTGTCACCAGACTTTTTTTCAGATTCATTACCCGATCAGGGGGCCAGAGTGGATAAACCCATTTTACAGTCATTGCTTATGAAGGCATGCAAATAAATTTGTCTCTCTGAAGCTTTTTTCTCCCTCTACTTACTATTTTTTCAAATGCATTTTTATGAAGGAAATATTCTTTCTGTAGATCTAGGAAGGCAAACCTAATTAAAGTCACTTCATTGAGGGACCTGATACCAACATTTTCTTTAAAGACAAAACTCCTTTCTTTTAAAATTCAAATATTTTTGTTCTGCTGTAGAAGCGAAAACATATCTTTGAATGACAGATATCTCAGAAATCTGCTTTCATTCCCCTTTTCTCCTTCCCTGACGATCTTAGGTTTCACATTCACACCCTTTGGGAAAATTGCCTGGGAAACTTTTCTGATGATACGCTGAAGGTCATCCGCAGTAAATGTGGTACAAAGTGAACCCAGATCTCAGGCTTTGCAAATGTTCATTATGTAAATTACGGGAGCTGTGAAGATGGAAATGAGGCGTACAGATGCTGTTATGCACGAAAAAGCAGAGGGGAAACTTCAGACTTCCCTTCACTACAGAGGCGGTTGCTGTCTGCAGGCACTCTCCTTCCTCCCCGTGGTATTTCCAGCATGAAAAGGCCTCAGATTCTCTATGGCTGTTAGTTCAGAAATGACTGGCTCCATGCTCCTCCATGTAGGTCAAGGACTGGGATAGATCTTTAAATTCGCCACAACATCTGGGGAGAATCACGGGCCAAATGCAGCTGCAACCTGGATGGGAAGAACAGAGAGGGTGCCTGTGCAGGGCATTTGTGAATTCCTGTCCACAACCCTTATTTCTGGGATCGGTTTTGTTGACTGCCTTAGCCAGGGCTATTCCTGAGGAGGAATGTATCTGTGTTGTGCAGTGCAGAGACGATCAAGTGGAGGAGATAAAGATTCAGCCCTTGATTTTGTGCATCCTTGGGCACATTACTCGGAGGCCAGATTTTGAAAGATGTTAGAGATCAAAGGATAGAAGAAAGATAACCAGCTTCATTTTCAGCTCTATTCCTGGGCATGTGTTTCCTGAACATTTCAATAGGAAATAAGCATCTTTGTGCTTTTTAAAAAATAATTCTAAATGCCTCTGGGTAGGTGGTTTCATCATGAAGAGCCAACATACATTTAAATGGCAGATCTTAAATTACACATAGTTTCAGTTTCCTACCAGAAGAGTGTAAATCCCCCTTTCTTCGATTTCTCTCAGGTCTTGCTCAGGTTTGAAGCGCAATTCTCCTCTAAACAATAAATACCATCAAAGACACTCCAGGCCTGATTTCAAGCAGCGATGAGTGCTCAGCCAGTAACGGGAGCTACTGGCGTTCAGCTCTGTTGAAATTCAGCTGCTGCATCTCATGTTCAGTTCCTCAAAAATGAAGAAATCAAAAACTCGAGACTGCTTTTGGTACTTTTGCCCTAAAAGCTCACAAGGGAAGCTGTGATGAAGACCTAGTGATGATGAGGTGGAAGGACAGTGCCCAGCCAGGTGCTCTCCTGTCAAGGGACAGGCACTACCCAGGGCAGATCGAGTGGGAGAGAAGGGCTGAGCCTTCCCCCACCAACCTCACCACAGATCTGCTCTGACCTGCAGCAAAAAAAGCAAGAAAAAAACGAGGGGAGCAGTAAGACCACACTGGAAGGGAAATTCCAACTCCCTGACCTTAGGACAACCTCACCCTGCATGTTAACAGAGCAACAAACAGGGGAAAAATGATGAAATTGCCTCAGAATGAAAAAAAAGAAACCAAACAGAAAACAGAAAAAAAAGATTTGTTGAGTCATCCAACAGTGTTCAAATCAAGATATTTTCTTAGCAACTGTGCTAAAAGAGTAAATGTAACACATTCTGGTTTGGCTTTTCCTCCAGCAGCAAAATTGATTTGCATTCACACATGGGGACCTGGTTTACAACAAGGTTCACCAGCCCTTTCCTTTCTTTCATTGTTTCCATCATGTATCTTGGATAGAAAATCTGCTTTGGTGCAAAAATCCACACCAGACACCCCCAGGGCAGACCATGCCCCACCATGCACATCTCTTCTTGCAGAGGTTTTTGTCTGAAAGGCCATTTTGAGAAGCAGGAAGGTTTTGTCCTTGACCCCGTGCTGGGGAGCCTCGTTCCCCAGGAGGAGGAACTTGTCCTCCACCAGCCCCAGGTTTCGCAACGCACTTAGGAAACATCTTGCACTGGCCTTGATTTATGCAGAAATGTTGGCTAATCTCTTTTATGTAATCACCGATAGCTGTTTCTGAAGGCTAAGTCCCCAAAATGGAAGGAATGAATTAAAGGAGACAGATGTGGTTTGGCCGGCTCCCTGTTCTGATTACAGCCTCAGCAATGACCTCGTCAGTTTATGCCGATTTAAGTGGGGGTTCAACCACACCACACACCCACCCCAGCAGGAACAGTCAGGCTTTCTGCTGTGCAGCCCAGTTTCAGAGTCTGATCCCACTCACACCAAAGCCACTGGAACCACTCCAGGTTTATTCTGCTGAAATGCGATCAAAGTCTGGTCAAAAGTCGCCCAAGTTTTTGTTTACCCCAGATCCCCTTGCTTGGCACCGCTGCAGGCTTTGAGAGCTAAAGGAATGCCGTTCCCCCACAGAGCTGGCTGCCTTTGGTCACCCAGAAAGACTCGGGGAAGGCAAAAGCCCTGAAGTTCCTTCTGCACCATCTCCAGGTCAAGAATCAGCCTGAGCTCAGTGACCCACTTGGCCCTTACGGCTGCACGCTGCCCGTGTCTGCACGCACAGCAGGATCCTGAAGGAATGATATTCCCAGCACGTCTGTGATGCACAGACCTGTCCATCAAACACGCATTCGGGGGTGGGCAGGGTGCGAACAAGCCTGGTGAGAGACTCAAAATCCTGGGAGAGAAGAGGATGCAGTGTCTGCTCAGCCATCCCCCCTTCCCCGCTTTAGAAATAAAGATGCCTCCTGTTTTAGGGACGGAGCCATTGCCTGGCTCATGCACACTGGTGGAAGACCCTCCTCTTTAATTTTTCCCCATGGAAAAATATTGCCAAGCAGGGCTGCATTTAGCTTCCCTTCCTTCACCAAGGCTGCCCTGCCGTGACCGACTTCAGGGGTAGCCTTAGAGAATTATTTCCCAGTTTATGTAAACTGAGCACCGGCTCAGTAAAAACAGGAAAGATTTATGCTTGGCAAACATTTCCAAGGAGCCAATATTTCCCTGTTACTTACTCGTGGCTTGTGAATACAAACCTCACACAGCTGGTACCTCCACTAATGATCCCATTACAATATGTATTGAGCTGATACTCTGTGATATCTCATTGAGGTATTCATCCATGTCAGAAAGGATTTGTCCATAAAAACATCTCCTCTCATACTATCATAGGATGCTGCATTCGTTCCTCCTTCCTCTGTCATCTGATGCTGCCTAATCCCACTCACTGACATCAATCACAGGGGGAAAATAAGACAATTAACTGGCAATTAATTAAATTATAAACTGTAAGGAAGAGTAGAATATTTGTAAACCTTAATAGCCTTATTAACATGCACATTACCAGCCAGTTGCACAGTCCTACGGCTAAGGGTATCTGTGCACATCTGTGGCATCACACAGACTTCAATCACGGCGTTCACCTCAGAGAGCTGTGTGGTGGGATGAGGAACCTGCCTGGAGCTGGGATGGCACAGGTGCTTTACACCTCCCTTCCTGTAAACGCTGGAATAAGGATCCACAGAGCACGTGGGGTGCTGCAGCATCCTGCCAGCTGTGGCTCCTGCGCCTTCGGGCCACGAGGGCATGAGGACAGCAATTCTTCCTGTGTTTTTTGCACAAAACAGGCACCTCAAGGGGTGTGGAGGAAGCGGGGAGCTCTGCCAGCCCTTGGGCTCTTTGGATGAGTGAACTGACCTGCAACAGCTCAGAGGTGACAGCCACCCGGCCCAGGGCTCGCTCTGGAATGGATCAGGCACCTGACCATCAGCAGTGGGGAGCCTCGGCTCCTTCCCGGGAGGGATGCTGGCTTTTCTGCTGCAAGGATACGTGCTGGGATAGGGCCTGAAAACCCACCAGTGACATTAACCATGGATTGGTGTTATAAAACACATATGCAACGTGGCTTTGGTTAAAGCAGTTTCCTGTAGGACTAAAGGAAAATAAGTGGGAAGAAAACAAGGGCAGGTCAGGCACCTTCTGCAAGGTTGCAGCAGCTCTTGCAAGGCGGTGGCAGAGGCTCCATCACTGGGGAACTGGGCTCAAAGCTTAATGCATCCAGTAACAGGGCCTGATCTCCGTTTAAATGTCACAAGACAGGAGGAAAAATCCAATCAAACACAACCATGGGTGAGAGCATGCAACCACAGCCAGCCCCAGATGAGGTACCAGGTCCGACAGCATTGCAGTAATCCTGTTGGCACAGCATCACTGCACGGTCCTCAGGTCCCCTGGGAATAACCTTCATACAACACCCTTGGGGTTCTCTCGCTTTTTTCATGCTATTTCTACATTGGTTTTATCTTGGAAAGGTGACCAAACTGGTCCATCCAATATAAATCAAACCCCTGACTTTTTTCTACTCTATTTGTTCCGAAAGAAGTACCATGTGAAGCAGGAGAGTGACCTACTAAAGCAGGGAAAATAAGAGTGTAGAAGATGGATGGAGCTGTAAATCAGGTTTGTCTCCAAGAGCAGGTAGAGCCCAACAAGGCCCTGCCATTTGCCCTCTCTCCAAATCAGCCACATCCCAAATCTCAGCTGTGTTAACTCTGGTTCCAGTCCAGCGTTATTTCTGTAACACGTGAACTGGGATGACATGCACCCAAGCCCGTTCATTTATTTGTGGAGTGTGGACTGCTGAGTGATGGCCAAGTGCTAATAAAAGCAGCGCTCTCCCTCCTGTGCCATTCCATGCTGGATACCGGCGGCAGGCTGGACCTCCGGGCACATGGCACTCGCTGGGAGCAGCCAGGGGTCGTCAGTGAGCGGAGGCTTCAGATTTTCATTCTTAATTTTGATGGCTCTGCAATGCCACATTGTTTTCTCTCCCAGTTTGGCTCTATATTTAGCAGAACAGGGGTTCTGTCCTCAGCTTGTGTTTTCTGGGGAGGTTGGTAGCTAACGCTGCTCTGCTGTCGGAACGCCTGTCTCCCTTGTCAATGCGTGGCTGTTTTGGGGATGCATGAGGCAGTCAGATGTGACAGAAGCTGAGAGGTTTCTTTCACAGCTAGGAAGGGAGAGGAGGGAGCCAAGGAGCTCCCTAGGAGCTCCTGTCCCCAGGGACGGCTGGAATCCGATGCCGGCTGGCGCTGGGAACACCCACATTCAGCTAACCTGACTGCAGTGCTCACTGCAGGATAATTGGCTCTGAGGAGGCGTTCCAGCAAGAAAAAAAAAAATTAATCAAACAAGGTGGGACATCAGACATTTTAAAAATAACCCATGGTGAAGCTCCAAGAAGCTGCGATGACCAGGGGCCAGATCCAGATGCCCTGAGCCCAGCTGATGTCCGGGCTATTGCTGACCTCGGCAGAGTCTGCTGGGCTGGCGCCGAGGCCAGTGAGATCAGGATCTGGCCCAAATCGCTTGGCCTCCCGCTGCACCCCATGTTGTAACCATCCAGGATGTTGACACATTCAACTTGCCACTCGTTTGTGGGACTAATTACACATTCGCATTTGTCTGCGCTCGCTCGGCTCCTAGCAACTGCAGTCACAGTCCTAATTAAAATAATAGACTGAGATTGGTAACATTACTGATTTAACAGGAAATTAGAAGAGTTACGTTCGCAGAGTTTAGGTAATTGACACCAACAGCGCTTTCGTTGTAACGGGTGTTCTGTGATTGATTTCGTTCCCCAGTCAGACCTAAAAGCAGCCTGGGAGCGCATCCCACCATCACATTACAGTGCAGGGGAACTAAATGACTATTACACCACTGCCTGCTCTAGAGCAGGCAGCTGCGGGCTCGGCCACAGCTTAGAGCTTCCAAACCCAAAATTATAAGCCCAATGCAAAACAAAATGCATTCAGCACAGCTTGTTCAGTTCTCCTCGCACAAGCGTCCCTGCATGGTGCCCGTCTGACTGCTCCTGCCCAGGGAGGGGGCTGCAGGAGCCTCTGTACCCTTGGATGCCTCAAATACCAACTCCCTGAAGGTATCCCAGGTTCCCCTGGACAGACAGAAAGGCCCCAAGCACACCAGTGACCGTGGAGTGTTCTGAGCGTACAGAGGTAGAGCTCAGAGCAGGTGGCAATGGGGAATGTTTAAGGTGTGTGAGATTTCATGGCCACACTGAAGGGAGAAGGGTTCACTGTGCTAAACCCATCCTGCAGCTCGCTCCAAAGGAAGTTCTGTGTGTGGAAAATACTGCAAGGCAGCAACGTTTCCCCTCTTACAGAAAGGGAATTGGATTTCTGGAGATGGCCCTGCTCGGTCTCACAGTGGTGTAAGTCCAGGTGGGTCCATGTGAGCCTCAAAAAGATGCCTCGGTGTTTTTCTCTTAAGGAAAATTCTGACTCCACATTCTTAGAATGATCTGGGTTGGAAGGGACCTCAAAGATCACCTAGTTCCAAACCCCCTGCCTTGGGTGGTTCATATATGTTATTCATTAAATAAATCGTGGCATTTTCCTCAAAACAGGCCATTATGATAGAGTGATTGCCACAAAATGAGGTGGATTCTCTTGGTGCCAGTAGTAGCAGCTGGGGCTCCTATCTATTGTTGTCACCTCTCTCCCCACAGCCTGGGCCCACAAGGGCAGATGGGGTTCTAACCTGACCTCCTGAATGTCACATCTCCTTTGTGCACCTGCAACACATTTTGTGGGACTCAAAACCACTCACTGAGTTCAACCAGTGACTTCCTGACACTGACTAACAGCTTTTGTATACCAAGGAATATAATTTCTATCTGTACATCTCTAGACTGAGACACTATCTTTGGACACGTACGTAAGTCTGCTTCTGAAGAAATGCACTGCCTGTAAATTATTGTGAAAACTGTGTATGAAATGCCAAAATTGCACCAAGTTGCAAGAATATTAGTTAGTAGTCATCTGCTCCTTTGGGCTCTTTCCTATTTGCAGACTCAGAAACGTGCTGCGAAGAACAAAGTACACATGGTCTGGACTTCCTTATCTGATATTAATCCCAGCACAACAGGGCTATAAAATGTTTTCATGAACATATATGTCTTGTGCAGAGCGCTTCATGGGATAATACTGCTGGGAGAGACGTAATGTAGGAAATACCCATCCACGGTTTATAAATCCTATCCATCTCGGCATGTCTCAGGGAGTATTATCAGGGCCCTGGAGAGCTACTGCAAATGCTACTCTTGCAGCTTGCATGGATAATTGTTTATAGAAGTCTTCCTTCCCTTCTGCTGTGCCTGGGAACGATTATATCCAGAAGGCATTTGTTGAGTCCGTCTTGTTTGGCTCCAGCAGCTCCCAGAGGTATCACACACGGGATGCTCCACTAAAGCCTTTACCTCCCTGTTGGGCATCAACAGGAGGATTCGGCCACACTGCAGGCATTTTTCCCTGTGCTTTATCCAGCTTTCAGGTGGCAAATGACAGCCTGGGCTTTAATCACCCTGTGTGTGCACTGCAATGAACACCGGGGCATTTGCTTTTGGAGTCTTTCCGTACCCCAAAGTTTAAACCTTTCTGCTATTAGCAGATACCTGACCCCATAAATACCGGCCAAACACTCAGAATGGATCCCCACTGATAGCACCGAGCGAGACTGAAAATTAAGTGCCATCACCTTCTACCGGCACTGCTCATTTTGCACCACACCAATGGGCAAATTGCTCTCCGTGCAGGTCATTCCCACCGATACAAAGGACTGTGTCCAGTCCTGCTCGCCTGGAGTCCATGGGGAAGCTCTGGGTGATCCAAACGGCCCCAATAATTCACATCCTATGGATTTGGGTTGGGGGAGAAGCCTCAGCTCCAGACACCGAGATCCAGCCGTGCCTGAGAGAGCCAGGACACGCAGCACCCCAGCTGCATCACGCTGCCATAAATCGTAATCCTCATGGCACAGCCAAGTTGGAAACACATGAGAAAGCTTAAAGTGGCTTGTTTGAACACTGAAGAAGCAGGTGATAGGTTCCGTTTGATCCCGAATGAGAGACGGCGCCAGCACACGGCAGCCGGCCAGGAGAGCGGGAACAAGGCAGCTCCGAGAGAAGGGGAAAAAGGCAGGGATATGTGCAGGGATGTGGCCTGTGAGCACAAGGGTAGCGCGGTCAGTGCGATGGGTGAAGGACAATGGCCTTGTCACTGTGCCCAGGGTGGAACAGCGTAGGATCGGAGCTGCAACGGTGAGAGGAGAAACACCGACGGCCAAGGCGGGAGCTGGACAGGAATATGGCAAAGGAAGCTGTAGGGAAGCCATCCCGAAACAGCCTGGACACAGTGCCGGGGGCGGGATCAGCCCTGTGGGGACACCTGGAGCTGCCAAAAGCCTCAGCGGGTGACACCAGCCACGGGTCCTGCTTCGTCACCCACATCAGGCACTGAGGAGCAGGGATAGGGACGGGGATGGGGACAGAGATGTGGACAAGGATGGGCATGAGAATGGGGATGGAGCCGGGGAGAGGACGAGAACTGGGATGAGGATGGGAAAGGATACAGAGACAGGCATGGGGACAGGGATGGGGACAAGGATGTGGACGGGCACGGGAGGAGGACGATGCGGATGGGGGCTCCCCAGGCCACGACGCCTGCAGACGCCAGCGCTGTGCTCAGGACCTCCCGCAGCCGAGGGCAGGTGCCGGCCCGGCTCTCCCCGCACGCCCCACCTCAGGCCGGGCCC
>VZRL01003527.1:1760507-1805917 GCA_013397895.1 Origma solitaria | reverse complement strand
AGAAACGGTGAGGGGAGACCCCCGAGGCGAAGGCCACTGACGGGAGACCCCAGGGGAAAGCGTTGAGGAGGGGCCGCTGAGGGGAAACCCCCGAGAGGAGGCGGCTTAGGGTCACTGTTTTCATCCGTAGGGGTCCGTACCCTCCTCTCATGTGGCCCCCTCTCAGCCGCCTGTCACAACCTCCCTCCACCCCTCCATTTAAACACCCTCCTCTGCCTCCATCCTTCCGCAGAATGCGGCAGAAAAGGAGGCAGGAGGCCGCTGGCACGGGAGCGGGTGGTGGGGCTATGTCAGCCGCAGCCCCTTGCACAGTGCCCTGGGCCAGCCACAATCCCCAGCGATCTGAATAAAGCCATGAGATACCCTCCTGCGACTGATGTTGGGGCCCCAAGGCTGAAATCGCAACAACATCAATAATTTTTCCTAAATACACAGAGTCCATATTGAGACTCACATTGTCTGAGCTGCCCGAGTCTGGAGAGGGAGGGGAGGGCAATAAAAGGCGTCATTGGGCTTTGCTTTCCCGTTCCTATACCAAAGATAGAGAATATTATAAATCTAATAGATCTCCTTCATTATTCATAGCTTGCTTGTGGAAAAAAAAAATCATAATAGCTTGGTGTGATATGTCAGGCATCTATAATTCATGGCGCTGAGATCACACAGCCACCATACAGTGGGAGTTCACAGTGAGATGTTTGTAATTAATCTGTGAAAAGAGAAACAAAGGCAATAAACTAGGAAGGACAATAAATGAGGGGCAGATCCTTCCACCCGCACTGACATGGGATAGTACTCAGCCAGAAGCGTGAATAATCCTTGGCTAAAATCTGTAAAATTAGCCAAGAAGTGGCTAGGAAGTTTACAGTAAATGCTACATTTTTTACTTAGCTGGTTCATTACAAGTCAGGTGGACTGTGCTGCAGTTTGGGTAACAAGGTGCTGAAAGCAGCAGAGTGGCCTGTGCTTGAACTGAGCTTGGGTCAAAGTACGAGGAGACAAGAACTCTTGAGCCGGGTCTTGAGGCTGTGCAGGCGGTGCCAGGGAGCACCGAGACCATTCACTGGAAACCAGGGCATTCCCTCCACCTTCCCCGGCCTGCAGGCTGGGAGATGCCGGCTCAGGGAAGGATGGAAAGCTTGGGATCCCCTTGGAGCGTTTGTGTCGACCTCATTGACTTCAGCAGGACTGGGGCACATGCTGAAGGGCTTTGCTGAGCAGGGAAGTTTCTTCAAGCACAGCCCGAGCGAGGACCTGAACAATTTGTGCTGCTCACGAAGATCCGCTACAGTGATGGAATGAATTGAAGTCGCTTCCTAATTGGAAACAGTGAGCTGGAGTTCTCCAGAACCCCCTTCCTCTCGCTACTGTCTATTTTCATCCCGGTGAAGCTAAAGCTGGTAACTGTACAGCTTAAAAACTCCCTGTGGTTTCTCACAATAGGCCAGCCGTCTACGCTGGTTTTCAAATGATGCAGGGAAATCTTGTAAGGCTGCATGGCCAGTCAAGGAGGAGGAGAAATTAATTTCTTCCAAAGTAGATGCTACAAGGAAAATGGAAAAATAAATCCTCATCCTTCTGGGAGTTTGTCTATGGCTTTAACCAAAAAATGCTGGTGCCAGGTCCATCAGGCAAAGCCATGTGTCACAATTGTTTTAATCTGAGATAAACAAGCCACAGGATAGCGGGACATCATGGTGAGGCAGGAGTGACTCCAAGAGGAAGCCTAGGCCTTGCTCCCAGGGAGATGTGATAGTGCCAGTGCACGGATGCTGGAGGCCAGAGGCACTCATTGTTTGTTTACTCGTTCCTGACTCCCTCAAAAAATAATTGGTTTTCTTTGGTTGCTTGTTTGTTTGTTTGTTTGGCTCTTTGCATTCTTTGGATTCAATTTCTCCTGCAATATGGCCTTAATTTACATTGCAAGGATGCATGTTTATTTTTCCTTTTTTTTTTTTTTTAATTATTATTTTTTAATTTTTATTACTCCTACCCTGCTGGCCCTGTGAAAGGACAACGGCCACATGGTGACGAGGAGCACCAGGTGTATCTTAAATCTCCACTGCCTGTGCTGCTCCTGTCCCAGCCCCAGTCTCTGCACAATCTGGATTGTTGCTGCTTTGGGGTATGTGTAGGGTGATGCCTGTAGGCTCCATATAGTGTTAACAGTGAAATCCACGAAATTCCTGTCTGCAGAGCCCCCATGGCATTGTTGGTGCAATCCCAGCTGACTTTGGGCTCTGCAAGTCTCAGCAATGCCCTCTGGTGACATGTCCCAAGACACCGCTGGCAGCACACAGGTCGTCTGCCAGCCAGCCCATGGCTGGTGGAAAAATCACTCAGGAGGGCACTTTCCCCACTCTGTAGGTCCCCAGGGAACAGTAAATAGAAACTGGGAATTTATTAGGTTCTCCAGCTTCTCGCCTCAGCCTGATAATCACTTTCAGCCACATGAGTCCCTGCAGAATCCTGGTGTTTTCAGCATCTGGGAAATAGCTTCAGGGAACAGCTGAGCATGCTGTGCTTCCTGCCGAGGCTGTGAGCAGCCAGGAAAAGGGCCCTGCAGCCCATGGATTAGGTGCCCTGATGAGCTGATCCAGTTATGGTGCAGCAGGACATACCGGAATGAATGGTTTTGACCTTAACTGGCTGTAACATCGCCATCCAAAACGTGTGCGATTGTGCTAATCCGCCCCAAAGGAGCGTTGTGAGGCTGGTTCGTTGTTGTGGGTGCGGTGCTGAGATCTCCTGGCACAAAAAACAGTGCAAGTGCAAAATATTTTCCTCTTTTTTTGTTGGCTTTTGCTGCGAAGCCTCCTGTGGCAGAAAAAAGCAGCCTGGTTACCTAAAGCGTATCCAACCACGGGGCCAGGGCAGTGCTACATTTCAGTCCTGCTGTTGTTTCTCCTGTGGTGTTTGCATGGGAACAGTCCGTGAGGGAAAGGATACAGAAATACGTGTTATAAAAGGAAGAGTGGACAGATGGATAGGAGAAGAAGATGACTGTGTCTTGACAATCTTTCTTCCTGTCTGCAGCCCAGCAAACACAACACAAGCTTGGACTGAATTACCCCAAAACATCACATGTGAGCTTGCCCAGGATTTAGCGACTGGGATCCACAGTGCCTGCACAGATCACATCTAACAGCGGATGGCAAGAAGTACGGAGCAGCAGGCATGCTGCTCCAGTCCAAACCCAAGGAATCCCATCTGCACCTATCCACCTGCCAGTCTAAACCCAAGGAGTCCCATCTGCACCCATCCACCTCACTTCACAGCATGCACAGCCTCAAAATGTGCGTTTCAGCCTTAGTGAAAGGATTGATATCTCAGGCTTAGCCCCAAACCATTGGCAAAAGGCTACCCTCTCCATCTGGGCTGCCTGACACCTCTGCAGCCATGGTCCTCATTTTTATCCCCATCTTCCCCTCACCTTAATGGCACTGGTAGGGGTGCTGCCTCATGACTACTTTGACACGACAATATGTCTTGGAAATTTTGGTGGGAGCTAGAGAAGAAAATTCACTTGGCTGTATCCAGGTAAGGGAAGAGACAAGAGTTTCAAAAAACACTTTTTGAACGTTCACATTCCCCTTTAAAAATAAAGGAGCTAGGCAGGCAGAGAAAGCCAATCTGGGTGTATAAATAACCAGTAAATGGCAGGGTGTTCACCCTTCCCACACTGGATTACCTAAGGCGTCGCATCACCCGCTACAAGCTCAAGATGGGGGAGCTGCCAGCAGAGCAGTGCCGTGCCTGATAACCGGAACAGCCCACAGGATTGCTAGCAGGCATTCATGCTCCAAACGTAAACAAGGCAGAGCCGCCTCCTCGCCGCTTCCAGTGCAGCCACCCCGCATCCCGGGGGGCTGGAACAGCCCAGTGCGTGAGATTAGCCAGGCCAAATCAAGGAACAGCAGGCGTGTGGTGGAGGGCAGTTATGGAAACATAATACAGAAATGGTCCAAGCTTCCATGTTTTCTCAGAATCAGGTACATAAAAAGCGCAGGGATCCTCTCCCATAAGCAGGTAGTGCAGGAGAGGCCATGACAGGGGCTGTAAGCACTGGCTCGGCCTCCTGTAAGGTCACACGACGCACAGCTCACACTGTCCCTCGCTTGTTTGGGCTCCTGGCACACATCTGCTCTCTGAGCTCAGGACTTCCCCCAGTGCCTGCCTCCCCAGGAGGATGCTGAGCTAGGAGAGAGCCAGCAGATCGCCACAGTCAATACCAGTCATAATGGCACCTTCCACCCAGGGGTCTCAAAGCACTTGGCGAAACCCAAACAACCGCTGTGGCTCCTCTCCACCCAGTGAGGTCAGTGAGCAGTAGTGAGCAGTATTACACACTGTGTAGTGAGTGAGCAAGACCTGAGAAGGGTGATGACACCCATGTGGTGACGCGGCTGAGACAGCAAACAGCACAGCAACCGAAACCTCAGCAACATCTGCTTATGATCACTGATCATTTTGAGCTGGCCTCTGCCAACAAATTGGTTGCCAGCTTTTGATGCTGTGATTCTCTAAATAGAAATCAGATGAGGTCAGGTACATGTTTTTTGTACCTGTCCCCTTCCTGCTTGGGACTCATTTCCAAACTTCTCGTTTTAACTTTGTCTTTACGGTCTGTTGAAATCAAAACGCTCGTGCGAACAGCCTGAAATGCCGGGGATTTTCAGCTCAGATCTGAACTTGAAGCTGTTCTCCCAGGCTGTGCAGCACTTGCTATTTTTAGCTCCATGTCAAAAAGTTAAAGCAGCACGTGGTAAGATGTTATGACTCTTAAAATTACTGTAAGAATGTTCCAGGGAATGGTACCAATTCATCAAAAGTAAGTTCGTTGCGTGAGATAACTCGGCGACCTTTGATGTTGTACTGAGTTTGTGGGTCACTGGCTATTAACGTTGCTTCAATTTGTTGAGCAATAACCCAGTGATTACGGAAAGGGAAGTAGCTATTAATATGGTAAAAGGCACACCTAAGCAAGGATGTTTACTCCTGTAGGCTGAGGGGGGGGGAAGGGCTAGACACCCTTCAAGATGTTTCTATAGCTCTTTTTTTATGATACTAAAGATAAGGACCTGTTCTCCCTTCCCCCAAGACCAGCAGAGTATTGCGGCTGGAAAACCATGCCCCTGCATTTAAAGTGAGGCATGTGAAGGCAGACCACAGGCAAAAAGTGGCCTCTTTGTTGGCCATGATGCCAAGGCAGTCTGCTCTCAACATACATAGAGTCTGCAGAATGACCTTTCTTTAACACCCACATGTGTCAGGTCTGATCCCTGCTTCTAAAGCTGTCACTGGAGTGTCCTGTAAGAAGTCATTGGTAGTTTTGTGCCTCAGGGTGACAGTGGCCTCAGGAAACTGAGGATGAGGGACCCCTCTCTGCCTGGCACCTTGTCTCACCAGTCATTTCCCCACACAGGGATGTCTGTAAACCCCACTTACATGCTTGATTATCACCGGTGGGGCTTCTGTGAGCCAGCTCAGCGTCCTGGTTTTGACACTGGGATACCCCAGGTTAGATCAGTGATGCTGCTGAGATGAGCAGGAGCATCTTGCACAGCAGGAAAGGAAAGGAAAGAAAATTGTTCCCAGCAAGAAGGCAAAGGACAGTAAATTGTCCTATGGGGCAATGGATGGGAAGAGGAATTAAAGGCCAGAAGCATCTTCCACATGTAGTATGCACCAAACAGAAGTGTGTACTCTGCAGTGAGAGTCTCACCCATCCACACCTATGGATGTTGAGCAAAGGTAAGCAGCCACATTCAGGTGAATTGCTCTTTGTTATGCCTCATTTCTGCAGGAATGTCTTCTCCTCCCCCTGTGGAAACTTCTGTAACGAGACCCAAAGTCTGCAGAATATACGACCTGCTCAGAGAAGTACTGCAGAACACAAAGATCTGGATATCAGGGAAGAAAGCAGAGGGGTTTTCGTGGCTCAATCACAACAGTGACAGGAAGGAAAGAGCCATGGCTCTTCCCAATAGAGGGGGAGCTCAGGCATTCACTGTTGTGGGTCGCTTACAAGCCCCACCAGTCTCAGGCTTGTAGTGTTACCAAGTACTCCTTATCAGCAGGGTGGGCTGATTTATACTGCCACATACACTTTCAGCTTAATAATAAGGATGGTTCTCAGGCATTCCTGCACACTACACCCACATCACCTTCTTGCCTTTGCTAAATTTGCTTCTGACATGGTCGCATAAGCAAGGTGAAAATCAGTCACCTCAGTTTCAAAGAGAGAAAAACAAGAGGGCAGTTTCCAATAATGGCCTGGGTTTCTCTCTGTCTGCTTTCCGAAGTGTCTGTTTTGGAGTTCCCATTGTTACGTAAGCTGTGAGTACAACTGTCCCCTCAGCTTTGTTGATAAATACTGAACTCCTGACATTCCGCCTGGCAAGTTTTGTGAAGTTCCATTGGTGTAAAGCTCCTCAGTTTATTTTGTGCTGTGTATTTGTTCAGGTTTCTGGGACTATTCCCTGCAGGAACACCCTTCTGCTCTTACTCTCATCTCTCACAATACACTGCATGGTTTCTTCAGTCCTTCGCTCATCAGCACTTTCCCTTCCAAGATGTTGAACCTCAGCCATATTCTTATCGTTTAGCTCACAGGAGAGCCAAGCCCTCATGGCTTGCTCCCAGCCAGGCTCCTAATTAGCCATCCTCGGCTATATTTTCACCTAGTTTGGCCATGTGCTACTGAAAAACCTGCAGGGTTTGAGAGCCCGTGGCCCTGAGCATTACAGCAGATGCTCTTTCTCCCATCCTCCTTGCAGGGCTTCCTTCACCTGCCGGGACTGATGTGGAGAAATCCAATTAAACATTTATAGCTCTGTAACCTCTTGACATGTTTGTGGGGCAGCTTTCCATGTCTGACCTACACAGACCATGACTGAGCTGCGTTTTCTCTGTCACCTTTGCATGACCCCCAGCCTAAACACTCACCAGCAGACCTGTCCCACGCCAGTAAAACAAGCCCCTTAGAGGCTTAGGGCAGGAGCCAGACCTGCGTGGGCAGACATTAAGTGACGTAGGGCTCTCAGCAGCCTGAAGTCAGCTCCATATGCTTCATCTTACTGTGAAAATGTGCCTTCAGATAGTCTCCAGCATTAGTGATCCCTGGTGCTTGGTGCAGGCAGTCTGTGCTTTGGTGTTCCCACAAAGCCCACCCTGGGGAATGGAGGCTCCCAAATCCCGTATCGGGTTGGTTGGGTGAACTGCAAGTTTCTCATGGAGTGCCCCACCCGAAGCTGCTAAGTGGGGAATTTCAGGGGAAGGGAAAGGGACAGTGGCCTGCCTTTGGGTTGCTTTCCACCTCAAAATGCCTCTGCTCTCCCCTGCTGGCATTAGTGTAGGGAGCTCTTGGCCCCCCACCAGCAATACGCCTGGAGAAGGAGGTCTAGATGTGCTGATAAATGTTTTGAAGACAGAAAATAAATCCATCCATCTCTGTAAGAAATGCTGCCCCCAAGAGAAATTTCTTATCATAGGCAAGGCTAAGTGCACAGGCACCAGCAAATTCACTACCGGCATTGATTATTTCATTATAAATTGCTCACTTGCTTTCTTGCATTTGCTTCTGAACAGAAATGAAACACTGGCTACTGAAAATAACAGCAGCTAATACACAACCAAAAACCTGACTTGCATATGAAAACACTGGATTTTCCACAGGGGCTTTCCCACTCTTTAAGCTCCTTTAAAGTATGAGCTCCATTAAGATTATAAAAATGTACTGCCTTAGCTGCTGGATTTTTTACTGTGCCGAAAGGAAGACAACTGCTCAGAGGCTGAGCGAGAAGAGTGATTTCAGTATTAACAAACAGTCCTGCACTGACATTGGTGATTGATGGCAGATGAGGATGTAGATGGAGAAATCAGGGACTTTCCAAACTGTAAAACAGGGAAAGGAAGCCAGTCTGCTCTACCAGGGCTAGAGCTGTGTAAGTCAGATGCCTTAGGATACCCAGCAAAGCCTCCCAATGCACTGAAGTCATGCATGGCTTCCTCCATGCTTTGGAGTAGTTGTTTAGTGGAAAATATTGCAAAGGATCATTTCCCAAGATTTTTGCACAAAACACACACCCTTCTACCCACATGGCAATAGCTGGTATGCAGAGACCACTAGCAACAAACTTTTCTCGGTATAGGACTCAAGAGACTCATTGGTTTCTTGGGGTCTTCTCTGGTCCGTAAGCAGTTTCTCCAGGAGCCCATAATTTGGCCCTTTAGTATATTTAATTTTATTGGGGAAGAAAAAATTTGTGCAAGACTGTGACTAACAGCAAGATTTACACTGAAGCCAAGCCAGGCTACTCTAATGGTGCAGAGAAGGTGCTCCCTCTGAGCAGGACATTTTCCAGTTTGCTGTCCCAAGGCCTCTTCTCCATGGATAACAACTTCTGTGGGGCTGGATTGACACCATCTCCTTCTCTATTTGTAGGAGTGATTCATCTTTGGAAATGCTGGCTCCTGGATGCCATTAGAGGAGTACTGCCCACAATGGCATGCTCCATGGTTCATCTAGCCTTTGGTTTCCTGGGTGACATCAAATGGCGAGAGTGACTTTTTATGATCACCTGTGTTTGTACAGGCAAGTGTAAGGAAGGGCAGGTAGATGGGGAAAACCCTGTGTCTCATTCTGTAGTGAGGAAGAAAACAGCTCCATGGAAAAAAAGAAAGGAGGAGGTAAAAAGGTAAATATTTCCTTTGTCCCTAAGGCACAGTCAAGAAAAGGCATCATGATTTTGCTCAGACACTGGTATAACCTCATGTTTCCCACAAAACATATTTCCCTGAGATCAGTTTGCACGTATCAGGTTTTGCCCATGAATACTCATGAGACACAAATCAGTCCCTTTAATCCATGATTAGCATGTCACCCCACGCTCTGTGGTTGCATCATGATTTGGTGTTACTGTTGAATGGATGCTGTGCTATTTAATTGTTTCTTGTTTAGTGATCTGTTCGCTCTGTTAATATTTAATTCTCTTTTCCCATCCCTCTTTCTACCCCCAAAAGGCCTGAAGAATAGGAAAACATCTTTCATTTTCTCAGGCTTCATGTGCTATTGTAAGAAAATACCTATTCATAATCTCGTGTAGGTGATAATGATGATATACAGTCATAATGCTAGAATTCTTAAGTGATTGCCAATGCTGCTTTATAGCTGAGAAAAGAAAAAAAATTGACCTGATTTGAAATGAAGCAGGTTAGTATGCAGGTAAGTGTGCTTTATTTGCCTTTTCCAGTGGCTTGGATAATGAACAAATTGTCATCTTGGCATATCCTCTGCCAGATTCTGGGCTGAGAGCTGCACATGAGCCTGAGTGACAGCAAACCACACGCTGCCCAGTGCCTTGTGTGCTTTGCAAGGGTGAATTCACGAGGACAAATTAGATCTTTGATTTATCCTTTAAACAAAAAGAAAGGAAAACAGTAACATTAATTTAAATGAGCTCTAGCTGA
Organism: Origma solitaria; assembly: GCA_013397895.1. Lineage (NCBI taxonomy): Eukaryota > Metazoa > Chordata > Aves > Passeriformes > Acanthizidae > Origma > Origma solitaria. The sequence continues at coordinate 1,796,446 of VZRL01003527.1, read as the reverse complement.
ATTGCGTTTTTTGTAGTGATCAATATTCTGGGCATTGTAAGCAGCAGCTTTACATAATAAATAGCTGCATTATGTAATGCTAGTTAAATTTAGAAATGGTTATTTTATTACCTTTAGCACACATAAAATAGAGAGTGATAGAGCTGGAGCCCAGGAGCTGTCTGAGGATGCAGGGAACAGCTGGGCCTGGCTGTGCACAGCAAAAATAAACCCCATGAAGCTGCACAGCTCAGGCTGGGCGCTCTGGGTCAACATCAAGCATTTCGAGGGGGGTGGGGTGGCAGGGGCAGGCCCTGCTCTGAAACACGGCACACTCAGGAGCAAAACATCTCTGCACAATAAAGATGGAAGATTTATTGTGAAGGAATGAAATGTGCCACTTTTGTTCTCCCTGGTGTCCCCATAAAGCCTTTGTTTCACAGGCTCGTTTGGGCTCTGGGTAGCTACAGTCCCTTCCATGAGGCTGCTGGCTGCTTTGAGACCAGTTCTGTGCAGACTATAGATCAATGATCTCCCTGCTAGGGATAAACAGTGTTTCCATTTTTCCTCTTCAGTAGCATTTGCTATTATCCCAGAGCATAGGAGCCTTTTTTTTTTCTTCCCAGACACACACACACACACACACACACACACAGAGATGGGTTACTGGAGGGGGGGGAGTGAAAGAATTCAAGTTTGTTGTATTAATCTTTGTAGCCTGATCCTTTTGCAGTCTGCTGTTGCTAACTTAGAGTTCAGCATGCTTCCCATTCACGACAGGCTGGAGGGATGCAACCTTTTGTTATAATTATGAGACATCTCAATCCAATAAACGCCCTGAAATAAGAGCCTCTGGAAATGGGAGGTTTGGAAAATTACAGCTGAAGAAGGAAAGTCCCATTGTGAAATCTTTAGCTAAGCAGGAACACTCTTGTTTGGCTGTTTCATAATACACAGAGAGCTCCAGTGTGGGAAATGAGGGGACTTTAATTAGTACAGCAGAGTTTAGATGTTCCTTCTGCTCACTGGGGCTGGCACCCATTTATCAGGGGTGGGGGCACTCTCAGAGAGGGCTGGAGCTGGAGCCAAACTGCTGATGGAGTTAAGTGCTCTCTGCACTGCTCTCTGCATTGCAATTAGAGGGCTCTGGATTAAAAGTTAATCTAAAGCACCATCAAACTTAAGTAAAATTCAGATCTAGGTCATAGTTCTACAAGGAGATACTATAAGTTCTTAATGGACTGAACCAAAATCCTGATTTTGAAGAGCATCTAGAGATGCTTTTAAAAAACATGGATTTTGCCCGATACCAGAAATATCTCTAATAATTACATGTACTCAATTTTTATCAACTATTGTTCACAGCTTTAGTATGAACAAGAATCCTGCCTAGCATCTATTGTGCATGGAACTTTCCAGACTACTGAGCCGCAAGTAGCCACTTCAGAGAAATCATTAGAAGTTACTTCGCTGAGCTGGTGTGAGAGACAAAGAGTTAAAGCTAAAACCCATTTGGAAGTAAACTTTGCAAAAGCAGTGAATTTTCTCAAAGGCTGACTGCTCTTGATTTGCGAGGATGTTCCTAGTCCTGATTTCAATTAAAGAGAAATCCTCAGGCATTTCTGCAGTTTGGTGGTGTCCTTTATTCCACATGGTTATATATTGAGTAATAAACAAAACAAACAAAGACTGTATTCTGCAATGAACTGCATACGTCCTGTGCAATCTCGGGGAAATCAATAGGTCAAGGTCTGGCCTTGGATTGCCTCAGTATCAGTTGTCAATAATTCCCTGAGCTTCGGTGGAGTTTACATTTGTGTAAGTGAAAAATGAATGGGGAGATTCAAAGCTGTCTGTATATTCCCCTAAAAAAAAGAGAGGAAAAAATAATACTGTAGACAACCCTCCTTTATACAGAAGCAGAAATAAATAGGTAGCTGGCATTGTAAAGTCTGATTTATTTGCTAGGCCTCCTGAAATCATGAGAGTACATTTCAAAGAAAGCATTCAGCCAAGCTTTGGGATCTCGTTCTTCTCTTTCCATTGTTGCATCCCTAGCTCCTGGCTCTCGCTGGGGTCTGCAGTTCACAAGGACCAAGACCTTGTTTGTACAATGATGGCCAAGTCTCATGTAACAGCACAACAGCGAGCAGTGGGTCTTTAAATAGTAGTGATGATGATGATGGTTATTATAATAATAATAATAATAAACTACTGTTAAAAATTTGGGGGTTTTGCAAGTGCTGGATTACAGATGTCTTTCATCCTGCTCCTGGTAATGTTTTAGTAAGTGTATGTTTCCACCACAGCAGGCAGCACAGATGAGTGCCAAGGCTGAGCTGGCGCTGTGAACATGACTTGGGGCTGTGTTTCCTCCCACTTGCCTCCTGCCCATGAGCCCTGGGGCCAGTGGTTGCACTTGACACTGGGCAGGTCCTGGTGGTGCTCAGTGCAGGTGCTGAGTTCTTTGGATGTGGATGCAGAGCAGCTTTCAAGGTTACACAGCTGGGCTTTGCGTCTTGACACAGCAGAAAGGTTCACACAGAGTTTGTGCTGGAAGTGATGGTGATTTTTGTTCCATCTGTTAATCAAAGAAGATGGGACAGGAGCCTTCGTCACCCTGTGGGGCCAAAGGGACAAGACCCACCTGTGGTCCCCTGTGTTGGGAGGGGGAGGAGGCAGAGGGTGGTGGTAAAAGCGCCTCAGCAACGATTGCGTCCCCCATGACAGAATGAACAAACAGCCTCAAGAGCGCCAGGGCTGTGGCACTGGTCATCCTCCCACCCGAGGGCAAACAGGCAGGCTTACGCCTCTGGCTTTGCACTTCCCTGGAGTGAGAAAATACTCAGATTGGAGACATTTTTATGTCTCTCTCTACTTCTGCTGTAACTGAGTCTTGTTTTTAAATAGATCAGATTTTCATTCCCATTTAAGCCAGCATAAATCAGGAGTTAATCTGGGCAAAGTCACTCGGCTCTGCTGAAGCCTGTGGAAATGCACTTCCAGGAGATCACAATCAGGTCTTGTGCTCACAGAAAACACTGACTGTACTGGGAGAGAAAATCCATGCTCTGGAGACCTAAATATCATAACCCAGCTTTGGCATGGGCTCTTGCTTCACGTCTCCCATGCTCTGGTACAACCTGGCTGGAGCTTGCCCAGAGTGTTCATGAGGCTCCATATGCCCTTTAATGCCCCCCACGTGCTTCCTCCCAAGTCTTCATTTGTATGCACACCCTTAGTAATCGCTCACTCTGGCCATAAAACCTACAGGATTTTAAATTGAACTGAAGTCCCAAATGCTTTAAAAGAATTTATGTTGCATAATTGTGCGGGTTTGCCTGAAAACAAACAATGATGTATGGCTAAAATACTGTCTTGGGGAGATGATTCAGATCCTTCCTTGTGGCTTAGACCTTGCTCGGCTGCTGATGGTGCAACTTGTAATCTCTGCTCTAGATGCAGGACAAGGGAAGGCAAATAAAGGAGCAATGCATGAAGCAAGGGGCCTAAGATCAAAAATCATGAGTTATTCAGAGCTTTTGGAGACACTCATTACTTTCATTTGTTCTAAATTAAGGCAGCACTGGAGACTATGGAGAAGAAAACCGAGCCCCTGATGAGTTTTACACCACACCATCCCGTCTGTGGGTGGGGGAGTGCAGCTGGTTTTGTGCCAGTTGGCAGAGCAGCCGTGTGCCTGGTGGGTCCCACCCGTGGGGGCAGCACAGGACACAGAGTGGGGTACCAGATCTGGGGTGTATGGGTGAGTTTCCCACCCCAGGCTGCCCTGCAGTGATGCAGCTTCACAAAATGCCACTGATTTGAGTGGGCAGGTTTGGGTGTTTTGCAATCCAGATGGTTGCAGGCAGGTCCCTCGTGTCTGGGTGTCTCATTGCCAAGCGCTGAGCAGATGATCCTGGCACCTGGGCTGCTTTGTCTGTAACCTACAAATGTTCTCGCCAGCAAGTCAGGAGTTCATGTGGTTTTTGCTGTCACTGTTCTCACTTTAAACATCTTCCCATACTTTGTTTTCTGTAAATGTGCTGTATATCCCAAGGACACAATCTGACGCTTGATAATTAAGTCAATTCTTCAACCAGGGCTCAAAAAGATTTATGAAAGCTTTACTTTGTGGATGTGACACTCTACCAGTGTATAAATGTCCTTCATCCGTGATGGCCAGGCCCGAGGAGTCCTAAGCAGGTGTGGGAAAGATCAAATGTGTTTCTAAAGGTCTACATTTGCTTGGTACATACGTAAAACAGTTTGCGGAGGTGGCTCTGCAGATATGGGGATTTTGCTGGTTTTGTGCCATTTGCAGATTTGGGGATTTCCGTTCTGAGCGCGCACTGAACCCACGACTGCTGGTGTTCGTGAGCTGGAGTTCTCAGGTTGGTGGTCTCAAGCGGATCAGTCCCTTTCTTTCTATTATTGCCAGTTGGGCAGGGACATCTCAGGCTCTGTAGCTCCCCGTTAGCACTGAGAATGCAGGGCATTCTCTGGTGTAACTTAATGCACTTGCAGCTTCTCAGCCCTGCCAGCACCCTCCACCCTTCCTTTCCTAAACCTAAAACATCAGGTATGGAGTCACTGTTGTGGAGCAGACTCAGGGAGCGTGTCTGCTTTCCGTTCCAAGCAAAGCATAGCACAGCAGTCCAGTACCATCAGCTTGCAATGAAAGAATATTAAAAATCCAAAAAAAAAAAAGGAAAAAAAAGTTGACTTCATGGCAAAGAATAAAATAAGAAACTTTTTTCTGCAGGCAGCGCCAGGCATCATCAGGGAACATATCAATTCATAACAGCTGTGGGCAGCTATTTCTGTCCCAGACTTCACTAGTTTAATGGGAGAAGCATGGTGAAAGTTAACAGATCTGTGTCCAGCAAGGTTAATTCTGAGGTTACCAGATTATGATGCAAAGAAAATCAGCTGGTGTTTTTCTGTCTCGCTATGAATAGAACAGTTGCATTATTGCTACCGGAAGGGTAGTCAGCTCTTCTCAGTCTGTGGTCTCCCACTGTAGAGGGAGGAACCTGTGAAAAATTGGTTTCCTTTCCAAACATACCCTTCTGCCTTTCTCATTCAGTGCCTACGTAACCAGAATGCTGAAGGGGTGGCTGCTAATATCACAACTGCTTGTGATCGTGTTTTGCAAGAGTCACTCTTTTCTGTAAGCCAAATGATTGCATTTTGCTCCCTTTAATTTTTTTGAGAGATAACAAAAACCAAAAGAGTTGTTAAAATGCTTGCAAACATTTCTGCAAAATTGCTTGTGATTTTCTCTTGCACCATGTTACACCTCCTGTTCCAAAATGATTTGCATGGCCCTTCCACCCTGTGGCATTAGTGGCAATGGCAGCAGGATGCCACCGTGCTTTTTCCAGTGGATTTCCAGTTTGAACACAGCCAGCAGCCTAAAAGAGGAGAAAAAAAACATGCAATGAGGAGATTCACAAATAGCTCAGTGGGAAGGTGGTGGCAGAGAAGAATCTCTTGACTCCTATTTGCAGCTCTCTGTCTCATCTGGGGAGGCTGCAGCCCGTTCTGCTGCCCAATTCTGACAACACCGTGAAAATGGTTTCATTTCCTGACTTTATACATGTAAATTACAGACATCTATTGGCAATGGTGGCTCAGAAGTGAAATGAAAAATTTCCAGCTCAGCTTTAGACAGATCAGTATAGAATAGAGGTAACCAGATGCCTTCATAATGTGTTTTGAGAAAATGGGTAAGGTGCCTGAAGAAGAGCTAAATACTATTGCTAAGTACTATTAACAGAGCTGATAGCATAAGTTTGAAACTCTGCTGATGAAATACTTCCATCAAAATGCTTCCAAAATTATGTGTGTTCCCCAAAGGCTAACCATGTTAAAAAAACCCCCAAAACAGTGGCCTCACTTTGAGTCCTGTGTGTAGGTTTGGGCACCACAATATAAGGAATAGATAAAGCTATTAGCGAGCATCCAAAGGAGGGACACAGGGGTTGTGAAGGGTCTGGAGGGGAAGCCACAAAAGCAGCTGAGGTTACTTGGTTTGTGTGCTGGAAGGCGCAGCCCCAGCAGCCCAGTTCTGCAGTCCCAGTTTGCTGTGGGGCTTCCCCGAGGATCTGCTTCATTGCTCAAGCACCAGAGAGAGAAGGAGCCCCAGCCTTGCATTCACAGGGCAAGTCTGATCCCAGCTGCCTTGTAGTTGCAACGAGGAATATGAAGACTAGGTCATGAACTTAAAATAATGCTCTTTGATTCTCCCAGGCTATATATAAACTGCCTGGAAGATTCGTGTTGCAGCCAGCTCCAGCAGGATCTCAGTCACCTAAGCGCTCAGGGAAGGGGAAGGGAATTTTGCTATCCCTGGTTTTGGCAGTGGTGTGCAGCCAGACCAATGACCCAAAGCTGCATGTTCTGGACCCTCACTGCTCCCTGTGCCCGAAATGTCACCTGCAACATCGCTGTGGGCTGTCATCTGTATCTGGGGAAGAGGGAGGAGAGGAGACCCCTGATTCTCCTGCCTTCACGTAATGCAAGGCAGGGAGCAGGGAAGAGCATTTCTGGAGCTTTCTTCCTCTGACCGTGGAAATGCAGTCTCAGTGCTCCCGCTGTCACTGGTTAATCAGCATCTTCCCCAGAGCAGAACGAGGATCTGACTCATGACTCAGAGCCACATCCCCACGCCTGGCCTCCTCCAAGGGGAGTGCTGCCCTCTCCAAAGGGAAGGTAATTCCAAAACTATGAAAACAGCAGGGTTTTAGGGTTGCTGGCCTTAAAACAGACCTTCAAAAATAGTTTCTTCAGATGTTACCTTGAGCAGTTTCTATGTGTATTCTTGCCAACAAGCTCTTGTTAGAATATTTGTGGAAAATAAACTCTGGTGAGCCATGAGCAGAGCCAAGCGGATTTAAGACAAGCAAATATTTGTGGGAAAGTTTGTGTCTGTTTGCACTGTCCACTGAACACTATTATTTAGCATTTTCCATGAGGACCTAACTTCACTGAGGTACCTTTTGATCAGAGAGATCAATTACTGTGTATCCATTTCTATGTTTTTCAGCTGTGAGGCACCAGTGGAAAGGTCAGTATTTCCTCCAAGAAGAATTTGGTTTTGGCTCAGAACTTTACTTGAAGAGTTAACATTTCTGAAGCCATGACCTCAAAACCACAAATAGAAAGAAAAATAACGTAAGATAGATGAGCACAAAGTTCTGGAAGCCCTAACGAGTGAAAAACAAAATTTCAGCATGTTTTGTAACCATCCTCTGGAGTTCGGGAAAAAGGCCATTTTAATGAAACTGCACCCTAGAGCCCACAGAAATTTGCTTGGTAAATCACAAACACACAACTGACTGTGGGATGAAGGCTGGGTCTGTAGTCCTCCAGCTCTGAAAACACCTTCCCAAACATGGGAGCAGGAAAGCTTGTATTGGCCACTACCTAGGCCTGGCTGCTGAACTCCACCAGGACTCATTCCCCTGAGCAGCTCAGTAAACCTCGAAGCCCAGCAGTACTCTTCTCATTGAAAATCACCTGATGGATAACGAAATTTCTCCCAAATCAACACACTTGGTTTGTGAAAAGACATCCAAGTGCACGACTCTGACTTCATCTCTAGGTTAACACCCCTGCCCTGCCAGCCTCCCTGGCAGTGCTGGGTTAATGGTTGGACTCGATGATCTTAGAATTCTTTTCCAATTTCAGTGAGCTTCATTTCAGAGAGTGGAGTCCAATGGTCCCAGTGACCACAGTGTCAACAGGGATACCAAAACTTCGTGAAAATCAGTCTTGAGGAGAGCAGAATGTCACAGCCAGCGTTCTGCTTTCCACACGTGCAATACCCTCCTGAAGTGGAGTTGTTCATCCCCTCCCCTCCTCCTGATTCTGTCTTTCCATCCTTTGCTTTTCAGGCCATTTCCTCCATCTGTTGTCCTCCTGCTCATGAGGTTTCATTCTGAGCTGGCATCCCTTTGTCATTTCCCACAAATACACTGTGCAAAAGGATGTTATTTGTCTGTACCCAAATAAAAGGATGGAAGAAACCAAAATTAGATCAGTAATTCCACATGTATAAAATGCCACACAAACATTGCCAAACTTTCCCAAGTCAGAAAAGGGGGAAAATTCAAGCAGCTGTGAAAATCAGGCTTGATTTTTCACAAGCCTTCAGTAGAGATATCCAAGCATGGGAATCCCTAAACCTGCATGAAGAGCTTTGAGTTATTGATTTCGTTATCTCGTGAGAAGGGCTTAGGGCTCAGAGAAAGATGCTTCTTCTGTTTGCAGCTCCATAAGGAAGAAAAAGGATAATTATTCCAAAAACATTTCTCATGACATATCCTGGCTCCTGTTTCTCTGCCTCTTAAAGGAAGGTGGTCAGAGTTGAATAAAGCAGATGGAAAAATGGGAGACAGTGCTGCAATACCAACCAAGATGGAGCAAGAATAGAGGGCATCATCTGCAATGACTTGGCTTTAAGCCAGGTGTCCCCACATCCCACCCTGACTGGTAAGGGGATCACTGCTGATGGTGCTGCTTTACTGTAAAAAACGATTTAATAGATGGATATGTGTGTGCACTCAAATAATTTTGCTGTGGATTGGAATGTTATGGCTGGAAATGGGATCATGAAGTGCTGTATCAGACTGGAATGAGCAGAGTGTCATGGGGGTCTGTGTTAGATCTAATGTCAGACAGTGCCTTTGGTAATGGGGAACAATCCTGCATGAATGATCTCAGCAGATGTTCCCAAATTCCGGGAGCAATGAGCAACACAACTACTTGGCAATTAGGGCTTTAAAAATTTGCTTAAGGAGAAAAGAGAAGTGAAAAACCTCATCTCCTTGCATGCAAGCACACAGTGCTTTGCGCGAGCAGCGCTGTGCATGCTCTGCTCAGGGCTGCTGGGGCTTGTGGTATCCAGTTGCACTCGGGTGAAAGTGAGGGGAGACAATAAAATAGCTCTGCAGCCCACACCCCACCCACAGGAAAGCACAAGTCACCCAGGAGCAGTTGCTTGCTGCATCAGCGGCTGCTGGAGCAGCATTCTCTGCAGCTGCAGCCTGCCAGGGTGCTCCAGGGTGAAGCTGTGCCTGGGGACAAGGATCACGCTCTCAGTAGCACCTAAACCTTCCTGCAGCAGAGGATTTGCTTTACCCCATGAAGCCATGTTGAGAGCTGGCCACTGTTGCCCACCCTGTAGCCATCCCTCAAGCAAGCTCAGTGTACAGGATATTATTTCCTGCTCCAGTTTGGCCAAATCACCCTCAAGCAAGGCAATGTGAGATAAACCATGCACTTTTTCCCAGGCCATGGAAATCATGGAACCAATTCTCCTGTGGTTTCTCATGGAGTTTCCGAGCAGAAGTCTTGCCTAGACACTGTCACTCCACCCCCATGCCAAGTTTCTGGTGCTTTGGTTGTCTTCCCCATCACTCTGGACCCTCAGGGGAGTTTCTGCAAGGCAAAAAGGTGATGCTGAGCAGCAACTATTCAAGTTTCTCCATCCTGCATATGAAACCTCAACAAAGGCTGAAATTTGTTTGCAATATAAGGCAAGCTGCCTCTCCTAACCCCCAAACTTGAGTCTCCAAAGGTGCCATTTCTCTGGCCTCAGCCCATTGTTCAGAGATTGATTGAGAGCAACCCTCCTTTAAGTTGCAGATAAAGCTAGGTGTGGTTAGGAAAGGGATGATGTCGCATGCATCTGACACCCAAGACCAAATTCGGTGGCCCAGGAATGAACCAGGACTTGTTTGTCTTTGGAAGCAAATGCTATGTCCTCAGCAGTTGCTCAGTTTTGTGGTTTCTCTCCAGTGATCCTCAGTGTCTCCAAGGATGATATCCCAGGGCTGTCATTCCCCCATTGCCATGTTCCCATCATTGTCCTCTTCTCCATGCTATGGTCCATGCTTGCCAAGAGGAGAAGCCATTGGATTACCCCAGCTCTGTTACTCCTGTGTAAGCACTATGGATATTTTTGACTGTCCTTTTCAATTCCAGCTGAAGTCGGTGCCACAGGCAGCTCTCTTAGTAGATTGCTTTTGTGATTTATGTTGGTCCAGAAGAGTCCAAGGATCATTTATCTTCAAACCAGGAGAGAGATGAAAGAGTCATGGTAGTAAAATTTCCTGCAGAGCTAGATCTGAGCATCAAAGAGGGGAAAATGTCATTGTTTTACTGAGACATGACAACGTGAGGCAGGTTTTAATGCTAGGGGATTTTTTTAACTGCATAATTTGCCTTAAAACAGAAAAGAAGTTTTGGGAAATGAAAGGAGAGCAAACGAGCTTGGTGGGCACTGCTGGGAAGTGCTCTCTGGTGAGGGGCAGAATAAAACAGGAGGGAGCAGAGCCTGAGGGGCACGTGCTGCCCCTGGGGTGTGGAGGTAGCACTGGGCAGAATCAGGCTGTCACTGCTGAGTGTCACACTGGGAGAGGGCAGGTGATGCCCTGTGCAACCACAATTGCCCTGTGTGACCCCAAGACAGGTCCCACAGTGCCGGCACAAGACCACAAACTCGCACGGCACAGGGTTCTGCCCCAAACTGTGATGGATGTGCTGTGGGTGTGCACAGCAGCATGGACAGGCATGTGTTGTGTGTTGCCCAGAGAAGCTGTAGGTGCCCCATCCCTGGAAGTGTTCAAGGCCAGGTTGGATGGAGCTTGGATGGAGCAGTGCTTCCAACCCAAACCATTCTATGACTCGATGAGAAATAAAGTTTCTGATGTTGGTAAGTCCAACTGCAAATACGGGAAACACCACTCAGCCACACTACTCCTCCTGTGCTGCCAGTTCAGCACGATGAGAGTGTGTCTCCTTGACCAGCTGCTGGGCCAGGGGTTTGATGGAGCATCAGCCAACCACAGCAGCAGGTCCTGTGGGGTAGGGGGACATCTCCTGCCCTCACCCTGCCTCGGGGCTTGTAACAAAAGCACAGAACTTGGGAAATCTGATCACATCAGAGGGCTGGAAACAAACAGAAAGGAGGAGAGGGCTGGGAAAGGGTCTGTTTACATTTGCAGCAGATGCTATCTAGAGGAGGAAAATAGTTTTATTTCCCCTGTGGACTGCCCGTTGATTTTCTTGCGGCAGGCACTAATGGAAAATAATAAAACCCATTTTAGTCAGGTTGTATCTAGAACACTTACAGGTCAAGCCAGTACTCAAAACAGACCGTTATGGAACATAACACATTAGTTTGTCACCAGCATCTACAGTGGCCAGGGGATTTTTACCATTTGAAATTGAATTTTATAGGTCAAGGCCTTTCGTGGGCCTCGAAAAACAGTGAGTCTTGTTAAAGTTAGCATGAATGTGGAGGCAGTTACTGGGTGTGGAGATACACAATCCCTGTGGTTTTTAGCAGTTAGAAAAACCAAAGGAGATCCATGGTAGGAACAGTGATGCAGCTATAAACCCCAGAATATGCTCATTAATTGTTATAGACTCAAATATTTCAGTATCATCTTCCACCTACTAAATCAAACCCACAAAATGCACAGGAGGCATCTTTCATTGAAAATTATGTCCTCTCGGCTTGTAATTTAAAATTCACTGATGACTGGAAAGGAAGCTTGGTCACAGAAGCCTGAGTTTCTTAGAAATGAGTCAGAAGTTGATCATTTGTTTAGGAGTTCAAGATTCAGATAACCTCAGACATCTTCTATGTGGTTTTATGCTTCATGGAATAAATAAAGCAGGGACGTGACGTGGTGCCTGAGCTGCCACACACACACACACAGAGACATGCACACACACTGATGCCTCTGTTTCCTTCTCTGTTGTGTCCCATTGCACAGCCCTGTCCCCATGGGCTGTGTGAGGGTGCCCATCACTTACACAAATTGCCCAAATTAGAGAGAGCTGGTGGTGCTGACAGCTTTATGGTGATGCCAAATCTGTGTGCTTGCTGACTCTGGCCTCAGGTGTCCCAGGTGCTTGCTGGGGCCACTGGGGTGGTCTCCAAAGGAAGGGAAGCCTTGTTTCTGGACTTGTTTACATGACACTGCCTTTTCTGACTTTTCCGTTCCCACTGACTCACATTCCGTGTCAGTTTTGATCATGATTAACAGCAGCAACACACTCGGGCTCAGGCTGCCAATCCCTCTCTGAGATGAGTAGACTCTCACCCAAGCCACTGGGGAGGTGAGGCCATTTCCTTGCCAAGACAGGCATGGTGGGGCATTCTGCATTCATCTCAAACACGGAGGAGCAAAGTATCATTATCCCCATCCTCTAGTGAAGGCGTTTAAGGCGAGGTTTTGGCACCATGTGCCGGAGCTCCCTACATGCCTTGTGCGTCAGAGCTGCATGCTGTTAGTCCTAATCTGATCCATGCTTTGCTCTGCTCTTACTCCCTGTTGCATTTTCTCCGTTGCTTTCCTTAGCTGCATCTTCCAGGGGGAGTGGGCAAAGCCACGGCCCTGTGCCGAGGGGCATCACTGGATTGATCCTGCCCAGTGCCTTTCTTGCCAAGTGCTCCTGTGCTCATCACACACAAACACCACTGTGCTCTGCTCTCTTTTCTTTGTCTATTTTTAACCCAACCCTAAGTGTGCATCTCAGGAGTGAAGTATGTTGTGTTGCTAGTGACTGATGGTAGGTGGAAAATCCATACGGCCACTCTGTTTCCCAGTGATATCCACTAAAGTCTGGAATCACTATCATTTCTGCAGATTTTTCCTGTGATTCAGCTTTGATAAAACCCCCTCTCTGAGGAATGAACAGCATGGTGTGGCTGTGCTAAGTATCGATCAACGTTTTTGTCTTTATGTTGAAAGCTGCGCAGGCTACTGGACAGGAACCTGAGAACAACAAATATTAAAGCTACTGATGTTTAGATAGCAACAGAGATCTCTGGTTCCTCGTGCTCATAATGAAAATGCCTCCTCTGTGCTGTGTGAGGTGCTTGGATAGGCAGTAAGTGCCTGCAGAGAAGGTGGCAGCGTGAACCCCTCATACAGGTGGAAACAGAAGGGATGGAGGAAGAGTTCCCAAGGCAGAGCGACATCAGTGCTAGAAATAGCACTTCTGTCTCCGAATTGCCATTGCACAATTCTGCACAGTACCTGAAAACCCCATCTCTTTCCTTTTTCCCAGTGCTTTCATTATCCTAAAGCTTCTAAAACCTTCCTTGTCCATAGAGAGGAAAGATTACCCAGTAAAATTCAAGGATATAAAACCTGGGGGAAGGTAAAGAAGAGATCAGTTTAAAGAGTGTATGAAATAAGAAATAATGAAGTTCAGGTCTGTAGGCTGCTTCTGCCGACTCTGGCGAACGCACACTCATTTCAGGGCCCTGTGGTTTGCTGCGGGTCTGCCGAGCTCTCTGCAGCACTGCCCGACCACGCTACCTGCCAGCAGCACTTTGATCAGCCTGTTTTCACATGATAAAAAAATAGCACTGCGTGTCCAGACCTGGTCCCCAGCTGATGGTGGTTTTCACATGGAATCAAGCACTGAGATCCCCTTTTTGGCTGAGCTCACTGTCGTGTCCAGCTGATCCACCCTGGAGAGGCAGTGAGCAGAGCGCAGGAGCTGCTGTCAGTACAGAGGGCTTGGAGAAAGAACCCAAACAATGAGATCCATTTGGCTGTTTCCTCGTCGTGGTGGTGGCCACGTTGGAGCCAAGGATAACTGCAGAAGGAAAAAGGCCTCTGGGAGATGCAAAGGGTTTCTGTACAGTGGCAGGGAAAGATTACCCAACACAGGGAGGGGAGTGAGTTTAATCGGAATGAGTGAGTTTCCTTGCTGTAAAATGCAGTGAGTGCAGACCCACAGCTCACAGCAGCTGCCGATGGAAACCACCCTTGGTGCACGTTGGGTACAACCCTCCACCTAGTTGGCAATTTCACCTGTGTTGCAAGTGCCAGTGCAGGCATTTGACTCCCCCATGGAAGTTAAACCTATGCAAGAACTTCAGGATCAGACATGCTGACTTTTCCCCTGCTGCTGTAAGCCTGTTGCACAACAAGAAGCCTCCAATGCAAGGCAGGGATGTCCACTTTCTGCAGAGCACATGGCCCCCCTAGGATGGGCTGCTCCGCTCAGGATATGCTGTCGCACAGTGCTCAGGTCACACTCACATTCCCAGCTCAGGTGTTTCACCCTGGATTTTTTTTTTTGGAAAACTCTTCTACTGCTGGCTCAACAAAGGTCTGTGCAACATAACGAGAGAACTTTTCTAATGACGCATAGATTTTTAAATTAAATGTAAAATGTTTATTGCAGAGATGCATGGTCAGACATGCTGCATCACTGTTTTAATACAATAACATAATTCTGATAGAAATAATCCATGTGAGCTGCAGTCAATTTTAGCTGCAACTCTTTGCATGCTTGACAATCTGGTCATTCGGCTGTGGAAAAGTGCTTTTACTTGATTACTTACACTGTTGCTAATCACTGTGGCTTTTGGCACTGCCAGGGTGTTATTTCACTGCCTGAAATTGCCAACAGTATCTGTGGAGGGACCGGGTGTAGCTGTGGCTGCTCTGCCAAACCCCTGTGGCTTCACCCGACACCGAGGAATGCGCAGACTCCAGCACAACACTTGGATAGTCATTTCATCAGGGTGGGCTCTCATGGGCTGCCACCAACTGCCTTGTGAAGCCTGGAGAACAGCATCATCTTTCCTCTGGCTCCTGGGTCCCCATTTGCCACAGCCCACAGCTGTGGTCCCTTTTGGATGCGTGGCAATCACCGATTTGCTGATGTACCTCCAAATCCTGTACTCCCTTTGCTGAGTGGGCTGCAGAATTTGCCCGTGTCCTGGAGCTTTTGCTTTATCTCCAAAGGGAGTGTGCCAGGGCAGTGACGGGGCAGTGGAGGCATATTCTGTGCAGGACTGAAAGAGACAACACTGTTCTTTATTTTCTATGATAAGAAAAAATCCTGAAGGGGAGAGCTGCTGAAATCATAAGCTCGGAGTAGGGATGTGAAAAATTGTAGGCTTACGCTCCCTGGGACTACATTTGGGTGGGCATTATACTACTGTCTTTCTTCCTGAGTTTCGTCAGCCTCAGGAAGAGAGAAACCAGAGCAAGATGCCTAAAATAACTGTGAGCCTGAAGGCTGAGCTAACCCCACATGTGCAGCATTTCTCTGGCAAAGCAGGGTCCCCTCCCCGGGCAGGACTGACCCCGCTCGTGCTTGCTCCTGCTGCCACGGCGTGGGGAAGGGACTGGAAGCCTGGCTCAGGCTGACCCAAAGGCTTGGTGCTGTCCCCAGAACGGATGGGTCCCCGTGCTGCCCCAGTGCCACCCTGGTGCTGGAATCCCTCCAGGCCGAGGTGAGACAGGAAGGTTCCTGCCCACATTTGGCCACCGCTGACTTTAGCATAAGGATGTATAAATCAGAGTGAGGGCTGGCGCTCACAGCCACCAGCTCTGGGCTGCGTCACGCTGATTTATTTCGCGTGGGAGCAGCAGTAGCAGTTTACGCCCCTAGTGCAGATTACAAGATAAATCTGGCTTTCAACGAGACCCACTGGTGACTGACACTGACAGAGCTTCTAAATCACCGCAGCTGCCGGGATATAGCCGTGGGCCAGGTTTGGCCCTGCAGGTCAGGTCTCTTTTTGGCTGGTGTACATCAGCAAGGCTTGGACTGAGATGTGGTGTCAGGTTCCTGTGCCGGGCTCATTTTTATTTAAGTGTCTATATGGTAATTCCAGCTCAGAGGGACACCTGAGGGCTGCAAGACTTCTCTGCTAGAGCTCCCAGCTTTTGCCATGCTTGGATCTACCTTTTGCAGGGAAAGCTTAAAGGAACAATTAAAATTCTCCTTGTGGGTGCCATGCAGATGCTCTTTTTAAGACCCGCTTCACACTGCTGAGGTCCATCGATGTGAAATGAGTATCCTCTTCAGCACTAACTTCAATTACTAATATGCTCCAAAAACTTTTGCACTGCTTTTGGCATTACAGACAGATTGTCAGCTGGTAGAAGCTGGCTTGGGCTCCCTAAAATGGCCGATGCTGTTTGTTCCTGGAGATTCGCAAAAAACACATGAATGCAGCACCTGGAAGTATGATTTAGTGGTGAACTCGGTGTTGCTGGGTTCATAATGGTTGGACTTGATGGTCCTTTCCGACCCTAATGATTCTGTGACTCTGTGATAATCTGGTCTGGCCTGGATAAACTCTCTAGCATTAAGGTAGCGAGAGCCTCCAAAGGGGAGGGGCAGTCCTCACTGTGCTCCAGCAGGCACTGATCTCTTCTGACACACGTCCTGCTGCTATCAGTGGCTGTGGCATCACTGCCGTATGTGTGCTGCCACCACAGCCAGGGAATCTTCGATCGGTGGGACTGATCTTACCTTCCCATGAACGTGCACCCAGAGCAGGATCAGATCTGCAGAATGGGCAGGGACACTTGCCTGCTCCATCGGTAGAGATGATCCTTGTCCAGGCGCTGCTGTTTGACATGGTGGGAGCACAAACACATGTGCATCCTGTATCAGCATCATACCCAGACCATAAGGTCATTTCTAGACAGATTTTATCTGGACAAATTACACCATAAATGGAAAAACCTCACCAAAATACAGTATGTCATAAAAACAACCACTTTTTGAAATTAATTCTGTTTTGCTTTTCTTAGCTTTTGCTAAGAAACCTGGTCCAGGATACACCAAAATGCCTGGCAACAGTCCACAGTCTGGGCCAGGGGAGAAAAAGTGTAAAACCAGTGTGGTTCAGTGTGAGTTATCCAGGGAAAGCTCTGTATCCCTCAGTAGGCTCTTGTTTCCCAGCCTGCCACCAGCCTGGCACAGTGCATGCTTGGCTGTGGTGTGGACATAATTGTGGGTGCCCTCGGTCAGTGGAGCCACCACCAGTAAAATGGGTCCATGGAATTTTGAAGATTATCATATTTTCTATAAAAATCCAGCAGTTCAGAGATGATCAGGGATAAAAATACTCCAGTACCTCCATGATGGACATGGAAGTACTGAAACATGATGGATATAGAGATGGACGTGAAACCCAAGGCAAGCAGAAAGCAAGGGAGGTATTTTTCATGGCTTCTTTACGTCTCCATGAAACTAAAGCTAAATCACAAAAGTGCTGTTGCTCCTTCTTGGCAATGCTCAAAGGGACTGGAAATACTGAAGTGCTTTTACAAGTGGAAGGAAATATCCTGTGGGTTTTGGGGTGCATGTAGTTATTTATTCATTTAGCCATCATTCTGAGGAATTCACTTTGCTGTACTTTAGATAAGCATCCATTTAAAGTAGAGTTTTCTATGGTTGTGAATTATCTCTGTGGCTTTCATTACCATCCTGATTAGACCCCTGAGGGCAGAGCATCAGCTGCTGCAAGAGGACATTGCCACTGATGGGCGTTAAGGCAATTAGTGCTAGTTGCAAATTTATCTCTCCAATTAACTTAGTAGCTAGATGGCACTGAAGGTATTTTGTGGCATCTACTGTCTCAGGTATGGCAAAGAGATGACTAATTTGCTTGTGAGTGGTAAATAATTGCAGAAATTAGTATTATTCACTTTTATTGCTGTTGGACCAAAGTCTGGCTGCTACTATCACTGTCTCTCATAGGTGTTGTGAGTACAATAATGTCTCAATGTGATAAGCAATTAAGACCCCTCGCTATCCAGCCTGTCACATCCTGTCGCACCCAGGGAGAGAGCTGCTACTAACACGTGTTAGTCACCTATTGCAGATGGTCTGCCAACCCCTAGAGACTGCTCATAGACATGAGGTAAGGCAGGCACAAGATGTGGAACAATTTAAGAGAAGAGTACAAGAATATTGAAAAAGGCTGGAGCAGAAGAAATTGCCGTTTCTGGGACTGTTTATAATTTGTGACTGACTTGGCACACAGCTTTCATTCCTCACCGCAGAGGGGAGTTGCCAAAACTGGGAGCAGCTCTGGTTTTGAAAGTCTCATGATTTCATCTCCTTGGCTGCTGGTATGAAGCCATGGTGCTCCGGGACCCTTATTTATTTTATGATTCAGGCAGAAAGTTCTCAGTCAGAATCACAAAATCATTATAGCTCAAACAACATGTTCAGCAATTCAGGACTCTTTCTCACCCACATTCACCCTCCTTGTGCTGCTCTGCTGACTCCACCATGGTTCTCCACAGAGCTTCTCTAGCTTCAGAATTACCTTTTGGCACTGCTCCTGGTGAATGAAAATAGGAAGCTGGATTGCTTCACTAGCAATCTTATTTCCAGTTTGTTTCAATTATGCTTCTTTTCCAGTGGGTGTTTAGCAGTTGTTCTGTTCTCACTGGTTCAAGGCAGGTAAAATATGTCCAGAAGGTTGTGTATAAGAGGCTCTGCAGAGAAATAGAGGAGCTGTTGCCCTGCTTTCTGAGAACAGGTCTGTGCCAATTATCACGACACTCATTTGGGAAGGAAAACATGCCCCAACAGCAGTGGCACTGGAAGCTGAGAGACCCTGCAGCAGCACACCCCACTGCTCACACAGGGATCAGGCTCCAGGACAGGTGGCTCGGGGGCTGCTGAGGGACACCAGGGCAGC
The DNA here is from genome assembly GCA_013397895.1 of Origma solitaria. Lineage (NCBI taxonomy): Eukaryota > Metazoa > Chordata > Aves > Passeriformes > Acanthizidae > Origma > Origma solitaria. The sequence continues at coordinate 1,777,968 of VZRL01003527.1, read as the reverse complement.
CCCTCGTCATGTCTGTGACGTCCCCTGCAAGCACAGCCCATGGCAAAACCCTGCCCTCAAGGCAAGAGCTACACAGGGAGTATTTACAACTGTGGCTTACCTCTAGGCCGGTTAAGAGCAGACCAAGAGTTTTGGGGTGTTTTTTAATCCCTACCTTCATCAGCCCCCACCTGAGAGCCCGTTCCCCCTCAGACCTGTGCTCAGAGACCACAGTGGCAGGAGGGGACAGGGATGGCCTTTCCTGATGTCCCACTGATTTGGAGAATATTTCAGAACTACCTCAGTGGACCCAGCTGCTTGACAGGAGATATTTCTGACCTACTTGACTGTGCAGAATAGTAGGAAGAAAGAAGAGGGTTACGTTGCTGCATATAAGGAGCTGTGCATCTGATTGACCTAATTTTGGTCTTTCTTGCACTCTTTTAACTCCACTGGCTTCAGCAAAGGAGTGCTGATTTACACCAGAAGAAGCTGACCCAATTTCCGTGGCCTGCACTTGCTGTGCATTGGGGCCACGGTGACATTGCTGTCATCCACTGCCCCATTTTCCCTTGGTTCAGGTTTCTGCAGGAGCACAGGACCACAGAAGCACGATGGGTCTAAATATGGACACAGCCAAGCTGGGATGTGGGGCAGCAGGAGCCAGGCAGTCCCTGCTTTAAACTGTCTTTTTCTATGTCCTTAGAAATTCTCAGAGCCAAATCACAGTGAGAAGCCCCTCTGTGGGATACCAGGGCTGCAAGACAGTGCAAAGGTGAGCCTGGCCAGGTGGGTGGGATGCTGCAGCTCCATCCCATCCCAGCACTCTGGACCACCCCCCCAGCTGCTGGTGCTGTGCCTGGCTGCTGTATCTCTGTGAGGGTGAAGAACCAGAGCCATGAACATCTCCTCCCTCCTCCTCCTTCACTTCAGCTGTGAAACCCTGTGAGAGCTGCATCAGAGGAGCCTCAGTGCTGAAGTTTGTTAATTAATATGCTACAGTTAACTGTGTCAAAAGCTTCCCTCAGATCAGCTCCTCACGTTTCTCTTTGATGGGAGGCAGGGAGGTGTTGGCAGCAGGGGCGAACGTGGTGGGGCAGGCACCGCTCCTGGCAGCGCCTGGGCATGAACTGCCCTTGCTGTAATTGCACATGAGCCACGGGAGATGAAACACCACTGCTCTGCTGCTGCTAATATCATCAGCTGTCCTCTGATAACTGGAAAAAAGGGGTCCTGCCAGGGCAGCGCTCACTCTTTGGGACCATTTATTATTATTTCCAGGGGATAACAGCATGAGGTGCCTGGTGGGCATTGGTGAGCAGCAGCAGCAGGAGGAATGCCTCCTTGCCTTTGCTTTTATCTAAAAACTGCCTAGGCAGACTCATTAATTCAGGTTGGGTTTATTGGCTGGATTTGAAATCAAAAACCCACGAAAAATATTGGAAAGAGATAATCATGCTTTATTTCTGAATGCTAATAGTTTGAAACAATCAGAGGTAATTGCTGTAAAGCAGAAAGGGAGAAAAAAAATCCTCGAAAGAAGGCATTCCAAGTAACCAGGCAAAATAAATGAGAAACACTAAAAGCCATTAGTTTTTCCTTGCTCTCTGTCAGCCCTGGCTCTCCTCCTTTCAGCATCCTCAGCCTTTCAGTCAGCTCAGCAAAAATAAATTTTTCACCCAATTTCAGCGTTAAACCCCTTGTGCCAGTCTGACCTTGGCTGGGATGACCATAAAAGGACACAAGATCTGCTGTTTCATGATAAAGTGGAGGTTCAGTTGTCTCAGGGTCATCGAGGGCTGACCAAGTCAGGTCGTGGGGTTGAGGTTTCTGGCTTGGACCTCCTCATCTTACAGCTCCGGGTGCTGGACTCAGTTTACAAACCGGGTGAGCTGCATTGCCCACATTTTCCAAGGTCACTCTGACCTCCCGCTGGAGATGTGGCGACGCTCTTACTAACTTGGGGAAGAAACTGAGAGCAGCGTTTGGAGCCACTCCAATGGTGTCTGGCTTCATGACATTCCTCTATGTGTCCATGCATGGTGAGCAGACCATCCTTCTGCTTCCAGGACACACATGCCCAGTTTGAGGAGTCTGAGTGTTGGAGGAGAAATCTGCTCCTTCCTTCTTCAACCCCAGCCTGAAACCATCCCTGTTTGTGTGTTGCAAAATGCAAAGCTGTTTTTTTCTGAAAGAAAGAGGTAAAACTCAGTCCGAGGAAGAGAAAAGCCTCTGCTTCCTGAGCACCCACACCTTGAGAAGGGAGACCCAGCTGGCTCGGAGGGCAGAGGAGCAGATGGTCCAGGGCTGCAATTCCAGCTTGCAAGGCATCCTGTATTTAGGTTAGATATTAGGAGAAGGCTTTTCACATGGAGGGTGGTTGAGCAGTGGGACAGGCTGTCCAGGGAAGCAGTCACACCTTCGATTCTGCCAGAGTTCAAAAAGCATTGAGGCACATGGTGTGATTCTTGGGCATTGTGCAGTGTCCTGTGCAGTGCCGGGAGCTGGACCCAATGATCCCTGTGGATCCCTTCCACCTCAGGTTGTGCTATGATTCTATGGTTTTCTGGCCACTTCTGCTTCTCCCAATTGACAAAGGCAGAGCTTTATCCAATATTACCATGCAATGGCATCTTGGGGACACCAAAACCCTGAGGGGTCCCTGAGGAGAGCAAAAAACCGCATTTGCTCCAATCCTCCAAGGGAGCAGCAATAGAATGAAGATTTAGCAGCAGCCCTGGATCATTGGGTTTCTGCACAGACCCTGCCGTTGGGAGTGAAAATAAACAAAGGGAATTTCTACCCTCCACACCTCTCCCAAATAAAACAGCCGGCTGGGCTGGGCATACGCTGGGATCAAATCATGGGAGTTTATTACTGCTGGCAGCAACCTCGGCAGCCCCGGAGTCTGCAAACACCTTTAAATATCTGCTTAGGTTTTTTTGAAGCAGCTATGCATCTTTTTGGGGTTGGGTGAATTTTATGGCTATAATCAGACACCTCCATTACTCATTTCTACTCTTTCTACCTAAAATGTCTGACAAGTTCAGCTGCTAAAGGCAATCTGTAAAAACAAGGGCCTGAACTGTCAGATCGCCCAAGCACGGCCTCGTTTCTTGCCTCGGTGCTAATGAGAGACAAGGTTGTGCTGCCAGACACTGACTGGTCTGAGAAGGGAGGCAAAGGAGAGCTAAAGTGATAAACTCCTCAATTTAAAATGACTTTTTCTGTATTAACACCGCTCCAGCTCTGGCAGCCTTTGCAGTGTTAAAAGAGAAAGTAAGAGGGGGGAAAGAATAATAAAATCCTTCGCCCTGCCTGATTCTCAGATGTCTGGTCCATACCATTTATTTTTAATACTAATGTGACATGGTTTAATACTCTGTCAATTAAATTCAGTTGTCGGGGTGATGTAGAAGGGAGCCTGAACTGAATCCACAGGTGAAAAATGATCCACCACTCCCAGTGGTTTTCCCAGACTTTGCCCCACAGTGATGGACTTGGACCAGCAGGGCACCACGTTGGGAAGGCTGAGAGAAGCACAGGATATGACCTTTCCTGATCCCAACATTGCTTTTATTTACTTCCCCCATGTGCAGGAAAAGCACCTCGGGTGGAGTGACCCCAGTGCTGTGTTGACCTCCTGGCTCTCATGTCATGAGGTGGGAGAAGTGGACATGAAAATTTGCCGTGTATAATTGAGAGGATGTGTTTGAGTTGACCTGGAAATGGTTGTCCACTCCCGTGTGCAACTCCTTGGGGAATTTCACAGGAATTCCTCAGGAAATCAGGGGATGGAATTAAGGGTAGGGGGAAAAAATTCGTTTTAGTATTACTGTGAACAAACAGAATCTGGCTCCCCACAGCCCGGATGATGGGTGTTTTGGGAGGCTCTACCTAACCACAGGGGGTTTATTCAAAAGAAGCCCATGGAGAGGTCAACAATTCTGTCACCGCGGGGCATTTCCAGACCCCTCCATGTCCCAGCAGCCCAGCAGGGCTGAGGCTGCCCAGAGCCTTGTGCTGGTGTGTGCAGACACATTGAGCATGTTCTGGAAGGGCTGGGTCTGTATCTTCACTGATTAAGAAAAAAATAGTCTCCAGGGCAGCCAGGCAGGTTTCATAAGCACTAAATCAACATACAGGAGGCTCCAGCACGACTGGGGAAAAATATATCCATTGCACAAGTAATCTCAGTAATAGACTTAAAAAATTCAAATATTTTTCACAAAAAAATGAAAGATGATCTCCAAATAAATAACCTCTCAACATAAACACAGCAAGAAAAATTCATTAAGTGCCTTTTAAAAGCATTGGGTTTGACTTCGAAGATCTTTTTCAGATGTTCCTCTCAAGCAAACCTAAACATCAAATAATAATTGTGTAAAGGCAAGTGCTGTAATAATAATAATAATGCTGAAAATGCATTATGCATCTTTTCCTTTGATAAAGGTCTTTGTGCTTTTATGAAATGTTCATTATCAGTGCTTTCGTCCTGTATCTGAAGAAGAGAAGCCAGTGCTTTAGAGTCTGAGCTCTTCAGCGTGTACAGCAGAGAACAGAGCCAATGGGGCATTATTTCTGATAGACTGAGGCTATAAAATGATCCTTCATGTTCCCAGAAAAAGTATTTTTGTTATTTATTCGGAATTAAAACCAACTTGGAAAAAAAATCCTTTTTTATAACAGATTCAGCTAACGTTCTGTTTTCTTATAGTTTATACTAATAATGATTGCTCTAATCTTTTGCTGTATTTCAACAGCTTCAGCAGGTTTATGGCGTAAGATTGTTATTATTTACCTCAGTGACTGATTTTATGGAATAACTGCAGGTTTTCGTGGAGGTACATCAAGTGCTGAAGTGAAGGGAAGTAAAATATAACAGCAGTTTTCACTGCTAATGGAAGAAGCAAAAAAACAGAGGGCAAAAAGGACATAATATGTATTTAAAATGTTAATATACAAGCGTTAATATACAATAAACTCTATTTAGACTGATTGGACTGGTGTTTTTTTACGGTATTTATAATTGCTATGGAAAAAACATGGAGGAAGTCACATCAGGGAGTGATCCAGCACTGGTGTCCCAAGACAGGACCCTTGCCTCCCCTCTCTGCTTCCTCACATTGTGATTTTGAGGATACTCTGCAGTTTGTAGCTCTTACACCACTGTTTACCAATGTGCCTCCTAACTGGGACCAGCCAAAACTTCCTCAGAGACTGGGAAACAGTGCAGCATTTTTTATCCTACGGAATGGGATGGAAAATCCCAATCAACCCTTTCAAAGGCGTTGCCGTCCGTGGGGCTGGCAGGTATCGACCCCTGCTCTGAGCCGCGCCAGTGCTAGAGCTCCAGGAGCAGTCAGGGATCACATCCAAACTCCCATGAAGTCAAGGGGCTCCTCTTCGCTTCAAAGCCAGGAAATACACTCTTAAAAGCTGAAACCAGTTTTGTAAACACTTAGGCCTAAGTCTGGAAACCTCTAAGAATGTTTTTTTTTTTTATTCTTATATGATAATTGGAAACGTGTGCCCTGCTCCCACTGTGTTTTGGAAGCATCTGCCCTAAGATGAACAAGCCCTGCTGCTCTCTGGGCTGGAAACTCCCCAAATCTCCACAAACGTGCAAAAGTGAAACCTAAGAGCCGGCAGAGTCAATATTGAGGGTTTCAGGAGGCGCAGTCTGTGGTTTAAGGCTTTAAAAAGAACAATTGCCCAGGCTTTCAGATACCAAAGGATTTGGCAATGGAATTACCATGGCAATCAATGTCACAGGAAAAGCAGTCACAGAACGTGGTCTCTTCTTCCCCTGTTTGAAGCTTTTCTGTGGTCAAAACATGATAGCTTTATTTACCTTCTGGCAGACAAGAATTCCATTTTTCTTGCAACAAAAAAGAGTCTGCAATGATTCCTCAGATAATTTCAGCCACGACAGGTCTGATACATCACATAGCTCTCATCCTTCCTGGGGAGCAGCAGGGATGAGCACTGCAGAACCCAGGCAAGAAACAAACACCTTGGAGCTTCTAAATGCCATTGAGATTTTAAATTTGAAGCATCAAATATTGGGAAAATGTGGAATAAGCCAGGCAATTTTCCTCCCAAACAATGATCCTCATTTTTCCGTCAATTTGAAAGCTAGCTGAAAATATTCAAAATGTCATTTCTGAGAAAAAAAATTCAGTGCTCCCTGGCTCCTCCCAGAAATATTTGGTTAGGTGCATCAGAATGCAGAAGTATAAATGGAAATCAAAGACACAAAGAATTCATTGAAAAAACAAACTGTGTACTTACCCAACACAGTTGTAGTCGTTTCCTGTGTTATCCTTGCAAAATTAAGAAATGCTCAGAGCTAACCCTTTAAGGGATTACTACAGACACCACAAAGGAAATTTAACAGTAACTTGGAGGGATTGTTTGGTTTATGGTGTTATTCCTTAGACATTAAAAAAAAAGAAAAAAAAGATTGTTTTTCTTTTACAGAGGCACTAGGACAAAGATGGGATGCAAATAATTCTGTATTCAGATGACTGTCGTCGCTTCTCCTTTCACAGCTGTAAGATTTGTGCCTTTGGCACCCATTGCTCCTGATAACCACACATTTCTGATGCTGTTTTTCAACACTGAGCTTACCATCCTCAAAGTTAGTCATTGCAGAAAAATCTGTGTAGTGGCGGGGATGATAAAATAAAATAATCATGAGAGGGGATGAAAAACCTAACAGCCTGAATTCAGGTCAAGAGCAGCACTGATTATTTTGAAAGAAGTTCTATATTTATAAATCTTTGGCAGTGCCATCAACTTGCTTGGTATCAGACAATGAAATTAGGATTTTCTCTTCGATGAAGCCCTGATCCTAAAGAAAAACTCTGGCCTGTGGATTTAGTGCCTGTACAGGCAGTGGCTCTGTGCACTCCTGTTGTAACTCAACCAGCCTGTTGCAAAATCGGCTTTTCCTGCCCTGCTCTGCCCAGCCTGGCTGCCAGTCAGGTCCCTGCCTGCTCTGAGCCCTGCAGGACGGGCTGCTTTGCTGTGATCAGATAAACCAGAAGAGCCCAGGTACACCAGCTCTCTCCAGAGCTGTATTTCCTCCCGGGGCCTCCTGCGGCTCCAGCCAGCCCCACTGTTGTTGACATGACCTCGGGGCTTTCCAGCATTTCCCCACAGGGAAGCTTTCACAATGGGTTGAAGTTCAGACCGAGGAAAGGTTTCCTGGTGTGCTGCCACTGTTGGCTTTTATTTTGCTCAACACCAACCACCTCTGCTGGCATTTATTTTGCTCAACACCAACCACCTCTGCCCACCCCCCCTCTTGCCCCTTGGACATTTCCCTCTTCCAATGCGGTCATGCAACCCTCAGTGCCTCCTCCCAGTGTGGCCAAGCCCCTCTGCCCAAGCATTTCATCATTTTTTCTTGCTCTTCCCTAATTCTGGCCACTTTGTCAGCACTCCTGAGCTCATGAGCTGCCCAGAAATACAAGGCTGATACTTTCAAAGCTGTCAAGGTTGATATTTTCAAAGCTGTCTGCAGGAATTGGGTGCCTCATTTATTTTTATTTTTTTCTTTGCTTTCCTTTTTTTTTTTCCCTTCTCTTCTGCTGGCATTAAAATCTCCAAGACAACTCAAAGCCTCAGCCTGTGGATTTAGAGGACAGGGAGAAGAAAGCGCCCTTCCCCACATGAGGAAGAGGGGGAATCTGTTGCTTCACAGGCTCAGCTCAGTCCTTGGGGTGGCTGTGCCGTGCTGGGGCACATGAGGGATGTTGCCCCATGGCTGCACTCAGATCCCAGCTCTCCAGGTGATGAAAGCCAAGGAAAACAGGGCTTTGCCATGCTTACATCACATGCCGTGTTCACATCAGCCCTTCCCATTGCCGCACTGCCTGCAGGACACTTTTTGCAGGTATTTGCTGGTAGTAAGAGGAGACAGAATACACACACATAAAAAATCTTTAACTGAAGAGTTAACTTTGCTTAAAGAGGTAGCGATAAATCACATTTCTCCATACAAATCTGTGCTGAGCCAGGATCCTCCCTTGTGTAACTTCTGACTTCAATAGGCAAGGGCTGGTCGCAAGCTGCAATTAGAGCTGGCCAGGAAACAACGGGTTTTGTCTCATGGCAACTTCTGAGGTTTCAAAATCTGTTTATGTTCTGCAGAGGAAACGAAATCAAAACATTTCTAATATGAGATGGGAGCCTGTCAAAATGTCCATTTTGTGCACAGTGAGATCCTCGTTTCACTGTGGCTCTCCCCCTGCCCTCTCACCGTGGCCAGGGCACGGGCTGTGCCTGCAGCCAGGAGCAATCACGGGTTGGTGTGCCTGGGTGCCAAATGCATCCATGCTCAAAGCCATCCGTGTGTTTTGATAAAAATAGATGAAGTTGAAAATGCCGTGACCACTCTCGTCTGGAACGTACGGCTTGTTTGGGAGCAGGCTGACCTGGTAATGCATTGCCAGCATCCTGCTGGGACAGAGGCTGACCTTAATGGACACACTCCTTTTCTGCTCAGCACATCTAGAAGGGCCTTAAAAATCTGACTTTTCTAAGGTCTAGCAAAAACTTAAAAGATATCTGCTCTGTGGGGCTATCAAAGACCCAATGGCATACTTGGCAGGAGTGAACATCTGCCCAGGAATCTGCATTTCCTCTCCTACACCACGTGTTTTCTGACCGGCTGTGCCTCCACTGCTCTCAATCCCAGATTCACTGCTCTCCATCCCAGAGTGGCTCAGTGCGGCTAAGTGTTCTGTGTGTAGCTCATAAAGCACTTTGCCAACCTTCCTGTGAAAGCTGCTAATCAATTATAGCTGCATAGTTTGGTCCTAATGCCATTGTGATGAAGAAGTGTCCTTTGACACTGAAAGAAGGACTTGGTATTGGTAGTTCTTGACCTCTCAGCAGCTGGACAAATAGCACCTCTCTATTGCTATGGCTGCAGAGACTTCTCAAAGCCCTGACAGCCCAAAGGACTGGGAATTAGCTCATGGAAGCTGATCTGTGCCCTGCCTCGTCCCCCAGTGCCTCAAAGCCCTGGGGAAGGCAGGCACTGCCATTGGTGTCCTGATGCACCTCAGTGTGTCACAAAGTGTGGGCTCAGCTGCTCTTCTGTCCCTGTTTTGTCCCTCTTCCCTGAGGAGTCAATGGATTCCAGCTTTGCTGCATTCTTGACACCCCCAGCATCCCACTGACACCAGTGACACTTCTGCAACAAAACAACATTCCAGGGGACAAAAGGGCAAAATTCCCAGCTCCGAGTGTGTCCGTAGTGGCTGTTCCTGCAGGACTAATGGCAGTGAGTGAGCATAGTAAGGGTAAAGAATCCTAACAGGGGCATTACCTTCTCAATAGCCTGAGTGCCTTCCTTAGCACACTTCAGACTTAAAAAGCCTTTTTCCAAATAGCTTTCTGCTACTTATATCACCAAGAGAACATAGGGAGGAAGGTGGATTTCTTCAGCATAGCACAGGCGTGTCTGTAGTGCCCTGAGTTTGTCCTGTCCTGACTCTGTCTCTCCACTGTCAGCCCGGCTGGGGCTGGGGGCAGCAGCTGTGCTGGGCACTTCCCCAGGCACTTGCCAAACCAGAGAGACAAATCACAGCACTGCAGGGTGGCAAACCAAGGAGCATGATCTGAGTGACTTTGAGCCATCAGTTAGAGGAGATGATGGATAATGAAAGGATGAGAACAGGAAAACCGCTTTCCCCAAAGTGTATGTGTCTGACATTAAAGAGCCTGAAAATTTCTCAAAATGCTTCCCCCATTTTTTTTTTTTTTCCCAGACAGCATGTTTCAACCTGAGTTTCAACCTAACCCTTAGAAAAATTACCTTCAATCAGCTCAGGCCCATAATCTTTGCTTTGCCACTCTCTTTGAACAGGCAGACACTTATGGAGAGCTCTACTGTCACAGGGAGACAGATCCCAGCTCTGCCCCTTCACATCCCCCAGAATAAACCACAGTGTTCAGAGCTGGAGGCCACCCTCCTGTAACAACTGTGTACCATCAACATGCCCATTCCAGAGACAGGCTGAGAAAAAGACCCAGTGAGTCCCTGAAGGGCTTGAGATTTAGGAAAGAAGAGCCAAGACATCAGCAAAATGCAACGGGCGGAGAGGACAAGCAGTGACCGCGGGGCCGTAGGACCTGTTGGAACTGTGGGGAAATCAACAAAAAATGTCATGCTCATTTCATCTGGTAGCATTTGGTCCATTTATTTTAATTGCAAATAAATGCAAAGCAGAAAGCAAGGGTTGTAGTTATTGTTGGAGCAGGGAAAACATTTTGTGCAAAGAGAGGGTTGGCCTTCAACCATCCAAGTAAAACCCATTGCCTAAACAATAGAGCTTAAAAGATGAGCGAATTGCTGTTTATGAGCTGTTCCAGATCCATACCACTCAGGATGAAGCCAGGGCTGAATACATGAGCAAATTCGCTGCCTAACTCATTAGAAAAACAAGCCTTGTGTAGGATTTGAGCCATTTTAAATCATTCACTCAGGGCAAAGAGGAAAGACCAGAGCAGCAGCAGACGGAGCAAAATTAGTGAGTGCATTATCAGTCCAGCTTTGCAAATGCTGGAGCAGGCAAAGCACGTGAGAAGGCCACAGCAGTACTGTAGCTGGCTTGTGGTAACCTGAGGAAACATCCCAGCCAGCCCAGGTCAGCCTGGGGAAGGGAAACGTTTCCCCATGCGCATTCCAATTCCTGTCCCAGTGTGGGCTGCGAGATGCTTGCTCGTCACCCTTCTATGTTCTGAGCAGCTGGCCCAGATTTTGCAGACTCAAGCTGCTTTGGGAAATGCAATGCCTCGTTGGCATGCGGCTATTCAAGCTGGTGCCTATTATGTCTCTCCTATTAAACGCTATGAAAACAGGCATCGTGCACGGAGGGCTGAGCAAACCTTGTTATGCGGTAATTGTGCAATCAGTGTATAATCTCCTTTTGGTGGCTGGGGTGTGGAGGGAAAGTTTTGGTTCCTAGATTCTTGCAGGGGTCTCCACAATGGAATGAATACAGACATATTTACAGCCGCTGGCAATGAAAATTCTGAGCAATGCTAACTATATTGAGCTTCTGTGATGTTGAGAGCGGCTTACAAAAGCCCCACACATCTGGTTAGGCTCAAAAAGACTCTTTGACTCAATAGCCAGACTTTCTGCAATTGAAATACTCTACAATTAATAGCCCCTTCTGGAACAAGGCAGGAAAAAGCTTTCAAAATCCAAGAAGGTTTTGGGGTTGGGTTGGGTTTTTTTTGAGATTTTTGCAGCTCTTCCCCTGAATTTGAGATGATGCCAAAGCTTTTCAAAGCTTTTTTAAAACAAACAAGCAAGTCAAATCCCCTCTCCACCCTCCTGGAGAGAGGAACACCCTGGATGAGCAAATCATCCTTTACTGAGATGCTTCCCTGCTGGTGATAGTCCCACAGGCACAGGGAGAGCTGGAGTTTGGGTTTCTTGCCCGTCATTTTTTCACATCCCTTGTGCCCTGTGTGGTTTGAGCTCAGCTATTTGCTGCCGCAGGGGACAAATTTTGCTGGGGGAGAATTTCATGTCACAAGCCTGCTGAAAGACAGATTCCAAAGAAAGCCCGGTCAGGATGGGTGTGTTCCTATGAAAAGTTTGACTTTCCCTGCATCCACAATTTTTGCAAAACAGTGCTAGTGAAAAGGTTCCCTTTTATTGTTCCTTCCTATGGACACAGAGTCTTGTGTCTCTGCAGGGCAGAAACTCAGAGAGCCAAAGTGGAGTACAGGATTTCTTCTATCTGATGGTCCAAATTCTTTGCTGGTATAAATAAATTGAACTCTGCTTGGGGGGACCGTGGCCATTTATACCAACAGAGGACTTGGCCCGCAGTCACAGCCTGTTTCTTTTTTTAAACCTCAGGAGACAAGACCAAACCTGTGGAGGCAGATTCAGACCCTGGCCACCGTCACTTTCTAGGCACAGGCAGCTATTTTGGTCTCGCTGCTCCAGCCCGTGCCCAGGAGACACCTGGGGGACATGGAGGGGTGGAGCAGCCCAGGTTTGGAAAGCCCAAGGACATCCCCATTTCCTGCTGGGTCTCAGCTGTCAGATGTTGCAGCCTGGATCAGCCCAGCTAAGCCTGGGGAAGATTAGGAGTCGATTTGGATGAGGTCTATACACAGGGCTGTGGGCGCATGGCCCAGCTTGGCTTTGCACGTTGCAGATGTTCATGGAAACTCCCGAGAAAAGACTTTTTTGGCCATTTCTCCTCCTGCACCTCCTGTTCCAAAGTGCTGCATGTTGCAGCTCTCCATCCCTTCCTTGGCCACCCCACAGCTGCTCTCCTCTTCATCCACGTGCAGAAATTGCTGCCTGCTGCTTTTCCTCTCCCAGGGATGCACATCTTCCCTGGTCCCTTGGCAGAGGGACCCTGGGGAATGAAAGCAAGGAGCTGTGCTGTGTCCAGAGTTCCCACAGAGCTCTCGTAGTGTCATAGAAAGCTTTGAAGGGTTCAACACCTTTCTGGGCTGGCACCAGAGCTGAGCAGGTTTTCTCCCCCTCGTGAAAATGCGCTTTAAAAGATAATTGATTTACACATCTGCTTTTTCAGAGCATTTTAAAACAGCAACTCCTGACCCTAAAAAAAAACCCCAACCAACACACGAAAGAATTCAATACATCATTAAAGTGCTGCATCCACAAGCACAGCCATGCCTAACCCTTCAGCCTGTGCCTTTTTGGGTAGATGAAAGCCAGAGGTTGCCATTGCCAACCTGCTAAAGGCTGTGGATCAGGGCAGTCATTGTCCCCGTGAACCAGCCCTGCACACACTCACTTCCTGACCCCCACTCATGGAAAATCTCTTTTGCTGCTGCCCCTGCAGAAGTGGCAGTGCTGGCCAGGGCTGCTGGCACAGAGCACTCCCCTGTGCCCTCCCCAAACTATTTTTAGGTTGCTTTTCTGGTAAAATAAAACTCCGCAATCATTCTGGGTGTACTGATGTATTCCTGGCTGCCTGTCCATTGGCCATTGAATGATTGATGCTTCCCCTGGCCCAGCTTGGTGACACTGATGCTGGCAGGCTGAAGGCAGCCTCCTCTTCCTCACTTCAGTTCCCAGCCCAAGGCAGTGCCTGTGCCAGTGATGCTTCCCAAGTAGGACACAGTCTGGCAAGGGAAGATATTGCCACTCTCATCCTCCTTCTTTTTTCTTGTGTGACATTTTTACTTCCTAAAAAAATTGCATGTGCCCTCTGGACAAGTGATTAAATTAGAAGATCAACAATACATGAAGAAGGAGCAGGATCAATTCACAGAGAAGTGGCTGAAAGCAGTTTATTACATCTTTTATCTTTTTTTGCTGGGAGATCATTTGCCAAATCATTAAAGGAAAAAAAAATCAAGTCAATGGAATGACCAGCAACTAAAAATTACCTTTTTCTTAACAAATTGCTATGATTACAATATTATTTTTAATAAAATAATTTTTTAAAAAAGGAAAAAAAGAAAAATTGGATAAGATTTCTCTTGAGGTCAGACTCTGGACTCTGTTACCCCAATGGCTCACTGATTTACTGTAGCAATTCAGGCCATCACGTTCACATTTACCATCAAACAAGGGGACAGGACTGATGGCACTTGTCTGATGACAGACTCTGTATGTGCATCCAGTGCCTGCTTGTCGAAATACAAACCTTCAACTTTTCCTTGCTTCAAACAGCTCTGATCAGGACTCTGAAAGAGTCAGTGTTGCAGTGCTTCTTGCACCTCACTTTGACGTCCACTTTCACCTCCTTTTACACCAGCAGAAGTTCAGAAGGCAGGTAAGAATGAAGTCCTGTTTCCAAAGAAATCTTCCGAAATGAGAGAGGTTGCCAGTTTTTATCAAATAATAATTTCTAGGTGCAGTGAGCTGTCAAAGCACAAGATGTGCTGAACTGGGTTGGGAATATCATTGCTGAAATCACAAAAAAAAAATAAAAATACTGCAAATCCCAGAGAAAGAAATTCTCGGAGCTCCAGGAGGGGCATCAGCCTTCTTGCCTTATCCTGATTTTCCCTTGCTCTGTTTTAACCTTATTTGAGCTGCTCATGACTGGCAAGAGCAGCATCTTCTGCTTGAATCTGTCTGGGTTCAAGATACACAAGCCAGAGAAAGATCCAAATCCTGTCAATTTTCAGCAGACAGGAGATGATAATGCTCTTGAAATACGTCCAACATTTCAAAACCCTTGCCATAAAAAGGCAAAGGATTATTCAATGCCGGAAAATAGCAGTGCAAGACCTATCAGAGCTGGGTCACCACATTTTCATGGAGAGCTGCATCTTCTGCTTTCTCTCCATCATCATCTGCTCTTCACATGACTCCACTTAGCAACTGCATCTGATTAGTCTTTGTGTGCTTGGTGCTATTATTTTTTTATTTGAATTAGTGCCTCCTTGTTTTGTTTGAATTAGTGCCTCCTGTTTTTTTCCTCTATTTCCTGAAATATAGCTGAATTACTCTCTCCTGCCCAGAGCTTGGGTGCCTGGGTATTCCCTTTTTGCATGGTAAAGCCGAGCTGCTGAGCTGTTGTCATTTTATGGCTGGGATGGGAGAAAACAAAACTCATTTTCATGCAAATCCCCACTGTCTATCAGACATCATAGTTGTCAAGCAGGTCATTAGAGGCCTACTGTGTAAAATGAAGATTACTAATTAGAGCTGAAGAAATAATTTGCAACAAATAATTTATCCAATGAATTTAGATTTTCTTTCTCCTTGTGGAGTCTCTGCAAGCAGGTTGTTACTTCGCCAGGGCTGGGTATTATTTGAAATGTTTTTAACTCATTGTGCTCATGATTGATTCAGGTTTTTCAGTGTTACTTTTCTGAGCTAGATGGTTAGTTGATGTTGATCGGAGGATTTGGGATTTACGTCCTGGCCCAGGTGTCAAAATATGGCTAAAATGAATAAAAATCAGTATGTGCTTTGAAAGTACATTCTGTGAACACTGATGTGTGTTTCTGTGAATATCACAGCTCAAGAGTAGCTTGGGAATTATCCATTAAAATAAATTTTCTAGCAAAAATAAGCTACTGCAAAATCTATTATTTTATCCTGAGGAAATGTCACGTAAGTCAAAAAGACCCTCCAGCCTGTGGTGTATTATACAAGTCTGGTGAGTGAGTATCACCAAAAATAGGAAAACAAGGAATTTATCCAGCAGGAAAAAGGGGACCAAATGCATCCAGCTGCAAACAACCCCAAAGGCCCTGTAGGACCCTACACACATCCATTATAGAAGTAACTGAAGATGAAACCTTATGAGTTGTGATTCACAGTCAAAGGAAACAGGATTTAGCAAGACTGGATCAGTTCACTACAATGGAAAATGTAAAAACATGGATTTTGGATAATTTTGATTGACCATTTCTCTTCAACCCGTGACACATTCTGATACTTTGGCTCAAAATGTTCATCTGATTCAGCTTGAAAAGAGAAACTGAAAATTTCTATTGATTTTCACCCTGTTATAAAACTCAGTTTTTGCAGACATTAGTTCTGGTTGATGCACTCTATGAACACTCAAAGAAAGGTGGAGCATGAAGAAAAAAGAGGAACTCACCCAGTGAATTAATTCCAGCATCCAAGCCCACATTCACAGGAAACCATTTGCACTATTCACCACCTTTATTCACCACCAATATTCACCTTTAAAAAAAAAAAAAAGAAAGAAAGAAAAAGGAAAAGAACATTGAAGAGATAAAGTCACACCTATGGCTGGTACTACAAAATCCTGGATTACAAGGGAGCAGCTTCATTTTCAGCTCTCTAGTGAAGCATACAGAAAGCACTCTTGGGGGGATGGGAGGATTAAGAGAGTTTCAATGACTTTAAAAAAAGACAATTTGTACCAGACTCTTCAATGCCATCTGCTTCGTATCTGGAGCACTTGGTGTTCCCTGCACTCACTCCCTTTGTTTTTGCAGCGTCGGTGCTGAGGAGTGATGGGAGATGGAGAGATGCTCAGGAAAGGGGGAGTAAAATAGGAAACAGTGAGCACTCAACGCTTGCTTGTTTAGTCTAAAGATCTCCCAGGGCAAAGCAAGAAAGGCTGATGAAGCTGCCAAGAGGGCTGGGGAGAAACAGGGAAGGTTTTAGCTTTGTGGCTTCTCCATGGACCTTTCACCCTTCCACATCAAATCTTGTGAAAGTCAGCAAAGATTTGTGGCAAAAAGGACTTTTCTCCCCAAAACCAAATGTTTTGGAACATGGCTGATGGGCATCAGGTGCTGGAGCCTCTTATGGCTTCCTCACCGGGAGTCAAGTTGAGAGGGAGATAGTCTGGGGTAAAAGGAGGTCTGAGGTTCAGCAGAGTTTGTGTGACTGAATAGCTCAGGTGATGAGACACAGCGGGGAGAGTGAACCAGGCATGGCTAGGGACATTCCCAGCTCAGCCACCACTGCTGTGTGCAATGCTGGCTACGTCTCATTTCCATCTCTAAATTGGGAATAACTGCTCTTCTTTGAGAGGTGCTTCAAATTCCCTGGATAACACATTTTATATATGACCTAGCTTACTATTTTGGTACACAGATAAAAAGCATGCATTAAAAGGAGCCAGATCAACCCCCAAACCAAGAAAAATCTCATCCTAGACGTGCCAGGCCAGGCCACCTCTTCCACTCACTATCTCTCTCTTACATGCAAAATGAGCACAGCCCAAGCAACATTTGGCTCCACATCAGCCCACAGCATCTGGGTGGGTTTGGAGTGAGGTCAGATGTGCTCGAGAAGCTTTGCACTGGAGACCATCCCCTCTGACAGCCTCCCTGTGGGAATGGAGCCTCTCACAGAGCCACAGTGCTGCTGGGGACGCAGCGGCAGCATGGCTGCAAATGCAGCACTTCTGTGTTTAAATACATTTTCCCCCAGACTGAGCATAGGTTTAAAAAAAAAAAAAAAAAAAAAAAAAAAAAAAAGAAAGAAAGAAAAAGGAAAAGAACATTGAAGAGAAAAACGACCTTATTCAAAGCTCAATGGGAAGATTCCCCCTGAATTTCAATGAGCCTCAGCTGGCCTGTGAGGCTGGATTAGCATAAGAGCTGGGAGGAAGATTTCCAGGTGCTCCCCACACCCAGAGTCAGGTTTTCCAAGAAGAAGCAGCACCAATGTGTTTTGCCCTCCAGCTCGGCAATGTGCTCACAGCCAGGCAACCTGGCAATGGCAAGGAGAGTTTTTGTGCTGTGGAGGAAACCCTGGCCACCCAAGACATACCTGAATATTCCTAAAGGAGTTTTATCGACNAGGAGTTTGATCGACCTTTCCATCCTTGGCAGAGGAGATGCTGCCTGGCTGGTGAGGCACTGCCAGGGCAGGTGCCAGCACAGGTTTCACCTCCCCAGCCAGGGCTGTGAAGCCTTGTTGTGGTTTCCCTGCCACGGCTGGGAGAGCCCAGACTGCACCACCATCACTGCTGGGAATGGGGATGGAATGGGGATGGGATGGGGATGGGATGGGGATGGG
>VZRL01003527.1:1690307-1760247 GCA_013397895.1 Origma solitaria | reverse complement strand
GGAATGGGGGTGGAATGGGGATGGGATGGGGATGGGATGGGGATGGGATGGGGATGGAATGGGGATGGGATGGGATGGGGATGGAACGGGGATGGAACGGGGATGGGATGGGGATGAGGGACGCAGCAGTCCATCTCTGAGCTGCAAAGATTTCCTATCTCAGCCCAACATTTCCAGTCCCATGTGGCCAGAGCCTGTGAACGCTGAAGGAAGGGCAGCAGCTACTCCTAATACTGTGCTTATTCCTGTTGTGGCAGTGGATGGGGTTTCGCCATCGTGTCTGGTTTCACACAGCACAAAAACAGGAGTGAATCCCACCAAAATCTCATCAAATTGTTGCCAGGTCTATCAGCAGGCAGCAAGCGCAGCTGGGAAGGCAGTGACATTTGCAGGAGGTTTTATACAGCTAGGAGGTTTTTAACCCTTTCCCTCAGCAAGTTATTAAAAAATGGGTATTTGAGAGAGCTGAGAGAACAGAAAAACAAACCAGGCCTAATGGCACCAACTCCCAAAGAACAACGAGTCAGTTGAGGTCTCTGACGGAAGAGGCTTCAGCTCCTAGAAATGTCTGTGTGCCTGCTTCAGCTGTTGTTATTTTAATGGGGACCAGGATTTGAATTGCAATCTGGTTCTGTGTGCTGCTCTGCACTGAGCAGAGCTGGTGCCTCTCAGCGGCTGTGGGAATCTCGTTAACGAGGGCAGGATCCATCCCTGGCTCCGGATCCATCACTGACCTGGGAATCAGCCCCACCATCTGAGTCAGGCTGCCATCTCACTGAAGGCTGCCTTTGTAACCTCCCTCTCAGATGAAATTTTTAATGGATCCCTAGAATTAGCCCATCGGAGTCATTTATTTATGGGTTTATTGCGGTGACCTGGTAAGCCTCGAGGTCACTGCAAATGTTCAGTGTAATGCAAGGCACAGCCAGCCCAGACCCTGGCACTGGGTCGTAAATACCTAAAGACATTCTCGACAGAATTATTTCTGTATTTTTTTTTTAAAATGCTGAACTGTATGTTTTAGAATACACAGCTGTCTTTGTTCAGAATAAACCAAAAATAGCTGATTTTCCTCTGCTTAGCTGGGTGTTAAATTATTTACATTTCAAAACCCATAAGTAGAAACAATGACTGCATTTCCAGAGCCTGCTCCTGCTGTCAAATATCCTTTTCTCTTCTGCAACCTAATTTAGACTTCCTTTTCAGAGTTGCAGTTTTGCTCCATTTTCAATTATATTAGAGGAACTAAGATTTCAGGCCATTATCTCATCATTCCCATGAATAGCAACACGAAATGCGTGCTTGTGCTGCTGGGACACCAAGCCTGGCTGGGAGGATGTGGCCATTGAATAAATCCAGAAGAAACCACACACTGAAAGCCTAAGGAGAAACCCCAAGGCAGGACAGGATGCAAGGTGGGGGTCGGTCTCTTCTCCCAGGTAAAAAGCAATAGGACAGGTGGAAATGTCCTCAAGTTGTACCAGGGAACATTTAAAGGGGATATTAGGAAAAAATTCTTCATGGAAAGGGTGTTCAAGCATCAGAAGAGGTTGATAAAGAAAGTAGTGGAGAGGTTGGAAAAACGCATAGATGGCACTTAAGGACGTGATGATGTCAGTGCTGAATTAATGGCCTCGATGGTCTTAGAGGTCTTTCCACCTAAATGATTTGAGATGCTTCTTGGGGTCAGGGCTGCGATGTTAAACCCAAAGCCTGGAAACCAGCCCAGGTGAGCAAATGTGCTTTGATAGGGGAGCAAGCTGGGACCTGAACACGATGTCTCAAATATCACGTAATTTCACTGGGTTGCTTCTCTGAAGGGCTGGCTGAGCCTCAGCTTTTCTTTACTAACCCCCACACTCCCCTTGGCACCTCCGTGCTTCCCGATCACCCTTGCCAGGTGCTGTGCCCCGCGACTGCCAAAACCCTCGTGCCAGTGCCAGCCACCTTTGCCCCATTCCCAGTGAAATCCCTGTGTGCATTTCCACTGACACAATGACTAAAAGCCAGCGGGGGCTGAGTGTCAGTGTGAAACAAGGACAGCCCTGGCCAAGGATCATAGACTCGAGGTCTATTTTCTGTATCAGTTGACCAAAACTCATTGTATTTGTTACTTTTGTAGTAGAACAGCATCCCAGTGGTGCCTACTCTTCTTGGGCACTCATAAAAGGAATATCCTGCATCTAACTGGAATCTCAGCATTGCCAGCCCGTGTGATTTTAATACCAATCTTCTGATATTTGGAATTTTTCATAAAGCTGTGGCTCTTGGATGCAAGCAATTAAGCGAGGCTCAGCTTTCACCAAGAAATGAGAAGAAGTTTCAAGTCCTTGTGTTTTTGAAAAGCTGGAAAATGTGCCTACAGGCACAGACTCCAAAAGGCAAATTAAAAGAACCAATATGTCTTATTTCTTTTTAAAACAATTGCGATTTAGGGAGGGGAATGGGGGGCTCAATTCATGATTTATCGATTCTGCACTTGGCAGCTCTCCAGTCTCAATGGTGGCTCCATGCAGATGGATCTGGGGCTTTCTGAGAGCTGCACAGTATTTTTCACCTGGTTCCTCACATCATTTTTAAACTAAAAAAAACCAAAAAAACCAGAAAAATCTCTCTAAGACTTAGTTTACAGCAGGCACAATTTAAAAACCGCATTTTATAGCCTGGTTCAGATGTGACCAGGTCTAATCTCATGTATTTAGATTCAAATGGGAGATACTGCCACGCTGCCAACGCACGGAATGAGACGTTTAACTGGGGTGTGTGAAGGTTTGACCACACTGTGTATATTTAGGAGGGCTCAGTGCTGGGATTGGCTCTTTCAAAAATCCTGCTGGCATTTGCACCACCCCTGTATGTTATTTCTTAACCTCATTGTGCTGCTGCTTCCTTCCAGACCAGGAGAAGAACCTCCCTCCCTGCTGTGTTGTCCCTTTGTGGAGACTGTCCCCAGGGCCTTGGCTTGGCTCAAATCCACAGCAGCCCCAGCTGAGCCTTCTCCTAAAATTGCAGTTGTCTTTGGAGGGGCACCGGAGTGGTTTTGGGCTGAGGCTCTCTGGTGTTCCTTCCCTCGCTGGCGAGGATGGAGCTGTTGGGTGGGATAAAGCATTTCTGGTGGGCATCAGAGCCATCACCTCTCGCTGAGGCATCCTCTTATGTGAAGAAAAGGCTTTGGGCAGCCACCACAGCTTCAGCAGCAGGGGCTGGGACAGCTCTCTGCATGGCTTGGTTTCTGGAGCCCTTCCTGATGGGGCTGCAGCCTCTTTCAGGGCCAGGAGCTGCCCACCAGCTCCCCTTTCCCTGGCACAGAGGTGGCCTCCTGCCTTTTTTTGTTTTGTAGGCTGAGACCTCTCCTCCTGGCAGGAGCTTCTCAGGGTATTTATGGCACAGCACCGATCTCCGAGAAGCAGCAGGGCCGTGCTGGTGTTTGCTGAGCCTGGTGGAAAGCAGAGATGTCAGAGGGCACAATGGACAAGGCTCTGCAGGATTTGGTCCTGAATCCCAGGGCTCTGAGCAAACCCCTATGTGCAGGCATCAGCAGAACCATCCCAAATGCTTCTCCCCAGCAGTGGGGCAGGGCTTATTGCTGCACCCCTTCCCTCTCACTTCGCACCCTATTGCATTTTTTGGGTGAAAACCAGCCGAGGCAGCTGTGAGTAAAACAAACCCCACGGAGGCTCCTCTGACACGGAGTGCCTGACTTTGCTCATCGGGAGGTGCCCCCCAGAGCCACCACGGCACAGCCAGGATTGTCACCATGTCCATGGTGTCACCATGTGAGCACCAGGATGCTGCTCCGTGCTGGCCACATCTGAAATAAACAGCTCCACCTTAAACTGCAGAGAGCACCTTAAGCTTTCTCCTGGCCTCCTGCCACCAAAAATGCTCCAGGCGGAGCTTTAATCAGAAGGAAGCCTGTGCTTTGCACGGTGGGGGAAGGGGTGGCCAGAAGGACATTTCTCCATTGATTTTTTAATTTTAAAAGTTTATTTCTTGCATGGTAGTGGGCTTTTTTTTTTTTTCTTTTTTTTTCCCCTGACACAATAAATTTCAAATTGATTTTGCAATCCTGTCTCCCCCACCCTTGCACTCTCCCTTTCAAAGGTAATGGAGAAGAGAGGTTTCCCTTGCCCCCCTGGCATCTCCCATCCCCTGTGATGCTCCCTGACAAGGGCTCCACAACTGTGCCTTCAGCAGGGGCACACTTGAGGGGGGCAGCTCCATTCAAGGACATCCTTCCCTTCTCCCCTTCCTCCCCCTCCTCCCCATAGGCATATTTTTGGGATCAGGGATGTGTCTCCTGCTGGGGGGTGCTGGGATGGAGCCTGGACCCCGTTTGCACAGCCCTGGCAGCGCCCCTGCTCTGGGCTGTGTCCCCAGCCCATGGCTCTCCCTCCAGCCCGGAGGGTCTATTTTTCACCAGGCATTTCCTGCTAATCAGACCATTAGTCCTTGTGCTGATTAACCAGCTAGTTCTCGTTTAATTAAAACATACGCTTTTTGGAAGAGCCAGAGGTTTCAATCATATTTTATTCTTATCGTTCCAGATCTGATTGGCACTAACCATAAGCATCAGGTGGAAACCAAAGCAATTAACCCTTTCCCTTGCTGAGGGGAGCATCTCATTGCTAAATGACTATTCTCCCAGGGAACCTGCAGATTTTAATAACGCTGCTTTGCACCAGAGCCTGAAGATCTCAAGACATTTATCCTTTCTCAGGGTTTTGTTCACCTTTTTTATTATATTGTAGAGGCTTCACAGGTCACACTGTCTTTCTAGGCTGCTGGAAAGTGGGAGACTTCTGGAACCAAGTAGGAATTTGGGGTAAATTCCTACAATTAA
Organism: Origma solitaria; assembly: GCA_013397895.1. Classification (NCBI taxonomy): domain Eukaryota; kingdom Metazoa; phylum Chordata; class Aves; order Passeriformes; family Acanthizidae; genus Origma; species Origma solitaria. Next base: position 1,755,404 of record VZRL01003527.1, on the reverse strand, counting down.
CCCCGAGCTGTGGGGGTGTGATGACAGAAATGTCCAAATGTTTGCTCTGCAGTGAAAACAGTGAGCGCCGGGCTCACCTGGGGGAGGGCCTGGCCATCCCCAGCTCCGTGGCCCTGGAGCTTTGGCCCCCCATGCTGCAGGGGAATTTGGGACAGGGCTCTTTTTTAAAAAAAGTAAAACTTTGGTATCTCATTACCAACCTCAAAAATACTTGGCTGTAACTTACTTCTGAGGTTTGGGCTAAGTCCAGGTACTCCATCAAGAGAAAAGTCGAAGCTAAATAAATGAGTTCAAGTTCAAACCTCTCCAGCCCCGGCCTTGGGGCATTCCCCTGCCACCTCCCGGGATGCCTGGGGTGCTGGGAGAGCCCTTCTAAGAAAAACTGCTGCACAAAAGCCTTTGGAAAGCATTTTCCAGAAACAGTTAATGGGTGATCTTTCGCCTTGCAAAGAAACCCAAGCTAATAATTTGCTGCTCTGCATTTCCCCATGATGGCAAGCTGTGCCTGTTGGGATTTATTTCTCCCCTGCCCACCTGATCGTGTTTCCCACGGCCCCTGGGGGCACAGCCTTGTGTTTTATTTCACCGCCAGCCTAGAGCAAACGGGATCTTTGTAAAACATTTTCCTCCTCGCTTTGTGATTCCTGCTGGGAGGCAGCCGCAGCCCTGCCCTGCTCCCCTCCTCACATCCTGGGTTAAACCCTCCCTGAATGCAGAGACACCCCAAAACGATGTGAGGGAACCCCCAGTCACCCTGCAGAGTGAGCCTGGGCAGGGATCCCTTGGGATTTAGGGAATTGCACAGCCTGCAGCTTTTGGTTTCAGATATTGCTGCCATCAGGAACGGTTTCCAATATCCATCGTCCCAAACACATATGGCCAGATAGAAATAAATAATCACAGGTTCACACGCTGGAGAAGATCTGCCTGGAGTCTCTCAGATGGGATTGCGTTCAGTTCCAGCAGGAATATCCACGTGGATATTCCATGGGCCCCCTGGCCCCAGCACTGGGATGGGCTGGTGCTGGAGGTGTCAGCCTCAGCTCTCTGCTTTCATTTTGGCCATCCCCTGAGAGCTCTAATGGAATAAGGATCATAGAGTCATTAGTGTTGGAAAAAGACCTCTGAAAATAATCTATTCCAGCCGTTAACCCAGCCCCACTGCCAAGCCCACCACCAAGCCGTGTCCCCAAGTGCCACATCTGCACATCTGGACACTTCCAGGGACGGTGATTCCACCACTTCCCTGTCAGGGTGGCTCAGGCCTGGCAAATTCTGTTTTCCATAGGTAAAATTTCCTTGCCAGTTTCACGCACACCAATTGCATTTGCACTGAAGGAATTGCACTGTGGCTATGTGTGCAGCAGCAGAGTGAGCTCACAGAGTCACCACCACTGCTTCTGCCCTCTCCATCAGCTCTCCCTGCATGGGAGCAGGGAGATTCTCTCCCTGGCCTTTGGGATGATCCCCAAAGGGCTGCCTGGGGCTGCTGGATCCATGAACTCTCTCCCAGCCCACGCAGGAGCCGCTCTGCAGAGTCATCTGCGAGGGAGACGCTGTCTCTCTGTGCTCACAGCACATTTTTCTGCTTGAATTACTGCAGCATCAGCCAAATGAGGAGGGACTGCGAATGATCACAAAAGCAAGGGAACTCCTAGGGTTCAACATGCCGGGAATAGCAAGCTACTGTCTGGAAAAATACAAAAAAATGCTGTTGATTCATTCCTGCAGCCCCTGACATATAAATTAGGTAACTATCATGACCTGTGACTGTTTCTCTGAGAGACTGGCTGAGACATGACAAATATGCCCTTCAACATACCAGGGCTGATTACTAAGAGTGCTATGGGAATAGCTCAGAGCCTCACAGTTACATTATAATAAACAAGATGCCACTTAAGGAAAACCGTGGTGCTGTTGGAAAGCCCTCAGGTCCCATCTGCCCGGCTGCAGAGGAGCTGTGCTGGGAGCCCCTGGCATGGCGGGGTTGGTGATTTTCGGGGTGCCTTTAAGGAAAATCCTTGCTCTCAATCATAGGAAAAGGACCTTAGACTGCTTTTTTGTTTGAAGTATGGGGTTCGGGTTTGTATGGGCATCTTTCCTGGTCATTGGTATGGAATAGGGTGTCCCTCTGGTGAATTCCCATTCTCCACGGCTGTGAGCTCCTGTGCCCAGGAGCCAAACCTCCCCAGCCCTTGAAGTCATGCTGTCAGTTTTGCCACTTATGAAAGCGGCTTTCCAGGCATCCAAAAAAAAGAAAAAATTCATTGCCATCATGCTGATTTATTAGATGTTGACAGAGCTCGGAGCAGGGCAGCTCCCACCCCCTGCACAATGCTGCTGAATCACTCGTGGGAAATGTTGGGTTCAGCACTTGCTGGGGAGGGGCTGGGCAGAAAACGCTTGTTTGAACTATTTCCCTCTTAGTGTTAAGGCCATGAAACTGCACATGTCCTGAAGCCTGAGCTACGAAGTCCCAGCCTGAGGAGATGGTTGAGGGCTCTTGCTGCTGGGCAGGTAAGAGTTCTCTTCCTCTCCCATCTGCCTGAGCCATTTCAATCCTTGAGTTCCAACATGCAATTTCAGCAGGAGTGGCTTTGTTTCAAAGGGTGACCAAACTGCAAATCAGCCCCTTCAAATCCCCAGTCATGTGCTTTACATTAGGCAATTAAACCGAGCAATAAATATCACTTTGTTGTGAACGAGCCTCCATTTCCTTTCCTATTTTAATAACAATAATGGTCAAACTTCTGTTTAAGAAGCAGTTTCTGGCTCTGTTAGGAAATGTGTCAACCTATTCAAAGAGACACAAGATTTGTACAGAGAGGTAATAGCTTTTATTAAGCCAAATTATATAATTAGTAAAAAAACAGCCAAGCTTTCAGGAACACAAGCCCTTCTTGAGGCCTGGGGAGAGGCAGTGGCTCCTGGCAGCTGCGGAACAGCTGTATGTCGGGATTGCTCCAGCCCAGGCCTCTTTGATCAGCGCTGCTCTGCCTGGGGCAAGGTGTCTGGCACTGGCTCCCACACTTTCCTGGGCTTGGTTTGAGGGGGGCAACTCCAGTTTGGGCAATGTTTCTCCTCAGGTTACACTGAGCATAGTTTCAGGATTATGTATGTAATTTTTTTTTTTTTTTTGTAAGCTTATCTTGCAGCTTGTGGGAGGACTCGTGACCTACAGCAGCCATCTCTTTCTCGGTGTTGCAGGCATACAAGCAGAAACCTGTGTTAAAGACACACTAACCCCAAATGCCCTGTCTCAAGTCGGATGCAAAGGGTTCACATTTGTTGGGGTTTCTTTTAAATGTAATTTATGAACCTCAAATATGAGCACACAGGATTCCTGTAACTGCTGCTGGCACAGCCTTTGCTTCATCTTTCAGACTGGAAGCCTCTTGGGGCAGGGACCATGGTTTTAATTATGTACAGCTCCCAGCTGAGCAGAACCATCAGTCCCCATTAAGTGAATAAATAATTACTTCAGTGAAGCACAACTCATTCCTGGCTCAAACCCATTACTGAAGTGCTCGTAGGTCGTGGTGTATTTGTAAACATAACTTAAATAAGATATGCGGGTTGGGCACCCATCAGCAAAATGTCAAATTAGCCCCCAAATCCCATCATATATTTTGGTGGCAGATTCTTCAATTTATCAGTAACACACATCGTTGTTGTCTGCCACTGCACTGTGTCACCGGACTCCACATGAGGATGTCCTGAGAAGTTCTTCAAAACTAGGGAGAAGAGCCAGGTGAAGCTCCTGACATCTCCCAGGACAGGTCTGGGCCAGTGCTCCTCAGCAAAAATGAAATGCAGGAGGAACCCTTCTTCATCAAGGGATCAGGAGCTACAAAAGGTGTGCAGGTTAAGTAGCCAAGTTGGACAGGTGCTGGGGACAGGATTCCATGCCTTTGTCCCATCACAGCCCTGTGCATGTGCAGGGACTTTTAAAGATGAATCACCAGCAAAAGTGGATTGGCCTGTGTCTGTCACATCCCCTTTTTCTGCAAGGCACTAATTTACAGAAGAGCAAGAGCTAGATGGGAAGAGGATAATAAAAATGGGAAAATACTCCACAATTCCCAGGAGAAAAATGCAGGTGGCAGATTGGAATGCCTTGCTTTCCTTTGTGGCTTGCAGCTCCTGAATGGTTTATCTGTGGTTTATTTGTGATCAGACCTTGGAGCAATAGACAAACCGCCCTGCTCCCACAAGGATTCGTGCCCTCTGGACTAAAGGTGTTTTCTCCTCTCTCCCTAGAGCTCTAGAGGACAACTGACACTCTACCATGGTGTTGGATGCTCACCCTGGCTGGGTCCCAGACCATCATCTCCCATGATCATGGTGTTTCCTGCCATAGCTCAGCCTCCCCTTTGTGGCAACGTCTTCCCACCAGGCACAAGAGCTGCCAGCCCCATCCTCCAGCCACTGCAATATTCCCTGCTTTATATCTCTCTCAAGCTTTTCAGCAGCTGTTTCAGGTCACCTTCAGCTGAAGCCTCCGTGTCCAGCCATGCTGGACCTCATTCCAAGTGTTTCTGGGCTTCTCTGCCATCTCAGGCACACCTTCCTCTCACAGTTTTATCACCTCGATTTCCCCAAGAGCTGCTGTTGCCTTTGTGAGCTGCTGTGAGTTCTCGGGGACTGCTGATTAAACAAAGTCCCCAATTGTCCTCATCATCCCATCAGTCACTGCTGGCATGGCCACACATTCCCCGTGGGTTCCATCACTGGGGAAGCTTCTCTCTAGCTCCTGTCTCTCCCTGGCACTCACCAGACTGGGGACATCAAGCTTTGCAAACAGGTGTCACCTTATGGGTGTTTTATCCAGGAAGTGACATGGAATATCCACTTAATACCCTCCAATGCCACCAAATGCCACGTGCTGTGCATTAGGCACAGGATTGTTCAAAGAAAAAAGATAAAAATCCCAAATGTTGCAAAATCACGGCAGGCAAACACCGAAGAAGTATTGGACCCACACAGTTAGGAATCTTTTTGGGCAAAAAGGCAGAGATTATTGCAGGAAGTCAGAGAACAATGTTTGACTATTTAAGGACAACTGGCGTTTCCTTTCTGAACATCAGCACTATTTATTTGTTTTGGGGTCCAGCCAGATCCCATTAGACATCTTCTCTCCTGTTAAGGTGGAAAAGTATTTGCAAGGACTTGCTCAATGTTACCAAAACAGAACTGGCCTATGTCTCTATTCATGTTTAATGATGCCTTGGAAACCATCTGTGATTGTCACAAGATGTCATGGATACCAGAAGCACAAATTAATTCAAAAAGCTGTAGAATTCCTGAAAAATGGTCCAGTGAGAATGATTAAAATGAATTGTCACAGATGACCAGCAGCTGGGAAGATGCTATCTGACCACTTTTGCGTTGTCCTAATGTTCTTCCCAAGCCACCCAGCCCTGAAGCTGAAAAACAAGAGGATATAAAGGAGCTTTTGCAATGACACAGCATGATTTCTTGCCGATGGAAGAGGTGCATTTTCCAGCCCCACTCTTTCCTGAGTGGGGCTGCAAAGAGTTTCCCTGCCAGCCCCACCACTCATTTCTGGTTTTCTCTATCAGTGTCAGATTTCAAAGCAACATCCAGAGCTAATCCCACACTGGCTTCAAAGGCTTCATTACCATCATGTTCTACAGGGAATATTTAGGTCTAAATCATTATCAGGCTAGCTGACAACTTGAGGAAGAGGTGGTGGTCCTGTTCTGCTTCCAAACAAGATATCTTTTACTCTGTGAGTGTTGAGCTGTAGCATCTCCACTGTGGAAAATTTCAACTGACCTGTAATTCTTCCTTTCCATCTTGTAGCTTTCTGTATTATCCAACACCACAATCGAAAGGGCCTAAAAGAGCTTTCTAGTGTCTGCTCTTGAGAATGACACCTTTTCAGGTGGAAAGTGTGGTATAGGATGACACGGAATGGGAATGTTACCTCTGAAAGCCTGCTGAACGCAGAGGTTGTTTTCCACGTCACCTGAGCATGGAGGAATTTTCCATCCAGTCTCCACATCCTACTGGGCAGGAGGGGTCTTCCCTGCCTCTCAGGCAATGTGACACTGTGCCACAGATGCTGTGTTATCCAAACCAAGCTGAGATCCCTGGTCTGCATACCCAGCACTGACATGTCTCCAGAGGAAAGGACAATAAATTCATGAAAATAAAAAAAACCTGCTGTCAGGTCACTGTGGTTTCCTCATAGGTTGGCATCACCACTTCCATGGGGGACAATAAATTCATGGAAATAAAAAAAACCTGCTGCCAGGTCACTATGGTTTCCTCACAGGTTGGCATCACCACTTCCATGGGGGATAATGAGCACAACCAGCCAAGCACTTGAAATTCCACACTCTGGTGTGGTCAGGGCACTTTTATCCTGGATGGGAAAATGAACCTCATTCCTGTGTTCACAAGTTAAAACTTCTCCTCCTGTATTTTTGAATAATTCTGTGACTCCCCTCAGACTAAGGAATGAGAAATAATTTCACACCAGCAGCACAGCATTTCTTCTGCTCTATCTCCAACCTCACCTGACATGCAAAAACTTTCCCTCACCCCATCATAAAACCAGAGCAGAGAGCCTGGTGAAGAGTCTCGGGGCATCAGTGAGGGTTAATTCCACAGACTTCAGAAATTCACAGGAATGGACAAGGCAGCTCCGTTTGCATAAACAGTTAAAGGTCATTTCCAAATATTAACCGTGGCAGCAGAAATCACAATTACATCGCCAGTCACAGGCAACATGAAAACATCAAAGCTTTTCCCTGCAAATCAAATTCCAGCATAATAAACTATTTAACCCTTTCTATTAAGCAGAAATCAGGGAGCCACAGCAATTAGGCTAGAAGAGGGGAAAGAAGCGGATGAAGCCAAAATAGCAGTAGCACATTTGGCCAGCCCTGCAGAAACGACACAAAACTGGCTGGATTCCAGTGTCTGGTTGCTTTGCAGCTCCAGGGCAGGTCTGGCTATACAATCTTTACATAGAAATCAGACTCGCCCACTCCTCCCTCCTGCTTTTCTTACAGCAGACAGCGGTAGCGGGGGGGAGTCCGTGGGCCAGATAAAGTTGCCTTGGTGCTTATTCCATTAGAGGCAAGGAGATTTTCTCCACTTTTTTAATTAGAAAAAAAAAAAAATCCCTGCCTCGACCCAAACACACGTCTCCTGCCCGTGTGTTAAATGGCTTAATTTCCCCTTCACTTGTACTGCCCTGCAACTGCTTCTATTCCTTATGTCGTGGCTGATGACAGAGTTTGCTCGAGGCCCTCCGTAATGAAGTGCGAAAAAAGGTATTAAAAATACAGGCCACTTCTCTGGCTGGCTGAGGCTTGGTTTCAGTGCAAGTGAGGGGAGAAGGGGGTGTTTCTTTCTTCTGCCTAAATAATGAAAGGACTCCACAGGGCAGCCCGGAGCATCAGGCACTGCTTCCCCCAGACAGCCCCTGCAGCCCCCAGTCTGGGAAATTTGTTGGCTTTGGCTTCATTTCCAGCTGGCCTGATCTGGGAACAGGTATCCCACAGCTTGCAGTGCTCTGATGTTGATTTACAAGTGCCTCAGTTACAAAATCAGAAGTCCTGAAGCAATACTAACATTTATTTACAGCAAACTTTCACTCTTAGTCACCCATTAGGGACTGCAGGCTGTTAATGAGTGTCCTGCTACTGTTCCGTACTGCTTTGTGGTCAGAGCCCGTAAATTCACGTTGAGTTTGCAACCTCAGCAGGTTTCTTTCTGAATTCCTCTTGATTTCTGGTCTTTTGGTCAGGTTTTTGTTCTGAAGACTAGTCCTGGTTTGGTACATTAACCTCACGGAAGACACAGTTGCATTTGAAAATGACAATTTCAAATGTCCAGCTCATCCCAAATCACGCACCCAGCCCCTGCGCTTTCTTTCCTTTCTCAAAGCAGGCGCAGAGAGTGCTTTAACACCCCCGAAAAGACAAGCAGTGACACCTTAACCAAAAACTAAAAGAGCCCTAATTCTACTGAAAGTCTAAAAAACAAAAGAGGAAACGTAGAAAAGCCCTCTGTTAGGGACCTTCAGTCCCTTTAGAGAAGTCTGAGCTGCCCTAATTCTCTCCAGCCGAGCTGGAGGCTGAAACCCATCTTCCCCTGGAAACCAGAGCCCTCTGCCCCTCGCTGCTCAGGAGGAGAGCGTGAGCTTAAGGAGATATGGAGCTCCTGGGGATCAGCGCCTGCCTGATGTTTCTGCAGCTCTGGTGAATTACTAAGTGCAAGGTAGAATTGTTTGGGGTCTTTTTTCCCTTTGTTCCCATTGTTTCAGTGAGCTGTGGTCGCATTCCTGGGGCAGTGTCTGCTTTTCAGGTTGGCAGACTGTAGGTTAGGCTTCCAATTGATTTATGGCTTGTTTTCCTAGGGTGGTTAGCTAGCTAACAGAAGAGAGCAAAAGGATCCAGATGACATATATTATCTTGTTTTCAAGATCTTTCCAAGGGTTTTGGCTCAGGGGCTAATGGAAGGCCCCTCTTCCATGTGGGAAAAACATGAAGCAGGGAGAAAAGTGTACTCATACTCCTTGGGAGCTGAGAATTGGGTTTTTGAGGTCTTTTAAATTATTTTGTGCAAACTTTAGATGTTCTTATACACAGTGTAGCTTAGAGTCTTGTGTGTGTTCTCACAACAGCCCCAGGAAATAAGGAAATCCCAATTCCACACTACACTCAGAGAACTGAGGCACGGTTATATTACTGGCAGGATATAATTATAATATTACTTCCAATAATTATCACTACCAAAGACCCTGTGTACTTGATGTCTCAGTAATAGATGAGGTCCAACAGATCTTGGAGAAACTGAACGTCTTTAACTGGGAAATTAGAAAATGGAAGGAAGAAGGAAAAAAAAAAGGATCCTATCACATGGCTCTTCTTAGCTTTCGACTTGCCCTCCCCCGAATGTTTCCAAAACAGCAGGAATACGACTTGGCTGTAGGTCTGTATTATGTAATAGTGATTTCTTTGTTTCCTCTCACTTTAAGGTTTAGCGACAGGGAAGAAAAAACCCCTCACATATAGAAACGGGGGAGGGGAGGCGCTAAGGCGATGCTGGATCCCTCCGAGCTATTAATGGTGAATTGCATAACCACTGCCAAGGGGTTGCTAGGTTTTACCACGTCCCTGCTCCGTGTTAAATATTAACAGTGCTTGTACTTTGGGTGGCATCGCTGCTGCTGAGCCTGGATACAGCCCGCCAATCCCAGCTGGCTGGGTTTCCATGGAGCTGACAGCACCCCTGCTCTCCATTCACAATGAAACCCTCCTGGCGCTCAGCTCGATCCATCTCTCAAAACCAGGCGGGTGCAGAGCGGAGTTTGGGTGTTTGTTTCGTGCCTCGTGGATGTGCAGGGGTGTATTGCCTCATAGCCAGCAAGGTTTGGGAGTGATGCCTGTTTTGTCTGGCCTGGCAGAGCCACACGGTGCCTTTAACCCTCCCGGTGCCAGCTCCGGAACAGCCACCTGTAGGAAAGATGGGGACACACTCTCCAGGAGGGCACGCTGGGATAGGACATTTTTTACCCTAAAAAAAGGTCAGGGAGAAGATTTTTACAATGAAAGTGGTGAAACAATGACACAGAGAGGTTGTGGGTGACTCATCCCTGGAAACACTTGAGGTCAGGTTGGACAGGGATGTCAGCAAAATGGTCTAATGGTCTAAATGGTCTAATGCAAGATGTCCCTGCTCATCGCAGGGGGTTGGACTGGATGGCCTTTAAACAACCTTTCCAGCCCAAACCATTTTATGATTCTCTTCTGCTATTCCTCCTCCTCATCTATCCTCCTTCTGTTTCCTGATTTAAATTAGACTGTAAAATCTTCTGGATTAGAGATGTGAAAAATAAATACAGTGTCTCCTAAACCGTGGGTTTGCCGTCTTTTCCCCCAGTAACATAACTCTCATCAAAACCTTTCAGATTTACGTTGAAAGCATTTTAATGGAGTTAAAGGTGCAGATTTTCAGCACATTGGCTTCATGGGACCATTTTAGGGCCATGCCGGGACCAGTTTTCATCTGTGCTGGATGCTGAGAGGCTTTGCTTGCTGTTGGTGTTTGGAGCAGGGCAGTGCTGGATGCCAGAGATCTGCATATTCAAAATTCATGTGAGCTCAAACAGCTTTTTGTTATGTCTCTGATTAGGCTAAGTAGGGAGTTGGATTCAAGTGCTAATTAGAAATGACCACTCTAAAATACATGAGGATATTTAGGGCTGTGTGCTGTTTGCAGATTCAGGGGCCAGCTCCTGCTCACCTTTGTGTGGGTAATGAGATGAGTCCATCCACTTTTTAACCTGTCACATAATTTTTGTTTCTCCTTTTTTTTTTGGCAGATACACCATGCCTAAGAAAATGAGTTTCTAGCAATGGGAATAAGCACACCTGGGGCATTGCATTGTCCATGGCAAAAGGGGGAAGGGAATGTTTGTCAGTGAGAGGCAGGAACTGGCAGTCAGGATTGGTCCAGCCCTCTAAAATCGATGATGTGAGTACTGAGGAGGGGGAGTCCCTGGGTGTGGCTCAGACACTCTGTCTCTCTGTGAGAGCTGCAGGGTGGCAGCCCAGGTGAGCAGCCAAGTGCAGGTCTGAGCTGAGGAAAACTGCTTCTAAAAGTCACAATAATTAATGTGGTGCTGAACCCCACACTCTCCTCTGCTGGGCAAGGACTGCTGGGCTTCAAACTGTGGCAGCTCTTACCTATTCTCTGTGCCAGACCGGTCCAGCATTAACCGAACCCTTCGCACTTATGACTGTTCTCACACGCCACGGGGACAAAGTTATCCAGGCCCCGTGACAGCTCTGTGGTGGCACATCCCTGTCACTGCAGCCAGCTGGGGTCACAGCCCTTTTTCTACACCATGGAATTCTTCAGCTCTGGACATCTGCAGCCCCCTTGCACCCACCAGGACAGTGCTGCGGCAGAACACAGCTTTAATTCCTGAATGGAGTGATGGGAGCTGGGGCTGTGAAGGAGCAGGGATGGCCCAGAGCCCCTGGGCAGGATGGGCTGTGCCAGTGCCTTGCGCCCGAGCTGTCCCTGCTGCAGCCCAGGGTCACCGCCAGCACACAAGCTTTTCCATGGAGACCCACATGTGCAAACAAACACATGCCAGCTCAGCACTTCTGGAAACTGTTGAGAGACTCTTTTCAAGCACAGGGCTCAGCACACACTGTCCTTTTATTTCCCACCCCCTCCCCTTTTTTTTTTCTTTTTTCCTTTTTTCACCCTGTCCCTTTGGAATAATTAAAACACATCTATGCAGGCAGGAAGGCCGGGCTGGCTGCTGGCCTGGCAGACAGGGGTGCTCTAAGCCCTAAAAATTTGGCCCTGCTGTGGCTCCCTCCTGCCCACCCCCGGTGCTGCACAGGGACTCAGCCACGTGCAAAAACAGCCTTGAAAAATACAGCCTCACCAAATTGCCATTAAAAATTCATAAACGTTTGGGCAACACTGGGTTGTGTGAAGCCCAGATTGGAACACAAACAGGCTGCACCTTGCCTAAAGTCCCAAAGCAAAGGGGTTTTTGTAAAGCTGGTGTAAACCCAAGCTGGTCTAGGTTCAATATTTGCTTGGCTCCAGTTCAGATTCATTCCTGAATTCAAACTGATGAACTTCCAGCCCTCAGGTACATTTATGGGGGACGAACATGGACACATCTATGGCTTAACAGAGCCATAATTTCTCCCTGAATGCTTTATTATTTGAAAATCATAAATAAGGTGAAGTGAAAAGGACAAGCCCCTCTAATCTATGAGTGGTGTGCTAAATGATGGTGGTAAATCTCTGCCGACTCCATGGCAGGTAGAGCTGATTTGCACTCCCAAAATGGCAGTGATTTTATCCCACAAACCACACTGAAGGTGTGGAGATCAGCTTTTTGAGGAAAAAAAAAGTCAACCCTGCTCTAGACCGAGCTTGGATGGGAATAGTCAGCATTGCAAAGGCATTGCAAAGAGCATGGGTGAATTCTGTAATCCCAGTGAGGGAAATGCCCACCCTGCACCACCCGTGAACTTTGTCGGGCTCCTTTCTTATGTCCTCCTATGCATTTCTTATCACCCCTGATCTATTTATTGCCCTGCTTTGCATGTTTTTACAGCCTGCTGGTGAGGCTGTCTCACAGCCAGCGTGCTCAGGTGTCCCAGAGGAAGCTCCCAGCCCCAGCAGCGTGGAGGGCACCTGTGCCAACAGCCCTGTGGGTAACGCCTCTCCCCTCCAACACTGTGATAATCAAAAGTTATTTTCATAGGATCTTAGAATGGTTTGGGCTGTAGATCATTAGTTCCACCCCATGCCATGGGCAGAGACACTTCCCACTGTCCCAGGCTGCTCAGAGCTCCATCCAGCCTGGTCCTGAGCATCTCCAGGGATGGGGCAGCCACAGCTTCTGTGGGCAGCCTGTGCCAGGGCCTTGCCTCTCTCAGAGCAGATATTTTGATAAGTTTTACACAGCAGTGTGTGAGCTTTTACACCCAGATATCTACCCAAGGTGGTCACACTGCTGCCAGTGCTTCAATGCACCCACGTGGTGTGTCTGACCAAAGGGTGTCCCCCAGGCTGAGGGACACCCCGCTGGTGGTGGGGCTGTTCTTTCCATCTGGAGTTCAACCACGGTCAGGATGGAATAAAAAAATCAATAAATGCTTGCAGGTTTAAGCATAAATATCCCTTCTGTTCAGGGCCTTAATATTTATCACTTGGTGGAGGGCAGACCTTGCACATGACTCTTCAGTGTGTTCTATTTGCAAAGCACCCTGGGGTGGTTTCGTGCAAAAGTTGCTGTACTGAATTTTCTCATTATGTAGTATTAATTTGTACAAACTGAAAATTGCTGCTGACCTGATTGTCTCTGATGGGCACAAGCTCTCAAAGTTTAATTCATACACAACCTGTGCCCCCTCTCAGCAATGAGAGGTTCAGTGCTGAGGAAAGCAGAGGGACCCTCTGGGAACCATCAGCCAAAAAAATATCTTCTGTAAAGGATTTTCCCCTCTGTCCATCTCTTAATGGCTCTAGCTGAGATGTCTGAGCTGAAGGAAACTTCACCCCTGCAGCTCCTACTTTGAAAAAGCTGAAAAATCTAACTCAATCTCCTTTAAAAAGAGGGATTAATGCTTTTCCAAAAGAATTTCTGTCCTCCTTTCAGTCCCAGCAGAGTTTTCTGTAAGGCGATCAATAAGTAATGACCAGGAAAAGACTTAAAAAAAGTCCCACGTTGCTGTCATATTTACCAGATTGTGCCTCCCAACCTCAAACTGAGCGGAGAAACTGAAAAAAAGAGAAGAATGAAGAAAAATCTGAGGATTCCATCACATTCCCTGTCAGGGGGCTGCTGGGGGGATGCATTTTTGGGATGGAGCACCACAGTGGCTGTGTAAGAAACCCCAGTCCCCAGGGTGGCACGGGGACCATCAGCACTGTGGTCACTCACACCGTGGGACCTGATGGCCACAGAGGTGTCCACCCCTGTGGGACCCAACAGGGGCACTTCAGCATCCAGAGACAAAAGGTCCTTTAAAGAACTGTGGGAAGTTTAATAGAAAGAATAAATCTGGGATTCTTCCCTAATGTTTGCAAGTTGGTTTTTTTTTTGTTTGTTTTTATTTTTCATGAATGTGAGAGCTGGAGAAATCTTTCTAGAATGAAATTGGCATTTTATTGGGAAAAAAGTTCTGGTGTCCTGGGAGAGAGATAAAATTGACATGTTATTGGCAGTGTGGTGTTCAGCACGTGGCGCAGTCCTCCTCAGCTCTTCTGCCAGGGCTGAAGGCACGTCTGGGCTCAGAGGAAAGAGCTGGGGGAAAGAAAACCCAAAACCCAGACTTTTTGAGGTGGCAAAGGTGCATGTTCTTCCTTGCAGAGCTGAAAATGCAGGAATCCAAATCACTGCAGGAGTCACAGTATTTTTAATTTTTCCCCCAAAGCTTTAGAGAGCTCAGACTAAGCTGTATTTTCCTCCACAAATCTCCTCCCAAAATTTTTGGCTTTCTCTTCCCAGACACTTTGTAAAACCATCTCAAATTCCCGCGTGGGGCTGGCATCTCAGAAATTTATTTCCAGTTCGTTGCTGGCCAAGAAGGGTGAGGTTTTCACGAGGAGGAAAGCCCAGTTTGTGGTTATTGAGAGCCAGAGTTGGAGACCAGCTCCCAGTCACACAGAAATAGTATTTGCAGCTGTTTGCACATGACATTATTTCCTGGGCACCTGGCTTGTACATACAATTAAGGACTTGTAAATCTGAAGAAATCTTAAATTAAGGCACCAAAATGTGCCTGCAAACATTTGTGCCTGCCATTTTTCAACTGTAATAATGGGAGTCCTGTTAAACCTGGGATGAAAAATTGGTCCTGTGTCAATAACCTGCATGAATGATGTTAGAGAAAACTGGCAAGTCATCAAAAGACCCTGTTCTCCATTTAATTCTCTTCCTAGCTCATTATGGATTATCACGTTTTGTCTAGTTAGTGGCATGATTATGGAAATAGAAAAGCTATTTCTCTTTGCTTCTTATCTAAAAGATGAATGAGGCACGTATAATTGGCTTAAGTTATCATTTAGCAGTGAGCTCGGGTGATGCAGGATTTTTTGGGTTTTTTTTTTCCTCAGCCTGAAGTCCTGAGACATAGTAAATGGTTAGTGTATTCCCCTGGTTGTTTTCTGTCCCCAGTGCCCACATCCTTAGCCAAAAGCAATGCACCCATTAGAAGCTGAAGAATTTTTTTTTTTCCTGAAAAATCAGTCGTAAATAACTCAGCAGGTGGAAATGATCAAAAATGATCAGGGCATAAATCACCACCACTAAAACAACAGCTGAATGTCCTGAGCATGTCCAGGGAGCCACATCCACCCTCACCTGGGGCTCAGTCCTTGTCCCAGTGCCCTTAACCTGCCTGGGCTGTGGCTGCACCTCTGCTGTGCGTGATCCCAAAAACCACACAATCAGGATGTGTGCTCCAGGCAGCATGGGCTCCCTCCTGGAGTGTGCTGGAAAACGATGGGCGATTTTGAAAATATTTTTCTTTTTAATACTAAGAGAGAATAAAAATAGCAAGAAGAGAGGCGGTGCCGTCACCAGGAAAGGTTTTTCTTTCCCCACGTTAGGCTCTGATGTGTTGGAGATGCTCCTAAACACACACTTTCCATTGGAATGTTGTGCCCTGGTCACAGCTGTGTCAGTTCATGGGGACCACTCATTTTGCACATGTTTGGGCCCAGAATAGCCAGGTTTTGGTGCTTAAAAGCATCTGCCAAAAAGTCCATCAGTCATGAAGGTCATTGGTGCTGTCACTGTGTTTCCTCAGGCCTCAGAGGACACTGGCCAATGATGTTAATTGGAAACCATAAAACATTGGGAAAAGCCCAAGCAGTTTTGAAAAGGACCTTTTTGCCTTCCTTTGATCTCTTATACCTTTACCCAAAGAGCAAATACAAAAGGGAAATTTGTTCATCTTCATTTCCACAGTGGAGAAAAAGAGCAGTGGGAAGGAGAGAGGATGCTTTCTGTCTGGCTTATAGTATTGGAGCTTAGCTCTTCTCTAAGTATTTTATCCAAAGCCTATTTAATAAAGCCAAAATAATAATTGCTGNATAGAGTATACATTTTCCCAAAATTTCCTTTTTTTTTTTTTTTTTTTTTTTTTTTTACATGCAAAGCATCATTGGCAAAAATATTTTCGCAGCTTCCCTTGGCAGTCAGTCGGAGCAGCAGAATTTGATGGACCCTGACGATACAGAGGGACAAAGGCAGCTTTAGAGGACATAAAACTATCTGGGCAACAACTCTCTCCGCCCAAATTGCCTCTGTTGTGTTCCTCTGTTGCCTGACAATATGCTCTCAAGAAAACACAAAATGTTGTTCTCTTTGTGGAAAAGGCTTGCAAGATTTTTTAAATTTTTTTTTTTTTGCATGTGTTTACTGAAATAAGAAAAAAAGCCAAAAAGGAAGCAGAAAAAAAGCCCAGAAAAATTACAGAACTTTTCTCTCCAAATTACCTCTGTTGTAAAAAATGTCACAGGAGACTTCAAATTCCAAAAATATCAGCCAGCTCCACGAGCTGCGAGTGAATGTAGACCCAAGTGAGACGAGGATCAGGCCTAATTTGCTCATAATTATGTTAAACTCATAAAAAACAATTTGCCATTTTTCTGGAACCAACCCCCAAATCGTACTTTTAATATCCAGGAATACGCCGGCGAACAATCCATTACATTGTCCTCCCACAGTTATTATTTTCCGCGGTGACGGGGAGCTGACAGGAGGCTGTGGCTCCAGGTTGTGAATGAGCAGTGGGAACAGATGGGTCTGCGAGAGGCAGCAATCCTGCTCCCCTGCTAAAAATGCTGCAAACAGGAACCCCCAGCGAACATGCCCTGAAAATATAGATCAGAGGAATCGTTCCCAAGCAAAGGATTTCACAGTGCTTTCCAGGAAGCATCAATATCTGGGTAATAAGGAAATGGAGCTGCAGATGCTAAAGTACTTATTGCACTTTTAAAAAAAATACAGGGACTGCTTCAATTATTCCACTATCATGTACTAAATAAGGTTGATTAATCAAGGTTTAAGATAACATAAGGAGTTTTCAACGCCATTAATGTGTCTCATGGGATTCACCCTTCTTTTGGGTAATGGGAAGCTTCTGGTTGCGAAGACGTAGATAATAAGGATTTATAGCACCATAATGTGCAGTGTTTTTCATAAGGGACACTATGAAAACATGGAGGCTTGACAGCAAACACTATTTCAATTATTTAGTTTCGCACTGGCATGCCAGGATGGGGCTGTCTCTGCTGCTTCACCCTCATCTCAGCCTTTTGCTTTCCCTCTGTGCCTTTGTCTCCCAGCAGCACTTCTTGTGCTTCTGTTTCCAGGTGTGCGCAGCCCCTACTTGCCAAACAGCTACCTAAAAAAAATAAAGGAGAAAAGTCATATGAGGGTCTCTTTGCCATTCCCAATTTTCCCAGCAATTTCACTGCACAAGAATTGAACTTCCCAATGTCCCTTGATAGGAAGGGTCCAGAGCAACAGTTCTGCTGGTTGGACCTGCTATGGAAATGAGAATAACCCAGAAGATTATGATCTTAGGGGGAATTCTCATAAATTCTCATTTAAAGAAACCAAAACATACAAATCGGGGGGGGGGGGGTTTGTTTTTTTGGGGAGGGGTTTGGTTTTTTTTTTGCTGGGGCCTTTGAAGGAAATCTGAGCTGAAAGGGCTGGTACAAAATCAATGAGAGGTGTTGAGGAAACCTTAGTGAATCAACAGTTGAGTTCTTCATCTCCTTTCCAACCAACAAAAGTCAAGAGAAGTTTCTCCATCTTTTTCTGTCTTCCTCTGTCTCCTGGGCAATTTCCCAAGCCATTTGACAATATCATACTTTGGGCTCTGTATTCTCCTTGTTCATTATAATTTTTCTATTATTATTTCTCTCTGCTGTGTCAGTTTTCTGGACCCTCAAGCACACAGCTGACCCTGCTGCAGTCAGCCCTTGAACCAGGATGGTGCAAGCTGTGCCACCGCTCACCCCTCAACGCCAGGCCACCCTGCCAGACCATGGAAACACACTTGGCAGTGCCACAACTCCGTCCTGGCAATGCCATCACCCCGTCCAGGTGACGTGAGACAAAAGGAACACAGAAACTAACTGGACTCCAATGGAATATGTGTGCTGCAACGTGCAAGCATGACTCAGGCACTGCAGACAGGCACTCCCCGGCGTCTGGCTGTGGCCCAGAGACATTTTTCTCCCTGGCTTTAGTTGACGCATCCAAGCTGATACGTTATGTTTATATTTTTGACAGGTTATGATGTAAAGGAGGCTATTTCTTCCTCACTGGGGGAGGATGCAGAGCCTGGCTGACCTTTCAGCTGGGCTCTGATCTTTCCTCTGCCCCTTCCTGCACAGTGCCCCTCTCCTGCCACTCTGGGACAAGTGCTGGAACATTTTCCTGGATCCATCCCCCCAACCCCTTCCTCACACATCGCTGTTGAGGTGAATGCCCAGTCCATTCCCATGGAACATACACACCCTGCAGCTCCAAATGCAAATTTTTATAAAAAATGCCACATCCTCTGTGGTGCTGAGTGTCGCTGGTACACAGGGGTGCGTTTTTCCATTGGGGAAGGATTTGTTGGGAAAGTGGCAAGGCTGGACCATGGTCCCCTTGACACCAGGCCCTGCAGGGAGTGGTGAGGGGGAGGATGGGCAGCCCCAGCAGGGATCACTGCCCCCACAGGCAGAGAGCAGTGGCTGGGGTAGGAGCAGCTATCCTGTTAAATGCGAGTTTTACTAATTCCCTTAGCGAGAACTGAATTATTTCCTTCAGCAGGCACGAAGCTCGGTTGCTGCTTTTGAAAAATGTGGCTGGAATAAATACCGTATGTGCCCCAGATGAGGTTTTTTTCCTCACTATATTCTCTAATTTCCTTCATACAGAAGAAACACCTGCATTTGTTGCTTTCCCTCCTTATGCATTTGCTGTGAAGGCTTTTGAGCCCAAAGGCCCTCGCTTTGAGTAGAAATTCAGCTTCTGGTGTTTCCTCAGTTTGAGGGAGGCAAGCAAAGCGACTGGAGGATGCATTGCTTCAGCCCTGACCTATTTCTGTGCTCAGCACATTTTTCTCCCCCCACAGACATGAGGAGTTGTCTCAAATCCCGGGGCTGCTTTCTGCTTCCAGATCTCTGCAATGTCCCTGCAGCAGGGCTGGGGAGAAATGGACCTTCCTGAGGGGCAGCACCACAGGACTCTCTCCTCTGTGCTCCTGCCTCTTTAGGGCACCTTTCGCTCCCTGTGAACTGTAAGAAAAATGTCATTTACCAGGGAAAGTGCCCCACAGGTATTTAACACTGAATGGGGATCTCAGGAGCAGACACATAAGGCAACTGCATGTGTGTTTTTCAGTCCTAATTAGAGTGAACTCTGTAATTGTGAGATGCATTTCTGATTTTTTTTTTTCCATTAAAGAAATAACCCCTCTTTTATCAAGGCTGAGCTAAACCCCAAGTGGAAAGGCGAGAGAAGGAGGAATAATTAATGCTGATGAAGATTCTGCCTGCCATGGGAACACTCCCATTCAAATGTACCCCTCCAGCACTGGAACTCCTTCTGTGATGCTCCCGGCACCAGAGAGGGGTGGCCAGGGCTGGGCTGTCCCCAGCACTAGGGGCCTTTTAAGTCATCACTTCAGCACAGAGGGGTGTGCTTTGCTCCATGGGCTCCAGTGATCTCCACAGGTGTTAAATATATAACACAGCTCTGGGGGATGGCCATTCCATGAAGAATATTGCTACCCTTAGTGGTTATTTGTGTGATGGCAGGGGCTTGGGAGGGCTGAGCTGTGCACTGCTAAGAGGGGTCTGATGGTGACCATCTTTCCAGTAGGATCAAACCTTCAGAAGAACCAGACACCCAGACTGGGCTGATTTGGAACAGAAACATATCTGGGATTTGGGTGACAGGGCTCAGCTTGGGGCAGATCTGAAATCCAAAACGGCAATTCATGGAGAAGAATAAAGTACTTGGAAGAGGAGATTTATACAATTTGGAGGCAGCTCACCTTCCTTCTGCCCAGCACAGGCACTGCGGTGCCTCACACAGAGTGTGCAGAGCAGAGAGGTGACATTGCTGATGTCACACGACAGCAGCAGTGAGAGCAGCGTGTTGGGTCAGCTCAGCATCCCCTGCCCAGCTGGGGGCAGATGGTTTTCACCGCACCACAGCATGACAAAGGCACCTCTCAAGAGCTGAGCCATTCCATGCAGTGGGGATGTTATTTAGGATGGGGAGGTGTGGGGGGTGACACAGCTTTATTATGCCTCATAAAAATAAATTCAGGAGAGATTAAAAAAAACACTTCCATTTGAAAAGAGGGAGGAATAAGGCAGATAAAAGATATGAATTTTTCCTCCAAGACACACTGCTAAATAGGCTCTTCTTGTTCACTGAGGTTCAGTAATGCAAGTTGACAGGATATTAAGGTTATTCCAGGTTCTTCTGTCTCCCAGGGTCATAAGCCTTCTGCTATGCATGTTAATCCATCTTAGCATTCCTCCGAGTAGCTGCATAAGTAGGGCAATCGGTTTAGTATGTATTCTTTCCATTTACAGCCTGGTTGGGAGGAGAAACCTACTAATTAACAGAATACCCCTAGAAAATCAGGAGTCATTTTAATAATACAGAGGCTCCGCACAACGTTCTGCAATTAAAGATAAACCTTCCTCTGAAACATTTCAGGGGTGAGAGGAGGAGGCCATCCAAGAGAGAAGGACCCTGGAGACGTTTATCCTGCAGCTCTTCCCTCTGCCCTTCTCTTCCCCTGGGTGTTGCCACATATGGCTGGTGAGCCACATCTCTCAGTGGCTGAAAATAAGAGTCTGAGTCTCACTGCATCTCCCTGCAGGCTCAGGCTTTCCTCCCAAACAGCAGCTGAAAAGTTCCCGTCCGTGCTGTGCTGGAGGATTTTCCCACATTGACCAAGCCGTACACCCCCAGCCCTTGGTGTGCTACACACCTGAATATATTCCCCTTTTTTTTCAGGTCATTTAAAACCCCACCAGCTTTCAAGCAGCTGCTACAATGACATCAGTGAATAATGCTAAAAATAATAGCCCTCATTTTGAGACTGAAAAGTCAAATAACCACCCTGATATTTGCCACTCTCTCCCCTCGTTCAGCATTAATCATTCCCAAGTTCCCAAGTGCTTTCCAAATTATCTAATACTGCCTAAAAACCATTTCTCTTAATCCTTGTGCTTGTTTTGGCGAGTACTGGAACATGGAGCAGAGGGCAAGCAGGGCTGGGGGTACCTCTGCCCACACTTCTCAGCTGCTGTAGCAAGAGGTCCTCTGAGAATGCACCCGCATTCAATTAAAATAAATTAGTAACAATAATTACAAAAGTATCTAAATATTTTGCTTTGGGTTGGCCTTTAACAGATTTGTATTTCCTTTTGTTATTTCTGCAAGAAACGGGAAATATTCGCCCTGATCTCTGCTTGAGCCAGAGGTTTTAAGCAGGCAGCTGTTCAGACACTTCCACCCTTAATTCTTCCAGCAGCGATGGGAATGCCCTTCTGCTCTCCAGCTGGGGGCTGGGGTTTGCCTAACCCTGGGTAATCTGTCCTTTCTGCAGCACTGCACAGGAAAAAACCAGATGTAGCATTTCTTGGTGTCTGACACAGAGAGAGTTAAGCAATTTCACCTTTAAAGATGGGATTTTTTTTTTTTCTGAAAGACACAAGGAGACAGCTAAAGCTAATATCCCCTTCTAGGGAAAGACTTGCTCTAGATCAGAAAGCGTCCTGACCTACAGCCAGCAGAGGCTGGTGGGAATAACCCCAGTGCTGCAATGGATTTGGGATCGGGTCTTGATGTGTGAACACCCTGCCACAGCTACAAAGTGTGGTCACCTTCCCAAAGCATTTGTTGTCAGAGATATTATGGGTGGATTTCATCACAAAGGAAATGGCTTCCTTAAGGATGAGGAAGAACTGGGAAGAGGGTGGTCACTGGGATCAGAGATCTCTGTAACACCACCAAAATCATCACTGATATGGGGCACTCCCAGACACAACACAGCCACGAAGCGCTGGGGTCCAGCAGGGGTTTATTCCTGGATGGATGATGGAGAATCATACAATGCTCCACATCTTCTCTGCCAAAAGCTGGAGTACAGCATGGGCTGTGTAACACAACAGAGACGGCAGGGGGAAATTTGATGAGTGCATTTATAGGTAAGGAGTGAGATTGTTTCGAGTTATTGAGATGAAAACATTTCTCACCCACTATCTGCTTGAGTTAGGTATCAGAGACTGTAACTTCACTTAGTGAAGTGCTCTGGCTCTGACAGCACTGGGACTGCCACCATGGAGCTGCCATCCACCAGGGACCTTGGTCAAGTCATTACAGAGAAAACATTCTTGGGAAAAAATGAAATAAAAAATGTTATTCAGGTGCAACTGATTAGTGGAGTAATTTTTACTTGTAGGTGAAATATTTGAAATTGAGAGACTGAGTATATGCAGCACAAAACAACTTGGGTGTCCAAATGACATAACTGCATTCATGGGGAGGAGCAGAGATATCTGATTTCCAGCAGGTATTTCCTCAAGTTTTCTGAAGTGGTCAGAACTGTCTCTGCTGCCAGGGGACGCTCCTGTCCCCCTTTGGGTGCTCAGAGTGTGACATCTGCCCATGCCCTGATTCTGCCGGCTGGACAGGATGAGTTTGCGGCAGAAATATGCTCACTGTCACTTCTCACCACTCAGCCAAAACACTGGGAAATACAGATGGCCTTGCTCAGGAAAGCCTGGATAATATTTCATCTCCCTCTCCGTTCTGGGGAAACCAAATGAAATAAATTTACAGAAGATGGCTTTATCCCCATTTATTAACAAGATATAATATCTGAATTCATGGAATAACTCCTGTAATTTTGAACTGATGAGCAAAAGATGAGTTGGTCTCAAAAAACAAAATGCCATTTAGCCAATGGAGAAAGCAAAACAATAAATGATCGCACATTCAGAACAATCAATAAGGGAGTTACGCAAGGCATTATAGGATCCAAGATTATTTAGGGATGACAAATTCCCCAAAGGAATAAAACACGGGACAAATACGAAATCTAAATAAGAATCCAGTAAATTACTTGCTCCACAGCTTGGTGCTCCAGAATCCCATGTTGTTCCACTCAGAGATCACAGCAGCAATCTGAGCATTCCAAGATGGGCACGTGTATTTGTGTGATACATGACATAAAAAACCAGAGAGTGTGTCAGGAGGCTGGGAGGTGAAGGGAAAGCTAAGGAGGCAGGAGCCTGCCTGGGTAATGGGGTTTTGCTCTTCCCACAGCAGAGCTGTGTGCCAGGGCTGCTCGTGCCTGCACCTGACTGCCTCCCGCAGCAGCCTTGGGAAAACCTCCAAGGTGAATTCAAGAGCTGGAAATCCTCCTGCAGCATCTGAACAAGGGCAGGAGGTCCTGCACCCAGCACTTTACACTGCTCTGTCAGGGAGGCATCTGCCTGCAGCCAAATGGGGCTCTTCCAGCCCCTAAATTCACCCTGCTCAGTTGGGGCACCAGGACAGGAAAGGTCCCCACAGCCTGTGGCTTGTACCAGTCTCTCATGACGGAGGTACAAGGCAAAAGCTCGTGTACTCCATCTTCTCCTCCCTTATTACACATCAGCTGAGTCATTCTGACAGTACGCTTTTCTAATCTCATTGAGGAGGGCTGAAATATTTTAGTGTGAACCTCATGCTTGGGGGTTTGAAGTGATTGCACAGTCTCAGCTGACCAACAGCATCCCCGTGGAAGTCCCACTGCCCTGAGATATTGCTGCATGAACTCAGTCTGTCCTGCTTCATTACCCTCAGCATTCTCCAGCAACCATTTTTCGGTTGTTTCTTCATCCTAGGTGATCACATAACTTTCTATATCCTGTGAATTGGGATATTGCTTCGCAAAAGGCTCTGAGAGTACATGTCCTCAGCTGCAGCTCTGGGGCGTGTGGAGATGCTGGTGCAGACTGGGCTTCTCCTTAGCAGCAAACCAGTCTGTCCTCTGGGAGCCAAAACTGGCCTGAAATGCCAGGGGTGATCAGACGTGTAGCTCCAAATGTATGTCATTATATCCCAGCAGAGAATTAGGTGTTACAGTAAATAATTTCAGATCAGTGCAGGTTAAAGCCAGGCTGGGGTGTTCTTAATTTAATGGAAGTACCACCTCCTTTTAAACATGTTTCACCATTTTGGCCAGATCAGGAGCTGGACTTGATGATCCTTGTGTGTCCCTTCCAACTCAGAACATTCCGTGATTCTATTCAAGGAATAAAATGCATCAGCTGGACCAGGCCAGGCATCCCGCAGCCCCATGCATGGTGGCTGGCAGCAGCCTGCACAGCTCACACAGTGGGTTATTCCCACCCTCTTTTCCCCCCAAAGCTTTACATTCCCGTTTTCCTGGCAGCTGTGAGTGGTGTGACCCCCCAGTCCCACCCCTAGCCCATGAGCTGCCACCCCTGACTGTCTGTCCCAGATGCTGTAACTACCACATGGGTGGCCGCTGATTCTCGCACTGAGAGCTGGTTTAAATCATCCCAGGCTCGCACGTGAGTCTATTTATTTTAACACTGTGGAGCTTGTTCATTCTCTAGACAGTATGTTAGGGCTAGGGGCCAAAATCCGCGCTGATGTATAGCTTTCGCCATCGGATTTATAATTTAGTGCAAGGGGGCTGGGGAAGTGTAAGCCAGGGCAGGAGACTGTGAAGAAGCTTCACCATGCTCCCATCTGCCCTGCATTTAATTTATAAGGTAGATTAAAATCATGGTACATCTTTGACCTCGTTTAGTTTGGGTTGCCTGCAAGATTTAGCTTTTGTTTCATCTTTTTGCTCCTGGGGACCGTGCAGCCAAGGGGAGATTCATACCAGGAGCAGAGCCCACAGTTTCTCTCCTTTGTTGAAAGACACGATGATGCAAAATGGGAATTAAACTATTTTCTCAGCGCAGCCAGATCAAAGTCAAACCCAAGGAGGTGCCAGCTCTTCTCATTGATTCCGGCTTTGCTCCCCTGGGGTTGGCAGTGCAGGAAGGTCACACGTGCAAGAAGCTGGTGCATCAGATGAGAATTTCTCAAGCCAGTGTTTTTCTTGCAGCCAGGTCCCACAGGACACCCTCTCTGCTCAGTTTTTGCCTGATGGCTCATCCCCAACTTCCCAGGGAAGTGGAATCCAGCATGCAGCAGGCTCCAGGTGCATTGCTGCAACCCTTCAAAGGCAGGGTGAGGTGGGAGCTCCTCACACCCTAAATCATTTATGCTGTCACAGCAATTAGCTGCTGTAACCCAGAATAGGTACCTGAAGTGGGACAGCTCTCCCCTGGTTTTCTGCTGATTTATTCACCGAGGACATGCCCCAGTTCCTCAGCACTGCCTGGGCACATTCTGACCCTCCAGTCTGGTGTCTGCGGCAACTGGACTCAGGTTTGAGGCAGAGTTAAGGTTACTGACTGGCCTGTCCCTTTTCTGGCCACTGTTTTGGGTGTTTAGGAGAGCTGGGAGGGCTGGGAATTCTCTGAGCTCGAGCATCCCTTTGAGGTCACAGCAGCCACCATGTGCAGACAGGGCATCACCCAGTCCCCTGGGGGAGCTTACAGAGCTCGGGGTAAAGCTGGGTGGGTCATTCTGATAGTCATGGGACTTTTTTAGGATAAATCAAAGGATGCTAAAAAGCCCTACCGAGCTGGGCAGGGCAGTGCCCCTGGGGAGCAGTGCTGCACCAACTGTATTTTGAGCTCACCTTGAAGGGCATTAATCCTCCTCTTCCCATACCTCTCAATTGTTTTTGAGCCTTGGAACAAAAGCCTTCATTCAAAATAAGCTTTTAAATCTGTTTGTGGTGATTAGTGAAACCTGCTTTAAATCCTTTCCTACACTGGAGAGCTCTACGTAAAGGATTCTCCACCTAGCCTTGCCACTGGTTAAAAAGCTTCCGAGTGCAGGAGTAAATTCACACACGAAATCAGTTTTCAGATGCAGTAGGCAACCCATTAAGCTTTGTGTGGTTATGCAAGCTGATACAAATGCCTTATTAATTAGAAAATCAATCACACTGTCCAGCTGATTGATGCTAATCCTGAACTGAAAGGGGGGAACAATAGCATCATCAAGGCTATATCATTTCTTCCCATTACAGGGAAGAGGACAAGACTGCATTTCAAAGTGATTCTGCTGTAATGAGCTGCAAGAATATACACCATGTAGTAAGGGCTCTTTTAAGATGTGGCACATAATTTTGATCAATAATACTCAAATTCATTGTAGATCCTGAAACTAAGGAAATATCATATGAAGATTAAAGGAAATTATAATATGATCAGAACGATCACAGAGGAGGAGAGCTGTAATTATCCGAGGGGCAGCATTAATAAATAGGAATGAGCCCAAACCCTGTGAAATCAGGAAACAGCAAGAACACACTAAGACTGCTGAAAGAGTTTCACAGCATCCATCCAATGCATTAAAACTATAAAATACGTTATTTTTAAAAAATAAAATTGGTATCAGTTAACAACCCTAATGTCAGGCAACCACAGAGTGATAATTGAGGGACCCAATTGATTCTTCACTTGTCCCATATTAGGACAGCTTAGGACTAGTCGCAAATGGTCATAGCAGCCATATTTCTGCCATCCCAAAGCATTGTGGCTGTCCAAAACCTCCTGAAAAATACAGGCAAGAACCACGCTAAATGACTGGAAGATGACTGGAATACAATCCTTTCAACACGAGTCAGGCTTTGAAGAAGAAAATAGCTCATTATCATGTAAACGCATGTTGTCTTGGTTCCAGGCTAATTGTTGTATAGCATATCCTATATAACACAAGACAAAGCCCTGAGGCTCACAAGCCAAGGAAAATGCAAATTACACCATTGACAGAGCTGAAGGCTCCATGCAACTTTAATCGAGGGGAGGGTGCAATGGTTTTGTGAGACAAATGAGCAGGGAAGTCACATTAGAAATACAGAGCTCTCTAATACACAACTTGACTAATAGGCTTGAACATGGCAGCAAATGCTCACCTTGGCCACCAAAGTCTCAGGATATTCACACTTGCAAACCCCACCATAATCGTTCTATGCCAATGGTATTCAACATCTCTGGAACAGTTCAGGGAAAGGCTCCACACTCTGGTGGCAGTTTCCTTCCTTTCGCATCTTTGTCACCGTTAGTTCTACAGGAGCACACTGAAAATTCAACAAGGATTTGAGCCCTTCTGGGGTAGAAAAAGTCCCAGAGGCATTTCTGCCCTGTGGAAATACACTGTGCTGATACACACCAATGCCAGAGGCTGGTAACTCGCAGAGGCTGGGATTGAATAGATAATTAACCTTGGACAGACCATGTTAACATCAAGTGCTGGTCTCTAAATCAGGGGGTTCCAGCCCATGGTCAGTAGGTGGGATGACCTCTGTGCTTCCCTGAATAATCTGCAAAGCCCCTGCCTGCTGTGCCATTGGGGCTGCTGGCCTTCTGCAGTGGATGGCCTGTCTGTCCAGACATTCAGGCATTCCTACAAAACATTTAAAGGAGGTTGGAAATGAAAAAGTCACACTTCTGATGCTAGGAACAGGCATTGAGAGAAAGAAAAGAGGTTGTGAGGTGAACCACTGGAAGATAACAGAAGAAACAAAAATCAGAACTGTTCAGTCAGGCTTCTAACTGATGCAAATCTGAATGATTCACGAACAGAAATCCAGCTATTTTTGGGGAAAAGGCACTGGATACACAATGTGGGAAGCTGGCTCATCAAGTAGCTGTTACTCTTCCATGGCAAAGGCTGGTGAATTCTTTGGAAGAGCTTTGCAAAGGCTCTAGGAGATGCAGAAGTTTTGGAATGGTTCCTGCTGCCTGCCACGGCCTCACCTCGTTTAGTTTCAGCATGAGCAGGCCCTCCACATGTCCTGGGATCAAACACCGAGTGGATCTCCGTGCTGTTCTGTGTCCTGTGCACGCTGCAGCTGAGACATTTCCAGTTTCATAATGCAGAATTCAGAAATAGATGTAAATTTACACGTTCCACTACAAACAGATGGTGTCTTTGGCTGGCTCTCGCTGTGTTCCTCGAAGGTAGCTCTGGGCTGCAGAAGTCGATCTTCCTGCAGTGATCTCTTCTTACAGGGGTTTTGGGGTTTGTTTTGGTTTCCCATTCACATGGCACACTGGCAGGGGCTCAATGAGCCCTGGGGGAACTGCCAACCTGCCTCCCATGCCAGGAGATGTGATAACTGCTAGAGATGGCCACAAAACAAAGTTCTACTTCTCACTTCTGCATGGCACCCAGCAGGACTGGTGTGAGCGAAGAAAATACCAGCCCATATCCAGAGTTTGGGGCCAACCTGAAGCTCTCAGGAGGAGAAATTTGGACTCCAAGGTCACCTCTTTCTGAAGATCTAGGGGAAAACTATCTGAAGAAAAACGACTGCTGCCCCTGTTGATGCTGAGGAGGACATGACTGTAAGACAGGAATATTTGGCCAGGTTGCAAAGAGCCTTCTCAGTCCACAGCAGTCAGTGGTTGTGAGGACATGTTGCCTCTGGATGAGGACAGCTCAGGGGAATGGTCCTCTCAACAGAGGACATTTTGATCCAATTTCAGCACAAAAGGTCATTCACAAGGAAATGGTATCTCGAGTTATGCTCATAAGGAGATCTTGCAGCAGTTTCCCGTCTCAGGCACAGCTGCTCCAAGGGCTGGAGAGAGCTCAGCCACTTGTGGCCAGTCTGGCCATCAGCCTTCATGAACAATTGCTGCTTCCTCCTGCTTTCTGCAGCCAAAAACGATTTCACTTGAGTGCAACAAACCCAAACCTACAAAGAAGGTCCCTGCCCAGGGTGAGGGGTGAGGGATCTCCCCACACTAAGATGATGGTCCCAGACCCCAGCTCAGCTTTGTGTCCAGCGCCACTGACACTTTCCAAGAAACTCATCGTGATCAAAACCCACATCTCTCTTCATCGCTTCTGATTCCCTTTGCATCCCCACCCCGTTTATCCTGAGTGGGGTGAGCTGAAGCACAGATGCCAAGGAGAATTTGGGACCAGTGAGAGCTTTGGGAAAACAGAGTTGGCTGAGTCTCTGGGGCTGGTTGCGTAAGGGAGTATGAGCCCATTGGACCACCCAGAGAAAGGCTCCCCAGCAGTGAGAAACAGGCAAGGAATATGTGTTACAACTGGATTCCTTCAGCTTTTGAGCTGGCACTGAATTTACTGGGGAGGAGATGAAGGAGAGATGGCAAGAAACAAGAATGACCCAGCAGCAAATGCACTGGGGGAAGCAGCTCTGATTATTTCTCAGCCATTCACTCAGAAAGTGAAGATATGCAGCTCTTCAAGCAGCCTGTTTAACACTGGCACCACACCGTAAAGGGAACCTTGCCAGCATATTTCATTAAAATACCTCTCCATCAGTTAATAATCATTCTCTGTGCTTTAATAACACTTCCCCTTCAAGATTTCCAAGTAAACCCATAAAAGTCAGCTCAACCTTGGGAGAGAATTATTCTTAGAGATGTTTTACGTGCAGGTAGATGGAGAGACAGGCAGATGTTCCCCCAAAGTCCTGTATTGTTGCCCCAGCCCTGCATGACAGCAAGACTTTATGCATGAAGTCAGATAACCCAGTGGCTGTTTGCATAATGATGGCCTGAGTTCATGGCCAAGCCAGAAATCAAATCCAGCACTGGTGACTCTTATTCACTGCTTTCCCCCTTCTAATAAAAATTTCCACAGATGCTGTGGATGAGAAGTTATATGCCAAATTCCAGGAATAAGCAAACTGGAAACAAATGTGCAGTGTGACCCAGTAAAGTGTGTTTACAAGAGACTCACTGCTACCACTGCTGCAGCGCTGGTCTGAGGCATGAGGAGACACGAAAGTGGATGAGCAGTTCCCATGTTCCCAATCCCCCCTAATAATGCCCTGTCTAGCTCAAATGTGGTTTTTTCATGTGGGTCGATTGGCCTTTGAATAACAACATCAAATACCGATTTTTTTCAAAGTAAGAAGAATAGTTATCTTCCTTGAATTTTGTCTGTGTTCCGCCCAAAGAAACTTCCCAGTAACTGGGAAATTTCCTAACAGTGAAACCTTTGGGGTGTCCAGCAGTTTGGGTTCATATCTGCCACTGACATCAGCTCCCAAAGTCATGGCAAGGCCCACGAGAGCTTGTGTGCCCTAAGCCTAAAGTGTTTCACAATTACCTTTCCATCCCAGCTGCTCTGGAGACACTGATGTCCACCTTCCACCTTCAGAGACAGATAAGTAGGAAACCATACATACTTCTGGTAAAGTTGGATACAATCCCATATCAGAGAAAGCGTCTGATATTTTAATATTTAGCTTTAAAATATTTATATTTATTTAGCTGAGTATAAAAAAACCCAAAGCCACGAATGCATAGAGACATTTTCTCTGTAAGGGAATTCTTTCTCAGGGAGCTGCCTCGGTTTGCAAAAGGGGATTTTTTGATCCAGAGGGGATCCAGAGGCCACTGGAAGATGCTTGAGAATATCATTAAGATGGTATAAGATGCCCAGTCTTTATCTAATAGCAGCATGCCGTGCACAAAGTGCCTGAAGTCATGCTTTTGGCAGACTGTGAGCCAGGTTTAGAGGGCACCAGTTGAAAATGTTGTGGGTACTCGTGCTAAGGAACAGTTCTGTGTGTCCTTGATGTGGCAGGGCTGCAGCCTTCAGAGATAAGAGGAGCCAGAACAACACAGAGCATCTTATCTGGTCAGGGTCAAGCCTGCTGGAGAGGACAGAGTCAATGTCAGAACAACATCCCACACGCTCAGTGCCTGGTGACACGCACGAATGTCATTTTTTATCAGTACAGATGTCCAACCCATCTTTTAATCTGCCGCCCGACCTGGCTGGCAGCCCATGGCAGGAGCTCCC
Source organism: Origma solitaria (assembly GCA_013397895.1). Lineage (NCBI taxonomy): Eukaryota > Metazoa > Chordata > Aves > Passeriformes > Acanthizidae > Origma > Origma solitaria. Next base: position 1,724,911 of record VZRL01003527.1, on the reverse strand, counting down.
CAGCCCCACAGCCCTGCACTCCTTTCCCTCAACCACACAGAGAAAGGACAGGAGAGGAAACGATGACGGGCTTTTCCTTCTTTTGATACAAATGGCCAGAGGAAGCAGCACCTTTTGAATCAGCTGTAATTTGGGAAGCAGGCACAGGATTCCCAGCAGAGCAACTCTGCCCCAGCTCTGCTCTACAACTCCAGCCAAGGCCACCCGGACACACGACACAATGTGATGCACAGATGTTGATAAATTCTCCCATGTGAAAAAAATATTAAGTCATTACAAACAAAACAGCCTCATAAACAGAGCTCAGGAAACTACGATAAATCAAGTTCGTTAGGCAGCAGGGCTGGTACGAGCCGCTGTCTCAGCTAATGCAGATTGAGAGTTCGGCACATGCTGCATAGATCAGCATTTTAAACACATACTGTTTACCAGCCTTAATGAATACTAAAAGCCCAATAAGCAGGAGCCAGAGCCACTCAGACATGGTTTCATACAGATGTCAGCAGCGTTGTCTTTCATTTTATTTGCTAATGAGTTATCGATAGCAGTAATTTGCTGCTGATAATGCTGCAGGTTATAAAAGAGAAAAATTAACAAGTTCTGTTAAATGAGGAAACGGGCTGTATGTCCTGCTCTGTCCTGCCGTGGGAGCTGATGCCACGTGGAGTTGCAGGCAGCGAAGGCATCGAGATCCCTGGTCAAGGCAGAGCTGTGGTGGTGCTCACTGGTCACCCCCAGGATGCTCAGATGTGACCCTGGGCAGAGTTGCTTCCCCCAGCAGGGAAGGGAGTGATGAACCAGCTGCTGTTAGCACACTCCAAGTATTGCTGGAAGGGTGGAAAGAAGGGAAAAGAGCAAATCAGCTTGGTCTGGGCACGGTAAAGCTACAGGCTGAGTCCCCTCTGCTGCAGCGTTAGGTGGGACTCATCCTAGGTTACATCCTCATTTAAAGCTGGTGGCGCTGGTAACACTGAGCTCTGGTCCTGACCCAACCACTGCCTTCCCCAGGTCTTGACTGGCTTCCCTGTTGCACTCTTGTAAATTCTGAACACCATCCCCAGCCGTCTGTGGGAATACAGATACGTTAATAAAGGCACTGACCTGCCCAGCTCACTATAAGAACTGATTTCATACCCTTTGTGAGGAGCTTCAAGGAAGCAACCCCAGACCCATGCAAAATATTATTTTTACCTGTTACAGCTAATGGATTACATTTTTGACAAATGCAGAAGGCAAATAACTCAATGGAGCAGCTCCTCACTGAGTGGGGAAAGTGTCAGGAAGGCTGGGGTGACCTTTGCCTGGGAGGGGACAGTGGGGACAGGGCATGGCCTGAAGGTTGGTGCCTCCAGCAGCTCCTTCCTGACACCTGGGCTCACATGCACAGTGATTTTTAGAAAATCTGCATCTGTTCATCAAGCTATGAGGCAGATGCTGTAAAACTTCCTGTATTTTATAGGCCAAATGAAGTTCTGCTCTTTGCTTAGCTCCTCAAGCTGCTGGGTGGGAGCGGCGTTGATCAGTTCCTGAAGTGCTGGCTCAAACCAAGCTGGGCAAACCTCCAGCTGCACACAACGTCAACAGGGTGCTGCCTGAAGGAAAACACTGTCGAATCTCAGCTCTGGGTGATGGCAAAGGGAAATGTTATTATGGTTGGTGGTGTCAATGAGGGTCCAACCCTCAGTGCCTCAACAGGCGGTGTGTGGTGTTTGTGTGGAACAGACTGGCTGTGTGTCCCTGAACCAACGTTTCTGTAGGCACTGATGTGTGCAGCAGACACTGCTGAAATTTATTTATCCTGGTGCTCCTGTGCTCACCCCCTCCATGGATGCAGGTCTTGGGCACTTATTGGAAAAGCAGGGAAAGAATTGCTGAGCTGCCCTATTTTCCATTTATTTTTCTATAAAAGGCAGTCACACTGATCCACTTTTTCTCCACTGAAAGCGAATAGATATCTCTGGCTCTCAGCTGGAAAAGCCTGAGGAAAAATAGGATCAGAGTGTTTTGCAGTTTGCAACCAATGATCTTCAAGTCCAGTGCCGGGCCGTGACAGTCACTGGCAGCTCCTTGGCACCAGAACTCTGCAGGACCCAAAGGGACAATCACCGTGACACAGAAAAGAGGAAAATACAGTCACAGATGTCATCTGGGGGTGAGCAGGTTGCAGAAGGTTTTCCAGCCTGCCCACGCTGCCTGCCAAGCACGGTCCGTGGCTCTCTGCCTGGCCGGCCCATGAGATGCTCCTTCCCCATTTCCCTGTTTTGTTCCATGTTTCCTTCCAGCAGCATGAGCTACATCCTGGGATGGCCAATGGGAGAATCCCGTGGCTGTGCTGGAGCTGGGGTGGATTCAGCTGCCACTTTCTACCAACAAACCATGTTCAGATTGTGGCTGGAACACGGCACAGGGAAAAAAAGCAACCTTGCCATGAGTGTGGGGGTTTCACCTTCAGCTGTCTACTTTAACAGTTATTAATTTTAATTCAAGCTAACTAAAGCACTGATGGTTATAGCTTTAGGTTTATAGATTTAGGTGCCATTAGTTAAGCCCTGACACTATGGACTTCATGGAGGATCCCAGACAGGCTTCTCCTTGCTGTCTGCACCTCTGCACCCCAGGGAAATTAAGGGATAGAGGGAGTTTGGATCAGAACCAGCAGGCAAGAGTCAGATCCCGAATTCTAATTTAAGCCTTAAATCTTTGACTTTCCCTCCCCCGTTTGCTGTTTCCACCGTGGTGCTTATGGAAATTAATTTAAAAGTATTGTGCAATTAAAAAATATTAATGGTTTCCTTCCTCTGGAATTGAGAGCTTTCTTCTGAGCAGGAGGGAGGGGTTTGTGAACATGTCATTCCTTTTTAGGGGGCTGAATAGAGTCTTCTATCCTCTCATGTTTTAATTAATTTTTCTATAGTTGCTTCATTAATTGATATTTATGTATTGCTTGTTGTGCATAAATCCTGGAAACAGCACATAAGAGGATGTTCTCGTTACAGCTCTACAAGTGCTTGGCCAATGCTGGAATATTAATAGTTGGAGTCGCATGGAAAAGTACAGTTTGTTTCCCTTTTTCTGAGGTTTCTGTCCCATATGGTGCCCTCAGGGAATAAAGAGTTGCTTCAAGAAAGGCATTTTTTTGTGTGCTGCGCTGTGTCTGTGGAGGTGAATGCCAAAGGGATGGAGATGCAGCTGAGGCACAGCCTCTGCACCCCTGAGTTTTGTAGGTCCTGTGAAACCAACCATGGACAGAAAGCGTCTTCAAGCGCAAGCCTTTCCCAGTCCCGCTGGCTGCTGCTCCAGCTTCCGGGCAGCTTCCCACAGCGAGGGCAGGCCAGCACCCGGGCAAGGCTTTTCTGAAGGTTTCATCTGCTCTTTGCCCTTGTTTGCCACTGGACACTTGTTTTGCTCCAGGAGAGGGGGACCACTTTTGTCCCCACATACCAAAACCTCATCCCCTCTGAAATCTCTTCTCATTGCTCACAAGCTGCTCCTAGGCTGGCGTTTCTCTGTTGTCTCATGGCTAAAAAAAATCTCACCCACAGAGCAATCAGCCGGTATTCTCTAAAGGCATGGGGCTGCTTGAGAGGCGAGTTATGATCTGCCCGTGGAGCTATTGTTATTTGAGATTTTATTAATCATTTACTACATTTTATGAGGTTAGTCACCTGCATTGTCTCTGTGCTGACACAATAATTTACCACTACAAGGATGAAAAATAAAATAAAAGATCATTTACTGGCAGCTCACAATGCTCTTACCAGGTTACAAAGGCAGCTGGTGGAGAGAGATTTCTGCTGGGGAATGAAAATAAAACAAAAAGGGATGATGAGGCACAGCCAAAAGGGTATCGCTGAAGATCAGTTTTATACTGAAGCATGTGATAATCAATTATTCAGAAACATGGTGTTGAACTATCTTTCCCCATGGGTTTATAAAGCTCTCACTGGCTTAGCTCTGGTAACAGTTATCCAGAGATATGCAAGGGTATCTCTAGAAGCCACAAGAGGACATTGATATTAGGCACATCATGTAGATAAGGAGGATATTAGGAAGCACAGAACTAGCTCATCCGCTGCTGTAAACATATCTTGCTCCATCAAGGTCAGTGGAATCTCCTCCAGCTGGGGTTGGACCCCCAGGCTGTCACACAGGATGTGGAAAGGCGCAGGCTGGGTCCGTGGCTCTCCCTTTCAAGCTGGGAACACAACTAGGGCTAAGCTATGCGGACACTGCAACCTTTGTGCCAGCTCGGCTTCTCGCAGCTGGACACTCTGGGAAAAGCAGGACAATGACCCCTCCGTGCGGGGTTAGGACACAGACACAGCTGGCCATGGCGAGCCAGCAGAGTGCTGCGCCTTGCACCCGGGGGAGAGGAGATGGACATGAGGCTCAGGTCTCCTTAAAAGCATTTTTCAAAATAATTGATAAATTATTTACCAGCTGTAAATGGCCAGGATAAATCTGTTGGTGAGCAGCAGCACAGCACAGTTAGTTTTGACAACTGACAATTTACAGCCCTTGGTACACCACTGTCAAGGATATTGCTCAGGCTCCCCATGCAGTACTTAGAGCATAACAAACAATGTCCTCAACCTCTCCCAAATCAGGAGGCCATCTCCTCCTGGCTCCCCATGTCTTGGCTCCCTGGCTTCTCCAGCAATGCCTGGCACTGAGCCCTGCCATCACTCAGTTCTCCAGGCATTTCCCAGCTGATGGACATTTGCAGCCCCTGGCTCACGGCTGACACGGCACTCAAGTGTAGGATTTCTCCCTTGGCAGCAGTGCCAGCCTCGTGACAGGGTGATGGGAGGTGTACAGTGGCCATGGGGACGCTGGTGTGGAGCTCTGCCCCACCAGCCAGCGAAACACTGCTCCTCCTTACTGCTGCACGTAAGGAGAAGTGACAATTTAATTTCCAGACCTACTCCAGGGGCTTCTCCTGCAAAAGGGGAAGAGCAGCTTGGCTGCTGATGGTGAGGGAGGCATCTGTCCTGCCTGCAGGCGGGTGGTGAGGCTGGGTGTTGGAGGGACAGAAACCTGCTAAAACAGACAAACAACCCTTCCCCCACTTAAACACGGGTATAAAAATATGCAAAAGTCACATATTTTGCAAGTGCAGAGCCTTCCTAGCAATAATTAGCTTCTAAACATTCCCCTGTCCTGTATAATAAATGAACAGCATAGTAAATGTTATGAGAATAATTCATTATTCATCACGAATAACAAATGAAGGGAATAATTTACCATCCACTAATCTCTAAAAGGGCCCCACTTCTTCTCTGATCATGTAGGGATGCTGAGTGCTGACGAAGAGGTCCCTGCTCAGCCATGCAGGCCCACAGCAGCTGCTGGGTGCGTGCCCTGGCCTGGGGACCAGCACGGTGCTGCTGTGCCAGTGGTTCTGTGACACAAACTGTGCGGAGAGAATCATGGAATGGGTCCCTTGAGGACCATCGAGTCCAGCGCCCAGCCCTGCACAGGACCCCCCAAGGATCCCATGGTGTGCCATGAGCTCTTGCATGGATGAGGATGGTGGTGCATCTCTGCTGTCCTTTCCACCCCCAGGCCCTCTCCCAACCCTGCCTGTGTCCCTGCACAGCCATCACAGTCCTGGGCATGTCCCACTCCTGCAGCCCTGGCAAAGCCCCCAGGACAGTGCTGTGCTCTGGCTGTGACAAAGAGCCCTGAGGTGACAAGCAGCAATCCAAGGCTTGGTCACAGGGGTAAAAGATGAATATTTTTTAGCCTCATCAGGTCTGTGGCACACACAACAACTGTTCTCCCCGCCTGGCTGGGCAGGGGGATCGATTCACTGCTCACGCCACATTCAGCACTGCACCTGACCCAGCCTGGCTCCCTGCCACTATCATCTCCCTCTACCTCCCTACCACGAGCTCTCCTTTTTCCCTTTCACAATATCAGATTTCTTTTTCCATCTCCACAGCCAATCCGTTCTGGTGTTGCCTTTGTCCTTCAAAGAGCTGGATCACTCCTCCACCGGCTTTTTAACCCCTTGCCAAATCCTCCCTCTTCTGCCCTTCTGCGAAGAGCTATGAGCCCCCCTAATTCCTTTCCTTGGGAGCTGAACACTGCTGCTTGTTTGGGGGTAGCATTTGTGGACTCATCGCTGTGTTATCTCAGCTGATTATTATTTGTTTATTGCTCTTCCCTCACTTGTGTTCCTCCAGTGCTCCAGATGACAGACAGCACATAAATCACTGTAACGGAGCACGGCGGAATGAGATGGAGGTGTACAAATTGCCTGTGTGTGCATGCGGGCAGATAAGGAAAGCTGGAGGATCATTGTGGTGCCTTCCACAGCCAGAAGTCAAATTGCACAGAGAGCACAGGGAATCTGTGCTCCCAGACCCTGCACCCCCGACCAGTAAGGACGACCAAGAAAATACCCTGGACAAACAGATCCTCTAAAAAATCTCTCCATGTACCATGCTTGACAGCTGTCCTGACACCAGCAACACCTGCAGCTTGTTTTAACCTATGATTTGTTAAAAAAACCCATAAATGCACGTCCCACCCCTGGAAGTGTCCAAGGCCGGGCTGGATGAAGCTCTGAGCAACCTGGTCTAGTGGAAGTTGTCCCTGTCCACAGCCAGGGGGTTGGCACAAAATGGTTTTAAAGGTTCCTTCCAGCTCAGGCCGTTCTATGATTCTATAATTCCATGATTCTGAGTGCACCTGGTAAATCTGAATATAAAACCCCTGCATTATGATCTTAGGAAGTTATTATTTTTTTATTCTAACCTTACACCTATAATATTGCTCCTGGATGTGAATAAGCACCGAAATATAAAAGGTTAGTGAAAAGCATCTGCCTATTACACAGTAACTGCCCTCATGTGAATTTAGCTTGGTGAGTACGTTTAATGTTTTCCAATGATTCCAGCTCCAAGTTTTGCTAAACTTGCATTTTTGGAGACTATTTTTGAGAAAAGACTTCCATAGGATAATCAAGATAGTGCCGGCAAACTGACTTTTGGCCTCCACTATCTCAAAATATTCACAAACCTGCTGACTAACTGGGTATATTTTTGGTTCTGTGGACTTTCCAACCCTGAATGGAGTGATTAGCAACAAAGAGGGGTTTTTATTTAAATCAGTGGGAGCTAATGAAGCCCTGGCGTGTGCCTGCTGTGGCCTCAGACAGATGTGCTATGGTGCTGTGCTGAGGAGCTTTTGGCACCTTGGAGGCTGCCCCTCTCCATAAAACCCCCCAAAATCAGCAGGACCTGGGCACCAGGGCACCAGGAGCATCAAAATCATGCAACACTCCCAGTCTAACAATAATTAACCAGGGAGCTGATGATCAGACCCCCAGAGGAAGTCTAGAAGATGCTTTCTGAAGACAAATGAGTCACCCCAAGCATTGCAGCTACCTACCAGCCTTCCTGGGCTGCTCTTTCCTCAGGGCTGTGTAGAGGGAAGTTTCTGTTTCATGGTTCCTTTCACAAACCTTCTGGCTCTGGAGGATTTCACAGATTTCCAGGCTGTCCATGACTTTATGGCTCGATCCCACAGAACCTCCCTGCAAGAAGCCAGCAGAGCATTTCTTTAGACACCTGCAGAGATCTGCAGATCCACAGCGTCCCTACGATGATCCATAAAATGCATTTCCCTGATTTAGACAGGCTGCTTTAATGAGAATTACAGCACTAATCTGAACACACGTGTGGGGCTGTGAGTTTCTGGTTTGACCCCCAAATATGTGCTCCTCAAAGACAGCAATACAACCCACCCGACTGTGGCTCACAGCGCTGACCTGCGGAGGGTTGAAGGAAAGTTGACGAACATTTTGACCCTTTTAATTGGCACTGCTCCTTCTCCAGGCTTTATCGGTCAGCTTTGAAGTCTAACCAGCTCCCTTGTGAGGAATTCACATTTGGCACGCTTGCATGAGACATAATGTGGTAACAGAGGTAGCTCTATATGTATGGTAATTTTTAGAGTTGAGTGACATTCCTCGAATGGATAAGTTCACTGAAAAATGCAGGAACCAACGGTATTTGTGAAAAAAATTAGAAAGTGTACAAATGTTTCATTCTGACATGTCAAAAAGAAATGGTTTGGAGATACAGAGACATTTAGTTTCAACATCATCAAAACAAAATATTTTGACTTTTTGTTTGGAAACAATATTTGTTATTTAAAAACTGACCTAAATTTTAGGAAAGGATTTTTTAAACCAGAATTATATAATAAAAAAAGACCATTTCTGTTCCTGTGGAGGAAAATACTTGAATTTACTCATTTTCTCCCTGCTTTTGGATTTGACAACCAAACTAAAAAATCCATATTCATCTACTTTTCTCACTGTTATCACTCCTGTCGCATCTCCAGCTGCTAAAAGGACGCAGCGCCTTCATCCAACAGTGCATCGCCGCCTTTCCTCAACATCCCTGTTTCTGCTGTGCAAAAAGAGGCTGCTGAAATGGAGTTTTGTCTGTGCCCCAAAGGCTGGTGGCACTTTGGATGTGTGTGACCACGGGTGACTTGGTGGCCCTGGCACAGGACACGGACATTCCTGCCCACCCCATGGTCACCTTCAGGCCCCACCGCACCTGGCTTTGCCCCCAGCAGGGCTTTGCCCTTATCAGGGTTTTATTTAGCCAAGCAGGTTAATGAATAACCCCATGGTTTGCCAGCAAAATGAACCCTTGCTTGTGTCTTATCTCGCCATCGGCACGGAGAGGGAGCAAAAGAACAAAGAGGGATTTATCGTGTCCTCTGTTCCTCGCCGCCTGAAATGGCTGAGAGAGCTCAGCAATGTGGCTGCATGGCTTTTAAAGGCAAATTCATCTGCTTTCTGCTTGCCTTCCCACCCACGAGTTTTGAGTCCAAAAATAGCCCTAATCACACAGTCGCTGTGGAACCGGCTCTGTTCATGGCTGGCTCCGTTTCTGCTCCGGCTCTGGTGCTCTCAGACGAGTGTTTTGCTGGTGTTTAAGCTCACCTTCCTCCCCAGCAGTGCTCACTGCAGAGCAGGGACCCTCTGAACCATCAGGCACATCCTTGTGCTCAGCATGTTGTGGTGGGGAGCCCTGGTGGCCTGAGCCAAAGGACTTGGGGACATCTTGCGGTGGTGGAGCTCCTCAGATGCCGCGGCTCCCCAAAACAACTGAAGCCACCCAAGGCCTTGGGGTGTATTATTTTAAAGTCTCTTCATGAAGAGCAGATGAGTTTGGGGTTTTAGTATGCCCACAGAAGGAGAGTTATGAGGGAAAAGGCTGTGAGTTTTCCTGTAACCCTCCCGTGCTCCTGTTGTGGCAATCTGAGCATCACTGGGAACACCTCCCCATCCATGGAGTGGAGCAGAATTGCAGCTGTACCTCATTGACAGCCTCAGACTCTTCAGTCTCACCTCCCTCTGGGCCTTGGCCTCCTCATCTCGCTGGATTAAAAGTTCTTCTGCCCAGAGTCCATCTGGACACCATAGCATGGTCATGATGGGGTAGCTGGACCCTGTTGCCACAGAAACATACCCAGTGCTTTTTTACCTCCTTCCCCGCAGCTCTTTGGGATTTTGCTGCAGTAAGCAGGATGGTGAGGAATTCCTAATAAAGGGGCATTTCCTACAGGTGGTTCTCATGCCTTCATGGCACAAGAGCCTTTTCCTGTGTATTTCTAGACTCTGCAGGAGAAAAGGGGAGCTTTAGCTACATGGGTGAGCAGGAAATCAAGATGCATTTCATACCGCCCCCCAGCAATGGGGCTAGAAAATCCTAATTCATTCACTGTGCATTGCTAGTGCCATTTTCTTCTGTTTTCATATAACCATAGATGGTTTGGGTTGGAAGGGACATTAGAGATAACCTTATTCCACCAGCCTGCCATGGCAGGGACACCTCCCACTGTCCCAGGCTGCTCCAAGCCCTGTCCACCCTGGCCTTGGACACTTCCAGGGATGGAGCACCTGCAGCTGTTCTGGGCAGCCTGTACCAGTGCCTCACCACCCTCCAGTAAAGAATTTCTCCCCAACATCTAATCCAAACTCTCTTAGTTTCAGACTGCTAAGGCTCAAATCACTATCTGCCCATGTAAAAAGTTGCTCTCCCTCTTTTTTATTAGCTTTAATTACCAGAAGGCCACAATGAGTTGTCACCAGAGCCTTCCTGTCTCAGTATTTTAGTTTATTCCCTTTCCTCCTCCCTGTCCCTGTTTCCTACAACGCCGAGTTCAGACTGGCTCATAGTGGCTGGAATGGAGCAGTGACAAATCTGCAGCACAGGGCTTGGTGGCCTTGCTGCAGTGATTCAGAGTATGCTTAGCTGCTTTCAAAAAACCTTTCTCCAGGACATCACAATTCAAAAATAATTTCCAGTTCTATTATTGTTCTCAGCCCAAGGCAATTGTACTGTGGTCTTCAGGGGAGACTGCTCTGCCAGTCACTCCTGTTGTATATACTGAGTTCTCCTTCCACTTTAGGGTTAACAAAAATTAAATTTGTGTAGCCAAATATAGGCAGAGATTTCATTCCCGTGAGGCCATGTCTGCATTATTGGATCCCAGCCTTTTCCGTGTGAAACAAAAATATACCAGTCATATTTTTTTAATGAAATAATATCCTACTGAATTATGTTTCAGGGAAAAAGGGTGAGTTTGGGCTTTCTGCTGTGATCACAGCACTGAGGAATGAGTATTATCCAGGCTCCAGCAGGGGAAAGGGAAATAGATGCAGAAGATATGTGCACAGCAGTGTTGCTGCTGCTCATAGCAGGGTCGGGATGGATTTGGAGAATGGCAGGCACTGGATGAATACCCAAAACGTTCCGAACTTCGCAAACCATGTTGGAGCAACCCCTCAATGCTATATTTGTAGATATGTAGTAACAAATTCCTCCAAAGATATTCTCTGTGTTATTTGTTTTCCATGAACATCTGCTCCTATGTGGGAATGCTAATGAACAGCAGGAGGCTTGCGATTTGGTTTGTGGGATTTTGCACTTTCCCCTTCCCATATCAGTGTCAGGATCATCCTCTTGTGAATAATCCATAGATTTAAAAGAGGCAGAAAACATCAAATAACTCACTCTTTCCCAGCTCTTGTCCCGGTGCTAATCCAGAATATTGAGATGCCCAAGCTGTGCCTCCGTGTGCTGCCGTGGGGTAAGGACATCCCTGGTGGGGCTGAGACAGGGACAGCGGGAGAAGGATCAGCCCCTGGCATAGGCAAACTGCCTTTGCAGAGGAGGAAAACCTGGAAAAACTGCTTTTAACCCAGCAAAGTCCTTAAGAAGAGGTAGAAAACCTCCTGTCATCACACCCTGGATGTTCCAGTGCCAGTGTGTTTGTTGTGGCTACATAATAATGATGATCAATAGTAGCAATGAAAATTAATGATTAATAACACAGTGTTAACAGTTATGATCATTATTTCTGCACTTCATACATTTTTTATCAAGAATTTCAGCACTAGGCTTTCCATTAGCCAAATCTTCTTTCACATTTGAGGGTATAATAAGAAGTAGGGATCACCAGGAATCTGGTTCTATGTTTCCTCCCTTGAACATGAAGGCAGGTATTATTAAATATAGATCTATATGTAAATTATCAATAGTTTTAAATAATTTTCGTGGCCTGCAGTGGCACTTATTAAAATGAAGTTAGGTCAAAATAGTTGAATAGTTTTAAGCGTGACTCTTTTATTGGCTTTTTGTTAAGACAAAACAAACACATGAGGTTCCTGGGAGAGTTATGGCTATGGAGGGAGTGAGCTATCTGAAATATAATTTTTCTGCCTTATCAGACTCCTTTTACATGGCTTTTCTTCAAAATTACACAGAGTTCTGGAATTTCCCCTCCGAATTCTGTGTCTGCACTTTTGGCACTTGCTGCACCTCTGTGGTTTCATCCCAGAAGGGTGCTGCAGACAAGTGTTGAATCTGCACAAATGTTTCCAAATCAAAACAGCCAAAGTGCTACTCTATTTCCCTGGTTCTCTGATGTTTAGAAATAAACATTGGCAGTGCTTATTTAGGGCGTTCTGCAGCATTCCTGCGCACGTCAGCAGCTCGCTCTCTCCCAGACTGGTGGAGCTTGCAGTTTTGTCTGGTAACTCAAAAGCGCAGGCTTGGAAACAGCATTTTGAAAAGAAGGGAAATAAGACAAAAATGCTGCAGGGGACACCTGCAGCAGCTGTTTGCTGTGGCCAGGGCACCGTGGTGGTTCCTGGGGACAGTCGGGAGCAGAGCCTGGCACTGGATGTGGCACAGCATCCCCTGGGTCCCTGCCAGCACACAATGCTGCTCCACACGTGCCCTCAGCTCCCTTGCTGCTTTGTTTCCCCCCAGCTTTCACATATTTCCACCCCCTTTGTTGCACATCTTATTGTCTCCTCTCTCTGGAAGATAGTTTTTCCACACCTCACCCAGTCCTATGTGTAAAAACTTAACATCCCTACTCTTTGATGACATGTTTTGCTCTCACCCACAGAACAAATTCTAATATCTAAATTTCCAAGATTACTTTGTTTAATCATTTGCTACTTCTTATCTTGCCTGTCTTGACTCCCTTCTTATGATTTGCTTCTTTTAAGATTCACTGCAACATACAAATTGTTTCTATTTGTATCTGTGAAGTCAGTTGTGAGGTGTCTGGGGAAAATTTGCTTTAAAAACATAATAAGAAAATAAACAACATCAGGGGAAGTTAAGCTGGCTTATTGTCAATCCATTTTCCACCTTAGGAGGATTTTTTTTTTTATTTTTTAAATCATTTGCATTATTGTCTTATTTACATCATTGCCATCTTCTGGGAATCACTCCAATGGTGGGACTGAAGGGTCATAATTTGATGGAATACGGTTATGGTGATGCCAGATAAAATGTGCACATACTGTTCTTTTTGGTTAATGTTACTGAGATAGCAGGATTGTGGAGGAAATGGATGACCTACTTTTATCCCCTGCATTAGAGACACAAGGTTCTGAGACTGTTCTAAAACACAGGCAAAACCGGAACGGGATCACTGCCGTGGCTCCCATTTACACTGGTGTAAGTAAAATCAGAATTGCGGAGTAAAGACAAAGGGGAAAGTACAAATATTTTTGTGTCTGCAGCATGGCTCCACCCCGCTATTCTTGGGAAACCTCATGTCCAGCTCCGCTGTGAAATGGCATTCAATCATCCCCAACTGCTTTTAATTACGTTAGCAGTGTTATTGTTGCTGTTATCATCTAAGGATATGACTGAAGCCCTATTTATACAGAAAAGTAATATAATTTGTTGGGCCAGCTGATACACTGACGAGCTTTCTGGCATATGAGCCTGAAAAGGGGTTTGTGTGCCTGAAAACATACCTGCTTTTTTCCCCAAACCATCAGTTTGTTCTAATAAAAGGTATTACCTCTCCTTGTAGACTTGGTCTCATTTAATTATATCAGCATTGAAAACAGCTAAACTAAATTGCATAAGATAATTTGTTTTGTCCCAAGCCTGTGCTGTCAGCTCCAGCTGGGACCCTATGCTTCCAAACAGAGCTAGAACATCGGCTTAGAATTATTACCAGATACATATTAACTCATTTTAATGAAAAATATCAGAAAAAGCATAATGAATATCAGAAAGAGAATGAAGCATCAGGCTTTGGGCTTTGAATCAATCTTTGAGAGGCAGGGCTGAGGCTCACAGGGGTTCTGTCTATACCTGCTTGTGCTTGGGATGGTTTTGGTGCCAGCACTGGGTCTGGATGGGACCCAGGTCAGTCCCAGTGAGCAGCTCCTGCACCCCCACCTTGCTGCGCAGTTATTTTCACACTGACCCATTCCTCTGTCTGGCAGAAACCCAAAGCAGAAGCCCCAAAACACTTGAACTCATCGTATTTCAGCTCGAGACGAGCAAGAATAGCCCAAAATCGTTGGCCAAAGTAATTTCTTACCAAGCTTCCAGCCAAATTTGTAGGCTCAAGGGAGTCCATGAAACACAGATAAGCAGCCAGACGTTTTCTAACTTTGCTGCTAATTACAAATGGGCAAACATAATGGATGGAGTCTTTAATTGCTCAAAAATAACACTGGGAATTTGATGTAATGGGATCAATGCTTAGATACAATGATGAGGAATAAAAGCAACCAGCGCATGAGCAAAATAAAAGCTTCTTGGCTAGCAAGATGGAAACAATTTTTAATGCTTCACTTTACCTTGACTACACAGAGTTTAATGTCATGTTTAACTTTAAGCATTAGAGAACAGATTTGTTTTGATCATGTGTACGCTGGCCTGCTCTTAACATTTATTCCTCAGGAGGAAGGATTTTATTTAATGCAGAATTTGCAGATTGAAAGAATTAATCTTTTGTATGCCTTCTTCCTTGGAGAGGTTTTCTGGAATGAATATATTTGTTCAATAACGTTCTATCTTTTAGTATAAGTGCTTGGTCCCTCTTTCCCCTTCTCCACAGCTTGTTTACTCAGGGAATAAAAACTTGACCTTGACTTTAAGGTCTTTGGTGTTTCAGACTGTGCAGTCAGCAGAGAGTAAGGGGAAAAATCGATGTGTGCCGTATTAGACAAGTGTAAGAGTAATGCATGAGTGCAGGGAGCTCGTCCTGGAAAGGGAAACAACTGAGATCGTTCTTAAAGGAGAGCACATCCCGCTGATGCATCTCTTGTGGTTAAAGCCCACATCCCACCTTCTCCTTCTGCACCTTTTCCCTCTCCAGCTGTCCAACACATCCCTGGGGACACAAGGAGACCAAAGGCACCCACGTCAGCTTGGTGGGAGCTGGACTCAGGGGACAAAGAGGTGGCTCGTGCCTTCACCTCCCACCAGATCTGCCTCTGCATCTGTGACTCTGGATATTACAGGGCTCCTGCTAGCATCTCCAAAAAAAAAAAGTGCGTCAAAAGAATCAACAAGGCAGGGGAGAAAGGACAGCACAGCAGAAAAGAGATGTGACTCTGTTAATGATGTGACTCTATCAGTGACCGACCAGATTGTGTTTGTCACCAGTGGGCTCAGAAAGTACCCTGTCTGTGCTGTGTTTTGGGAGAAACTCCGTGGTTTCCTTGCCATTTCTTGATTTATGGAGTGAAATCCTAGCTGAGCTGTCTCAGTGTACTGTTGGGACATCGAGGTCAGGGAGGCAAAGTCAGATTTATCTCCCAGACATGCCTTTCCAGGAAGCTGTATGGATCATTGCCACTTAAATGCAATTCATGTTTGGTTCAATATATTTAAATACCAGTAAAATGTCCTCGGCAATAATAGCAGACTGTTAATACATATGAGTATGAAATTCTTAATTAATTAGATGACATTAGAGTACCAGTTGTGTTCTCAAAAGAGCTCAAAAGTACTCTTTTAAAGGGAATTAATATTTAATAGGGAAAAAAAGCAACAGCATCCTGAAATCTAAATTAAATGCATGTGCCCTCATGGCTTTCACAAGTATTTTAGCCATAATTTAATCTGCCAGCGCATCGCATCATAGGTGTTTTCTGCAACAGTGGGGGTTGCTCAGGGCAGTGCACCATCCCTCAGGCTTTCCTTCAGAGCCTGATTCCACCTCTTAAACCAGGACCTGGGTACCTCTGTGTGGACAGGGAGCCCCTCTGGCCCCCATCCTGCCAGGGGCAGAGTGTCTGGGCTGACATGTGTGCCCCCAGCAGGAATCAAGGGCCACATTTCACACGATGATCAGGTTTACATTCCCACAGCTGCAACATTTGGGGTCACATCCCAGGTATTGCAAATGGTGGTCATAACCAGGGAGCGTCACCATGGAAAGAGCCTGGGAGGTTAATGCTGTGACAAGTCATAGCAGTAATGGCCGTTCCTCAAATAAATTAGGCCCATTGATGTACATCCTTATTCACAAATAATCCATAGGTGTCATCAAATAATTTCCATTTTCCTTAGGTAACAGAAAATGAGGCAGAAGACAGCTGAAGTGAATTTCAAGCTGAAACTCTCTAAGATTTTTGTCAAAAAACCTCATTGCTCAGGGTTACTTGAGAAACCAGCTGCTAAAATTCAGTCACCTTTTTAAGGGCAGAAAAATTGATTGACCCTATCTTCAACACAAATAATCACCATTAGATTCCCTTGTTTTTAACATTGGTTTCCACAAACTGTTATTTATCCTGCTTCCTCAGGACCGCACAAATTAGGCAAGGAATAGCACTGTAGCCTCTTTTCTGTTTAAGCACATCAAGCCAGTATGAATGGTTTTGGCCATGGTTTTATTTTCATGACTGTTTCAGAGCTCCAGATGTTACTGCTCCAAAGCACCCTCGATACCAGCAGGGCTTCGTGGGCACCACTGTGTTATAAACACCACTAACAGCAATAGTGGTGAGTAGTTCCTCATTTATCTCATCCCTTCCTTCTATTTTGCCCTTGCAACACCACGTCAGGACATTTTGCCGGAGCTGATGGGAAGGAGAGGTATTGATTTTCTCAATTGCTGGCTTTTTTCTCATCCCGTGTGGTGCCCAGGGCTGGTTTAAATTGTGCCGGGAGCACAGCATGGTGCAGGCATGGCTGGGGCTGGGGCTGCAGCAACGCCTGCTCACTCAGACAGTTCACAGCAGGGACCTTGCTTGAAATCTCAGTGTATTTTTAGTTGAGCTATGTGAGGGATGAAAGTAGGGCATCAGCGCTCAGCAGAACTGCACAGACAGGTTTTGCATACGGAGCAAAACCAGAGAACGCGGCAGGGGTTGGGCTTCTCCCTCTTTTTTCTTTCATTCTGCTGACTTTGTGCAAAAGTTGAACATCAGGTTTCACCCAGTGAACTCACACGGGTTTGTGTTATGGATGCGTGGGGGAGAAAGAGCCTGCTTGGAGCCACAGCAGCACCAGCCTGGTGAGCATCACCAACAGCCCCGAGAAGACAGTGACAGCTGGGGTGGGACAAGGGGTCAGCAGCTTCCTCGAGACATCCTCCCTGCGCTCCTGCCTGGGAAACAGAGCTGGGGAATTGGCATTGCTCGAGGCGCTACTCTCCAGCCTTATTCTGTGGTCTGGAAAGCAATTTGGATGGAAAATGAAGAGACTTTGAGGAAGGAAAACAGGACAGAAATTAAAGGAGCAGAGTCTGGGCTTGAAAAACTCTTCAAAATGAGCTTTTCTCCCCAGCAAAAGGGCGTATTTTATTTTCCCTGTAAGGAGACAAAATGAACAGCAGGGACTATTGTTGTGGCAAGAACACCTGGAGATGTGCGAGCTGCAGTGAGAGCTCACTGGCAGGGATAGCAATGGCATAATTTGCAGCAACATCTGCAGTTGGCCCAGCAACCATCTCTCATTAATTAGCAGAAGCAGTAGCTGTGCCAGACAGTCCCATTGGCTTTTGCCTTGTTACTCTCCCCCTCAGCTAATGAGCCACCCTCTTCCCTTCCTGCTGAGCGAGGCCAGTGCGACCGAGGACGGGCACAGAAATCCAATGTGCATGAACAGGGGTGGCAGCGCTCGCCATCATTTTGTGTATATACCCCGCAGGTCATATTTACTACAGCCACATGATTCAGCAGCAGCGGGCTGCAGGCCTATGGAGATAATAGCAGAGGGTCACTGATGACTCCCCTGTCTCTCCCTGTGCATCTCATTTTATGCTGCGAGGCATGAAGCCATGTATGTACGGATCTGGCTTTGCTCTCTGGAACTGCTATGGATTGCATGTAGCTTACTCACAATTCTGCTTTGATCCTCTAAACTGACAAACATATTCTTTGACCTTGCCTCATTTTCTCTGCCTCGAAATGATCCATGACGCTGTCCTTCAGGAGTGGTTTGGTTTCCACCAGTGAGACAATATCATAACCCAGCTCTGCTTAACGCCCGTTTCCACGGAATAGTCCAGTTATGCAAAAAAAGCAACATGTGGGTCAGCAGACAGGGACCTCGTGGGCACCTTTGCCTGCCCATTCCATGCCATCTCTACAGGGCGCTGTCCTGGTGGTGAATTACTGCAGCAATGGAGAAATTAATTCAAGGCAGAGGAAGGCAGCAGCCATTAGCAAGTCCCTGGGAAGCTCAGCTTTCTTGTGCAGGGTTGCATTTAAGATCAAATGTCAACTCCTGCATGTGTCTGTTCAGTGGGGAGCTCCAGACCCTGCTGCAAGGGAATTTCTCCCAAGCGGTGGCTGCCCATCCCTGAGGTGACACAGGCAGCATCCTGTCTGCCTGCACACAGTGCGAGCCTCAGGCAGCCTTGCTCAAGTCATTTCATGCACAGTTTAATTCTTTACATAGTGGGGAGGGGGATTTATTCCAAGAAAACCCGATCCAAAATGATCAAGGTGGCTTAATAACACGAGGCAAACGGCAGTGCTATGGCCCTGCTAGACAATAGCAAAACACATTCAGATGCGCAGCTCAGACCTTGCTGCATTACACATGTAATTAGGTTGTTTCCATGGTAATGATCTAATTATGGTCTTCTTGGCTTTGTGTAATCACATTTGCTGCATTTTGGCAGAGCTGTTTTCCTTATTTTTGAACTGCAACACTTGGCAAGATGTTCTTTCTAAAGCCGAATAATAATTTTTGCCTGATGGAAACCGACAAGTCTGTGAGCTTTTATTTAAAGCAGGGTTGAAGGTACAAGACAAGACAAAACTATATATATATAGAATAACTATAGTATATATGTATATATAAAGAAGGATTTTTATCCCTGTAATTTCTATTCCTTCTTCCTTCCTTCNTTTTTTTTTGAGTGCTTAAAATAACGAATTCTAGCAGTGGTTTCCATATGGGAATGGAAACTCCAAAGACCTCCTTTCTGTTCCTGGGGTTAGTGATGGACTGACCTTAAAGCACGGGATTACACCTCTCCCTGCCCTATTTTCCATGTCTGGGGATGACATTGACTTCAGACAAGATGTATATGCAAAATGTGCATTATTTCTGATAAACTCATTCAGCTTCTGGTAAGAATGATACCTTAGAAAGAGCTGGCGAAATCCTGGCCCCGAAGAAATCCAAGGGCAAATTCCTGTTGATTTCCACAGTGCTGCAATTTCCCATGTGGCTGTTCAAACACCTTAGGAAAAAAAACAGATACAAAAAGCCGAACCTAGCAGTCTGGGCTCTCCACCCTGCTGCCCCAGAGCTGGGCAAGGAGGGACTTTGGGGACACCTGTGGTGTCTCTTTTCGCTGCCCTGGCACTGCCAGGGAATCCTGCAGACAGATTTGCTGCTCACAAGTCAAATCCCTTTAACCAAACCCACCCCTCCCCTAGAGATCAGCCCATTCCTCTGCATTATAGGGCAGTTTTGGGAAGTGCAGAGTTCAAGGCTCTGCCGGAGCCAATGCTTGTAGGGATTTACCGTGGTCTGTGCTCTGCTGTGCAGGAGAGGAGCCTATTATGGCCTGTAATCCCTCCTAAGGCACCTCCCTCCTTGGAGTCAGCTGCAAGATCTGGCTGGCACTTATCACTTCTAAAGATTTTTAAAGCTCTCTTGCAAAACAAAAGATATATTTCTGGCTTGAGCAATAAGGGATCTGGGGAAAGCCAGGAGATGAAAGGTCAAGCAAGAGGAGCTTGTGAAACCACACTGGAGCAGAGCTGCAGGCTGTATTCAGCCAGGAGCTTGCACTGCAATTGACAGGGCTATTCGTGGAAAGGGTTTTGATTAGAGTTGCCATGACAATAGGAAACACCTAAAAAAGATCTATGAAATGTTATATCGGCGTCAAGCCAAGAAGTTAAGCCAAATCCTGCGTTCTGGTTATTCCTGTGAGTCAGTGGCTTTCATCATAGCATTGCTAAAAGAGGGATTTGCTCCTCCGACTTTGAAGATTTGGGAAAACAGGTATGAAATGTAGATTGTGATGGAAAAGATTCGTGCTGTAAAGAATTTGCTGTGGAAGGATGTTGGAAATCTTGCAAACAGTGTTTGCAGCTCTTGCTTACTGTACTGCACATACACACATGGGGCCCTGTGATTTTGATGGACAGGTGGGTACGGCTGTGCTCTGAATGAGCACAATATAACACCCACTCCACACGGCCTCTAGGGTCCAGGGATTGAAATTTCCATCTCTAAACCTTTACCGAGAGTTTTCAAATCCAAAACGAGTGGCACTGAATTTCAAGGACCCAGCAAAAATAATTTGCTTTTGAAAGCAGTGTTTTCTCAAGATGTCAGAGGTGAGAAGAAAACCTGGTGTTGCCAATTTTTGAATGAATAATGAAGTGAGGGAAAGTGGGTTTTTTCCTTCCTTTGAGGTATCTCTGAGTACAGGATCCCTGGAGCTTCCAGGGACCAGAGACTGTATCCCCTGCCAGTTTGTTTTGTTTTTTTTTTTTAATTTTATGCAGAACTGACCATGCTGTCAGCCCAGAGAAAGTAAGTTATGCTGTTGAGCCATATGCTTTCCTGTTATGTTCTGCAGAGAATAAAACTGTGATTAGCTATTGCCACTTCAGTTTTAGCAGATTGACACCTCCCAAATGCCAAGATATACCCAAATAAGCCCACAACAAATGCTTGTGAATGGACAGGCAACTGCATAGCAGTCATGGTGAAAGTCAAATGATGGCAGTGGAGAGGGGTGGGATCTCAGGTCTGCTCTGTCACTTCTCCTGGTGATGTGAACACCTTTTATGGGGACCTTCCAGCAGGTCCCAGCTAATCTGACTTCCTTGCAGAGCACTCTGATGGAATAGCTGCCTGAAGGGGGTGGGTTGGATCCTCTGTATTTTATCCATGCAGGACAGCAGTGCAGGGTGCAAAGCACAGCCAGGAGGGGATCATCTCCTGCCTCTCCTTCCATCCCACCCTATCTAACAGCTCAGCAGCAGAAGGGACAGGCTTGTTTCCAGAGAGAATAATGGTATGTTAATGAAAGCCTTGCTCCCTGAAACTTCTGGTTGCCGTACTTTGGCTCTGGTTGGGGTATTGGAGAAGATGGAATAGTACATTTCACTGTGTAGGCTGCACAGATTCCCCTGCTGTGCAAATCCTCACGTGTGAGCCCCAGTTACCACCATCTCCTGCCTTCAAGGTATTGCATGTTCGTGGGGCTAAAATCAGAGCTGAGGAGCCTGTCCTGCTTTCCACCAGCCTGTGAATTTCATTAATGACACCAAGGGTTTTATGTCTGCCACTACCAGACCCCCCCAATTTATTCTACCCTTGTTTCCTGCTTTTGTAACCCAGATATTTGCATAATATAGAGCAGCAATGCCAAGTGCCGGTGCCTCCGTTCCTGCTGCACAGGCTCCATATGCTGCCTATCTGTGTCAATTCCAGGGAGCTCTGCCATTGCAGGAGCACAATTTTCAGACTGTATGTGTGTGAATTAGAGCTGACAGTCTGCAGCTTTAATTCATGGACTGAAGCTGATCTTTGCTCACACCCTACCCATCGGATAACCTTAGCACCATGATCAATACAGCCAGATAATTACAGCTAGCAGAAAAGCTAAGTGCAGGTTTCCAGTTTTTTTCATCAAAACAAAGTCCTAGGGATATGCTCCTGCCAAGGCTTAGACAATTCTCCTTTATTACACTGGGAGCTCACACAAGCCTAATACTATATAATACTTTTTACACGAACACCCTCAACCAGAAATTCCCTCTCATCTAAATCTAGCTCATCTATCTTGGTGTGAGTCTCTAATTCTGCCTGTGTAGGGGGGAACTGTCCCTCTGTTTCCCTGTTGATCTAGTGCCAAATCCACTGACGTCAACAGCCAGGAGGAGAATGACTGAGAAAAAGGAAAACCTGATCCATGAAACTTCAGAGATTTCTGAAGAAAAGCCTTTGGGCTTTTCTACCTAAAGCTGGTTGATATAATTTCCCACGTGCACCTGGTTACCCCAGAACTTGTTTTTCAAACATATGTTGTCCTTTTGCTCTTTCTATATTTGCTTTGCCAATTGCCATGTGAAGCTTAAGGAAAGCAGGCACTGAGTTAGGAAGGGATCCTGGCAAGCAAAAAGCCATTTCACACTGTCCTGGGAAGCGCAAGCCAACCTGGGGACATCCTGATTTTCTGTGTTGGCTAGAGCACCAAGGAAGACACTGGTGCTGACCACAAACACTGACTGCTGAGCCTAAAGGATATGTCATCGTCCAACGCGTGGTGTCAAGTGAAAGATGAGTGGTTTTTCCTATTTTCACTTTACAATATACAGAATCAACAAGGTCCACAAGGCATGGATCAGAGTGCCTCTGCCAGGACCCAAGGGGCAGCTCAGTGATGGATAAAAGCTCACCTCAGTGCACCAGAGGTGAACCCTCTTCATGGGAAAGGTGACATCCAGCTCTGACCCCAAGGGCATCTGGAATTAAGGAGCAGTAGCAACCCTGCAGTGGCAAGAAAGCAAAATGAGTGCAATCATCAATTGCTCTGCTATAAATTCTCTGGTATGAGAAACTTTCACACAGTTGTGAAGAAGCCATCATCAACATGGGCTCTGGTGCACATACACACACACAGCATATGCACACACAGAGAGATCAATAGATTGCATATGGTGCACATGGCATAATTCATGACTCTTCCTGAAGGCTGTCACAAATCTGAGATGTATTGGTTGAGAAGAGTACTGGGGTAGTCTTTTAATTAGTCCACAGCTCGGCTGCATTGTAAAATTTACTCTCTGACTTTGCATCCAAAATTTATAACCTTTTTAAATCAAAGGAACATCTCAGAGTCTGCGTTTTTGCTAATCGGAGGTGTTAATGATAAAAGCACAAGCCCGGAAAAGTGACATGTTAGACAATTACTCATAATCTTCAGAAGTGTTTCTCAGGCCAAAGAGTTATCCTATAAAAATTAATTTGAAAATATATGGGGCTCTCAGATATCTTACTCATATCTATATATTGCCTGCTTGATGCTGGTGGAGGCAAAGCTGCCCTTTGCTCTGCTGTGGTGAGTTCTCGCCAGGAGTGCTGTTAAATGAGCACAGTTTGGCTGTTATGGGGCCTCCAGCTCAAGCACATCCATACAGGAGAGGTACAATTCCTGGTGAGCACAGCCAGGGCTCAGCACCCTCAGTGAGCACCAGCAAAGACCCTGCGAGGACAGAGTGGCACTGCTTTGAGAGGATTTGGGTGCTGGAGTAGATGATTCTCAGCTACAGGAATATTTTGCTTCGATAAGACACACGTTAGTGCCTCTTGGTTTCATAGCAGCTGTTGCCAGATGTGCTCGGGGATAGGAAAGCCTGGGATAGGAAAGAGAAAGACATTATCTCTGAAGCTGGTTTGAAGATATACGGAGTGTTTCCTGCAGAAATAGCTGTTCTCTGAAAATGTTTGTGCTGTGCAGTTGTTCCTTACTGCTGTCCAGTTATATTGTATGGCTTTTCACACCTCAAAACGCTCCTGAAGCTGATGGAAAAGCAGAGTCAGACAACCTTGTGCTGCTGTGAGGAGCAGGGACTGTCATGTGGGTGCTGTAACAAATGTCATCTCCACCTGAAAAGTAATTTACGCCAAAAGAGACCCAATAGGCGATTGACTGGCAGGGAGTTGTTGGAAAACATTTATAAAAATTTAACCTTCCTTCATTCCCCAAGTCAATTTGCTTTCAGTTATTTTGAAAAGTTTGTTTTCAGTTTTGTCCAATTACAGGCTGTCTTGCGACAAGCTTTCCTTTCAAGCTGCACGATTCTTTCATATTGAAATTTTTCATTTGGAAAATGTCTAAAGGTGTATTTCAATCATTGAAAACTCTTTTCCTTCAAAAATATTGAAAAATATTGCTTAGACGAGCCACTAAATATTTCAGTGTTAGCTATTCAGCGATTTCTAAACACAACTGCTGAGAGAGTCTTAAATACCACTATAGCAAATTAACTGGAAAATCCTTTGCTCTTTAGGGTAGGGCCCAGAAGTGTCCAAAGAGAAAGGCAGGAGCACGAGAGGCTATTTTTGACACCAGATATACTCTTTTTTTTTGGTATTTATTGCACCTGTAACCAGTAGTAAATAGCACTGGTAAGTAGCAAGCAGTAGATTAGAGTTTCCCATATTAGATACACCCCAAATAATTTACAGGGTCCAAGTGGTCACTGCGTTTGGTTTGTTCATTTGTGTTTTAATCAGCCCCAGAAGGAAAGTCTATTCCCCAGTGTGTTGAGGAATATGAGGCAATTGAATTGCAGGTTGTGGCAATTGTGGGTGAATATGGTTCACTACTTGCAAAAAGTAGTGAAACTCTCATTACGTTTGGTGATGGCTTTTCTTTGTGGCTGAAAGAGCCTTCAACTTCACCAAAGAAAATGAAGAAAGGAAGAAAAGCCTGTTTTTCATGGGCATGTAGTGATAGGACAAGTGGGAATGGCTTCAAAATTCAAGAGGGTGTGTTTAGATTGGATATTTAGAAAAAAATTTTTTACTGTGAGGGTGCTGAGATGCTGGAACAGGCTGTCCAGAGAAACTGTGGATGCCCCATGCCTGAAAGTGTTCAAACTCAGGCTGGACAGGGCCCTGAGGAACCTGGTCTGGGGGAAGGTGTCCCTGCCCACGGCAGGGGGGATTGCAACTGGATGATCTTTGAGGTGCCTTTCAACCCAAAACATTCTGTGATTCTGTGAGCAGGAGGAGTTTGGTGAATATTTTTCCGTATTCCAGTAGCTCGTCCCACTGCCAGAAAACAGTCACAAGAAGAAGAAGAGACACAATGAGACCCCAGCCCCTCCAGAAAGCCCAGCCTGGGAAGGGCTCCCTGCCTGGGAAGGGCTTTGCGCCGTGGGGAGGCACCAGCAGTGTGTAGTTTGGGTGGTTTCGGGTGTGGGTAAAAGCCTGTGGCAGCACTGGAGAGCCTGGGGAAAGCCCATTAGTTAAGAGCTGAGGCACCCAATGCTGTTATCACTAATGCCTCCAGCACAGGACAGGTTTGCAATCAATTTCAAAATAAATCAACCCCATTTTCTAATATGAACCAATTTATCTGCCAGGCTGGCTTGCCAAACACTATTAGAGGCTGAGGTCAAACTGAAAGAGACATATCACATTTTCAGCTTCTCCTCCTAACTTCATATCTCCAGGGCACACTCTGCAGTCGCTGTTTCACAGCTCTTCCCCCTCCCTGGAGACTTTTCCTTCAAGACACTTTCATTTAGAGATGATGCAGACACAGCAGGAATTATGTATTTAATGCCAGCCACTAACACGATAGCTAAGGCTAAAGCTATCACCTGTCTTTTGTCATCGCCATACAGTGTTTATAGAGATAGAATAAAAAGATTATTTGAAAGGCTTGATTTGCAGCAGAACCAAGAAAATCCTGGTTTACTACAGCCAAGCCCATGTTACGATTTTTATCTGTGTTCATTTAGGCTACAGCCCTGGTGGAGACATCCCACTTAAAGAATTAGCTATGGTAAACAAGATAGGAGAGAGTTTTGAGAATGTTATTTACAGAAGGAATCACACGGACATGACCATAAAATAATTAATACATAACAAACACAGAGAGCGTTCTTCTAAGGATACACAAAAGAAACAAAGGAATCTGTGCCTTGAACAGTCATTGTACAGCCCAGGCTTGTGGAAAATTCGCGTACACAGGAGCGAGGAGCTGGGAGCTGCTGGCAGCTGGGAGCCTTGGGCAGCGCCAGATGAAAACACACGGGTGTTTAACTATTCATCTGACATTGCAGAGTGGCACAGGCAGCCACTGCCATTCCCAGGGCAGCCGAGTATCGATTATCCCATTCGGAAGAGTTAAGGCATTGCTGAAAGCTGGAATAGTAATAATTGCATCAGCAGTTCCCACCCTGGGCCAGCGTGCACGTGAGAAACAAAGGGGAGAGGCACATCCCAGGGCAGGGCCAGCCATGGATGGGAAAATGGATTTAGTCTAAAGGAAAACTTGGGTCAGGAAAACATAACCAAAACTGCAGGACTAAAAAGGTTAACTTGCAGCCAGGCGGATACAAATCAGGTACAACTCAGGCACGAGGAATAAATTCTCTAATAATACAATTACCATGACAGCAGCACAGATGCCACCAACACCCAGGCATCCCTGGCAGCAGCTTTTCCATACGTGTCTCCTTGCAAATCCCTACTTTCGTTAAACTAATGGAAATAAAATCCAGATTGCAATACGTGTTTAGGGAAGTGCTTCACAATTTACAATGATGTCAACAAAACAGTCAGAATAACTATTTTTTTAATAAAAAAAGCAGAAAGGAGCTCGAGGGCTATAAGGGCTCATACTTCTGAAAGAGAAGAAAGGCGAAGCATTTCAAATGCAAATCTGGGTGAAGCATCACTGCATAGGAAGGGCAGTCAGTAGAAATTCCAGTGACACAGGCAGTTACAGGAGATGCCAAGAAAGGTGGCTGGTTTAGCTCTTCCTTGCAACAGGAATTCTCTCTGATGCATTTTTTGAAATATTTTAATTTTGCACTTACAGCACTTACTTCCTGGAAAATAGCTCAAGAGTATTGACAAGCCCAAACTATTTTTATTCCTGTCAAGGCACTTCTAACAAATATTTTTCTCCTAATGTCAATTTTTAAGAAAAACAAATTTCAGGCAGAAAAGAAATGGTCAGATCTGCAGTAAACGTGATTGCTCATGATGTGCTTTTAAAAATTATGGATACAAAGGCATCAAAGGAAGAATGTACTCTCTTAATCTTTTCCTTCCAGAGAAGCTGACCTTTTTCTATCCTAGATTGTATTTAGCTGATGTATATCTTCATATGCAAATACAATTTGGTGCAAAGCCTGCTGGACTCAGTAGAAGGATTTCCTCTGGCATTCATCAGCACTGAGCCAAGTCCATGCTACCAATGAAATTTCTGAGATAGTAATAATAACATTATGAGTGGTGTCACCTTTGTTATAAATCCAGGGACAATAATACTCAATTTGACACTACCTTAGTTTTCCTGAAACTTTGGTCCAGAGGGCTCTCCCTGCTTAGCCATGAAGTTGACTACAATGAGGAAAAAACAGCACAGAAGTGAGCAAAAATGGTGAAATTCTATTACCCTTATTCTGAATGGAAGCGCAGTGACAGGAGTAGGTTCCACAGAGCAACCACAAATTGCTTCACCACAGCCTCACAGATCGTAAGTGGTTTGTGCTGGTGACTTGGGTATCAACAGCCAAGAAAATGCAATAATATTATTCAGAAATTTCACCCATGTGATTTTTGCATAATCTTAAAATTGGAAAATTGGAGAAAAAATATTTTAGGTTGTCATGAAGTTGTTCTTTCCCCTCTTCCCTCCCAAACACCCCCCAAAACAAAACCCCAGAGGTCTAGAAGTATTTCATTGAATAAAGTCTGTTTCATCCCATCTTCAGCTTCTGAAAGAATTAAAAATAGAAATTTTAAAACTAATTAATTTAAAATATGGCAAAAAAAAAAAAAGGAATGAAATTATCATGTCTGAGTGCCAAAGCTAATCATTTAAACTTTAGAAGCTAATTTTCATACGCGGCTTCTGTTCATTTAAATTGCATTTTCTAAGGACTTTCTTCCCTTAACCAAACTGTAAGATGGGCAGTGGATTTATGCACTGCAACACATCTGGGTGAGGGCACTGCTTGGGTTCTGTGCTTGGGCAGGAGGCAGGGAAGGTGAAGGTGACAATGAAGGCTCCCCTGGAGGCTGAGGCTGTCACCTGGAGCCCTGAGCTGTGTCCCTCAGCAGAGGCCAGCTCCAGCACTGGAGCAAAGAGAAGCCCTGCTGAGCTTTAGGCTGCACCATCCCAGCCTGGCACAGGTTCACAGTATTATCCCACCGACTTTGGGTCTGGAAAATCTCCCCTCAGAAATAAGTGCAGCATGGAACTCTGCAACAGCAGCAAAATACCTGCTCTGAAGCAAGTTGCAATTTCTTTGCCCATATAAACCTATCTGTAGAAAATGATGCCACAGCCACTCATATTAAACTGTCAGTGAGCACATCCCTTAAAAGCTTTTTATTCTGTTTTTAATTTACGGAGCTTGACAAGGAGGAGAATTGAGTGTCGCTGGTGCCAGTCCCAGCGTAGCTCAGCCCATTTGCTCTGGCCAAGTGCTAGGCCAAGTGCCCGACAGCCCCAGCCGTATATCCTGGTTTTTCATTAACAGATATTGTCACTCCACCACCTCTGCACTCTGTTTTTATCCAGCTACTGAGCTCTGGAAACCATTAGGTGTCTTTCCCCATTAGGCATTAAGAACAGGTATTCGAGCAAGAAGCTTTCTCTGGTCGTGTGACACTTTCTCCTTTTCCTTAGGTGTTCTCATTTTTCCTACAATGTTTTAGACACTTTGGGATGGACAGTGAACCAGGAGTGCTGAGGTCCTTCTGGCCATGGTAACTGGGAAGGACAAAATCCCAGTAGGGATCACTCCCACACAGAGCAGCTCACAGGTTGTGACCCCTTGGGCTCCACTGACTGCTTTGAGGACATTTGGGAAAGACAACTAAGAAACAGATTCTGCTTTCAGTTGGCTTCAATTTACTGCAACTGTAGCTACAGCTCCGCTGGAAATTGGTGTCTGCAATCAATAAAACTCAGAATCACCTTTAAACTTAAGGAGAAAAAGACCAAACCTTGTGATACTCCGGGGTTGAGTCTGTGAGCAGCTGCTGACAAATCCTGACTTTTGCAGGGGAAAATATCTGCACTTTTTAAAGAGCATGGACCCTGCTTCTGCTTGGTACAGGGCCAAAACAGCACTGTCTCCCAGACCTTCACCGCTCTGCGATCACCACTGCATCAGATGCTTCAATGTCACAGTGTCAGCTCGTTAGTAAGCAGAAAAAGCTTCCCTTGATTAGCAGTGCTGTCTGATCAGTAGGTATTTATGGAAGCAGTCTCTGAGTGTTGCCTTCTGCAGAAGGTGTTAGGACAGCCCAAGGTTTCTGTCCCAAGATCCATGCCTGTGGTCAGACACAGACAGGCTGTGGGACAGAGAATCTTGGTCGTGACTCCTGAACTCGTCTCAGGAGCAAATTTCAGGAGCCAACACCCAGTCAAGCAATGCAGAAGACAAACAAAAAAATCCTCCTGCTCTGGGCAGACAGGGAAAGCAGAGATCACCTTGACCTCCCTTCCTGCCCCTATACCCACCCACCATGGTCTGTACTCTAAGGGAGTGTTGTTAGAGATGAAAGCTTCAAACAATTTAGTGGGACAGTATGTCAGGGCCTCTCCTTGCATCTCTTTTGGTGCCAGGAGAGGCTCTGTCTGGGCTGGGTGTATTTATAAAACTGCAGTGAGCAATGTGAGTGCTGCAATCAGCTCCCAGTGCTAAATATGGCTTTGGCAGATACTCTCGAGCTCCACTAAATCCCCTTCCTCAGGGAAGGAGAGCATCTCAGCCTGTCTATCACCCGTTTGCTCTGGCCAGCATCAGCACGTGGCGGTGCCTGCTGTCCCCAGAGGCTTTTGGCAAGGCTTCATCCCAGGCAGCAATGCTGCTAGGAAGGCAGGAGAAAGTTGGAAACAAAGAGGATCACAAAAAATTAGGAGCTCAACCCCCGCTAAAGCCACCTGACTTTTATTCTCTTTTAATCTTGTTTATGCCCTGGGAGGGTCAGGCTGGTCCCTGCTCACAGTTTTGGGCAGCTTGTTTTTGCTGGTGCATCTGGGGCAGCACTTACTGGATTCCTGGGTTAAAAACATGGCTTTCAGAAGGTGACGGCCTCCAAAAATTGGGCAGAGATGTCGGGAAATACCAAGAGGAAACCTGAGAGAAGCAATATGGCAGAGCTTAGAGACCTGGAAAACCTGCGAGGCCTCAAAGACAGCAGTGAAACCATCGCTCCTGTGGCACATATTTGAACCTTTGCCAGGGGAAAACTTCTGAGGTTTAACTAACAAATGGAGGCATTTTTCTGCCACAAAGAAGCTCTCTTTTGAGCCTGGGAAACCTAATCCACTTGCAGCACTGATGGCCCATGGAAATGCTTGGCAGATGGAAGTGGAGTGAGGCGGGGCAGAGTGCCAGGGATGCACTGGAATGGAGGTGTCCCATCCAACGAGTTGTGTTCCCACCCCACTTCAGCTCCTTTCAAGAGAGGCACAAGGGTCTACCAGTGCAGATGTGCCTCGTGGGATGATCACACAGATTTTTTAGGAGTCTTACAGAGTTTGTTTCAGAGTGCCAACAACCAGTGCACACAAAACTGCATTTTCTCCCAGCGAGCTTTCCTTAAGAACTGGTGCTGTCTCTCTTAACTCAGTTCCCTCTGCAGGTCATGGTGGCAAATCGAGCTCCAAGTCCATACAGCAGTACCTGTGTGAGACAACACATTTTGCAGCGTTAGTTCATTATGTCCTGGGTATCCAGTAGAGGTAAAATCAAGGGGAGTTTTCCCATCTTTTCAATTTTCCCTGCCTAAATTTTAAATAACAATGGAAATACATTAATTCTATCATCAGTAGAAAGGAGACATTTGTCCTTACCAATATTTGTTGGCTTCCAAGTATCACAGTCACATTCCTGTTCTCTTTTTGTGTTCTGTCTTGAAATACAGCATTTTTTGAACAGGTTTCCATTGCAGGCAGAAAAACCACGGAACTTCCTACAGATTGTGTGTCCTCCAGGCTAAACAGTCCTCCTCCTTTGTCCTGAGTCTGAAATGAAGCCCGTGATGAAGCAGGAGGTTGGGAACATTGGGGCAGTGGGGCCGGGGCAGAACCTCTCCGGTTGCTAAACTGATGGGCTACCAGCAGCCCCACAGGGAAATGATTGATTAGCTTTGCCTTTGCCATCTGCTAATTAGCTAAAGGGATGGATTTGCAGATCCAGAGAGCTGCCTGAGGGGAGGAAAACAGCAGAAGACATTGGAACCCTCGGGTCAGTGCTGACAGCACACAGCAGCGTTCGAAGCTCCCAGCGACTCCGCGTCCCCAGGAGCAGCTCATGGGTCACGTTTGCTCCAGCCAGGAGCCCCTTGCTGCCCCTGCCCTGCTGCCTTCATGGTGAGAAAGGGGAGGAAAGGAGAGAGAGCCTGCTCCTCTGCTTGACTTTAAAAGCCGCAGTGACTTTAAAATTAAAATTAGTGAATCCATAAATGCCTATAGGTTTGCATTGTTACTGTCAGAGCAGAGGACTGCAGGATCACCCTGGGGTTGAAATCCAGCCCCCAGCTGCACTCAGGCCTTAATATCCGGGAGCAGCGTGGGCAAGTGAAGGGCAGGGTTTGGTGCCAGGACTGGATATAATTTCCTGTGTTATGTCCACTTGATTGCCTACTTAGAAGTTATAAAAATGTACTGTATTTTAAAACTGCAGTCATAAGACAGCAGTTTCCATCTGAATGATAATGAAACACACTCCAAGGTTACGCTGGGACTTCGCTGGTGCTATTAGAGATCAGCTCAAAGCTACAAAAGAAAAAATATATTGCACTAATAAGTGTTCCTCGTGTATAAGTTCCCCTTCAGGAGTAATTAAATGTGACTTTTTTTTCTTTTTTTTTAGATGGCTGATTTGTGGGATAGCTGTCATATTTTTGTCTGAGTCTCAAAAAAGAGAATTTGGAGACTGAGATATTTAAAGACAGTAACAACTCAGCCTGGGGAGAATTCCCACCTGGCTATGGGAGAAGCTGCTGCTCAGGAAATGCATTGCCAGGTCCATGAGTGAGGGCACAAGGCTGAATTTCAATGTACCAGAGAGAAACAGTGCATGGGCTTCGTCCTGCACCCTCTTTCCCATGCTCAGGGGCTCCTACAGCTCTTATGTCTGTACTTCCCATGGAAATGCTTCCAGAAATGGGAGGCGCAGTCTGTCAGGACCTTGGAAAGTCTCTGAATTGCTGGGAGGCAGCACCCCATGCTCTTGCATGGCCATGCAGATGAATCCAGCCGTGCACCGAAGGAATGAATCCAAGAATGGACCTTGGGGTGCACCCAGGGATGCATCCCTGGCTTTTTACCTCAGCTGAACAGGTATCTTTCATCAAGCACTGGAATGGGCTGCCCAGGAAAGTGGAGCAGTCATCATCCCTAGAAATGACCAAAAACCTTGGCAGAGTTAGGTAAATGGTTGGGCTCAATGATCTTAGAGGTCTTTTCCGACCTTAGTGATTCTACGATTCTAACCTGGAGCCCTACATCAACACTGACCATCGCAGAATGTGATCAACTGCAAAAGAACTGCACGAAGCTCACTATAATTGCACTTCTGTGCCCCAACAAATTACATCAGGCCTCTCCAAGTCCCCATTAGCCATTCCCCAGCCGTGAAGTTTATCTGTGCTAGTGAGGGGAAACTCATCAGCAGCGTGAGATTGTCACCGACGGCTTTCTGCAGGTCTGGAGATGAGCACTGCTCTGCAGACATTGCTCTGGGAGCTGGGTGGGAATTGGGAGAGCAGCCCAGGGCTGGCAGCGTGAACCTCTGGGTCTCCTCTGCGGAGGAACAGTGACGGATTTGACCTCCTGGCTCCTTGTGTGGATCAGGGACGGAGGGGGTGGCCAGACGGGTCTATTGAGCATTTTGTGCCACTGAGGGCAAAGGAATTAGTGTGGGGGCTGGGAGGGAAAAGCTCGATTCAAGTTTTCACAGACATATATCCACACAATTAAGGTCAGGGGCTTATGGCAGTCAGTTCTATTTCTACTTGTTTATTTATTTGTTTTCTTAATGGCTCGGTTTCAGTGCTGGATGGCTGCGTTTGAGCCCTGCAAGCTGCTGATTTTGCAATCTTCTCTCTCTGGTGAAAGTGCTTTGTTTATATTACCAGGCATGTGTTATTTCAATTTTTGTTTATATCTCCTGTATCAGTCAGTGAAACAGTCTCAAGAAACAATGCCAGGTCAAGGAGAAACACGCAGGTTTTGTTTGGACTGAGACACAGCATTCCTGAAAATTGGCTGCACCTCAGAAAAGCTCTGCGAATAATGGTATTTACTGCTCCCCTCCTTGCAAACAGCCGAAACCCAGGCTTTTCCCACTAGATCTTGATGGAGAAGGTAGAGGTGATTAACCCCTGGCTTCCCTCACTTTATTAACTCTTTGGATGCTAACAAAATCCTTTTCTGGGACAAGGCTCAGAATGGACTTGGCCACCCTGTTAGTCTCTGTGATCTGACCTGCAGGCAGCGAGGGGGAGAGGACAGGAGTGGGATCTGCTCATGGAGCAGGAGAGGATCCAAGCTGTATTTTCACTTTGGACTTCAGATTTTCCCCACTCGACTTAAAACAAGAGATTCTTCTGAAAAACAAAGACTGAAGGGGGGAAATGAGTGCCAGTCTACAATTGCTAGATAGGTCAAAGAAATGGGTTTCCTCACAGGAATGTGACAGCTCAAGGGTTTACAGATGAAAGCTTAAGGACACGTGCATATATTTGTGCCCGAGATGAATGCAAAAGGAAATAAATACCAGTTAAAATGTATTTTAAGAAAAAACCCAATACACTTGTACTCCAGTCGTTACAATCCAAACAAAGCAATTGTCAATTCCCCGGCAATTTACATTTAAATGCACAATATAATTCTCATGCTAAATTGTCTATTTCCAGCTTAGGCCTCACTCAGAGTGTGTTTGGGGGCGAAAGGAAGGCTATGGCTGGATTGTGGACAGTCACTGCTCTGGGGGAGCTGTGCTGTGCAGCTGAGCCGAGTGACCTATATTTCTGATTTCCCTCAAACAAACCTGCTGCGTTTTCCGCAGAGAAACCCAAAAACATTTTCACCTCAAAAGCACAGAGGAGATGGGTAGATCTGGAAAAACAGGATCAAGATCAGAATGCTCAGGGGTAGCAGGACCTTAATGTGACATTTTTAGACCTAAGCATGTCCCTCATCAGACAGAAAGGTCTTCTATTCCGTGCTCGAAACCAAGCCCTCTCCCAGAACTCTGCTTATTGCAACATATTCCTGCTAACAAGATAAGACTTGCTGTAACATCAGCCTGCCTACACGTCATCCACTGCCTGCTTCCCATCTGTTAGTCTTGATATTTCCTTAATCTCTTTCTCTCACACAGCTCCATGAATAGTTCCCCTCTGTAGCACAGGGAGTGAAATTGGAGAACGCAGAGTTGCTCTCTGGGAAAGGCATATATTGGTTTGAAATGAGAAGCTTAAAGGCCCAGGCAGGTTGGCTGTTCCCTGAGACAGCAAAGAGAAATGCAATGAGAAAATGGAGGGAGAGCTGAATTTGAAGTGTCTGTTCTTTAATTATAAATG
This sequence comes from Origma solitaria, assembly GCA_013397895.1. Taxonomy (NCBI): domain Eukaryota; kingdom Metazoa; phylum Chordata; class Aves; order Passeriformes; family Acanthizidae; genus Origma; species Origma solitaria. The sequence continues at coordinate 1,690,829 of VZRL01003527.1, read as the reverse complement.
TTCTTCCTTCAAACAGCTTTTCTTAACAGCTGGTCATCAATTACGCAGAGTTACTGAGGTTTTCAGACAGGAGATCAATAAATGGGATTTTTTTCTTGGCCAGGAGAAACCATTACATAATGGCTGTGTTTCTTCCCTCTGCTTGCCAAGCTTTCAGGAACTGGCAGGCGTTCAAGACAGTAAGGCTATTCTTAGATGAGGGGCACAGCATCAAACTCAGCAGCAGCAGCAGCAGTGTGGTCTCCAAAGCCTGGAGCCTGGGAGGGCATCCAGAGAGGGTCAATATGGGGCAGGACACATCAGCCCCCCCTCCCCGGGAAGGGCACAGAGCTGGATGTGGCTTTTGGAGGATGTATGTTAATGAATCAACAGCCTCATTGCAGCAGCGTGTCCGAGATGCTTTTAAAAACATGCCAGATCTAAATAAGAGCAGACCAGACAGTGATAGGGGAAGGTGGACAGCCTTCCAGAGCTACCCACTGCTTCACACAGGAACCTCGGGATGGGAGGCAGAATAAAAAA
>VZRL01003527.1:1654581-1690288 GCA_013397895.1 Origma solitaria | reverse complement strand
AAAAAAAAAAAGAGAAAAGGAGAGCTGCTTTTTCACAGCCTGCAACCTTTGCTGTGTGTTCCGTATAAATCAGGCTGCTGCTGTTGGGTCTAAATGGAGGATCTCATCTGCTTCTTTGCAGATGACCTGTCTCACACAGACATGACACATAAGCATTTCCAGAGACATTTCTGTGACCCACTATCATGCCATAAACCATCTGGCTACCTCTATAGTAGCAGCGCTTGAAAACGAGGCCACTCCCTTTGCAATCTGTGGCTTACAAATAAAACAAAATTCTGTGGATGGGTTGTGCTGCCACAACCTCCAGTTGTCACATGCCAGCCTGGAGCTGCAGCAGCGTGTTCCAGTCACTGCTGGGGATAATGGATTTGTCAGCTCCTCGTGGCACAGAGCTGCTCCATGAGATGGTGCACATTTATTAGCCTTCCTCAGGTTAGAGAAAGCAGGGTCAGGCTCATTAGGTGATGCTTGGTAGAAACATAAACCTAAGAAAAAGCAAATTTCCCCCTTGCCAGGGGCTGAGCAAGGGAAATGCTCCTTTTCCACTTCTGGAGGTCATCAGTGTCAAGCAAGGAGGGCAGGATCAGGGCGAGCTGAGAACCAGCCCAAAAACACTTGTGTGAGTGTCTCTCATGTGAGCATCACCAGCGAGATCCCCATCAGGGTGGTCCTTGGAGGTGTTAGGCAAAGCAATGAAAAAAACAGAAAAAAAAATCCCCAAATATTTTTATGGCCCAAGCACTCCATGAGACTCTTCAAGCTGCCAGAAAGGCCTGGTGCTCTGGGGAGAAATGAAAAGATGCATTTCAAAGCACAGCAATAAAAGCACATTGCAGCACCTGAGCCAAAACGTGCTCTCAGTTCACCTTCCAGTGTAAGATGCAGAACAAGGCTTGGCCGACATCCACACGTATAAAGGTTTGGTTTCAGAAATAAGGACTTCCAAGACTGTTTCCCAGTACAACAAGCTGGGGCACAAAGGCGTTTGTGGTGTTGGCTTTCCCCAAGCCCCAGGGGTCTTGCTGTGATAGTTCCAGGCGTTACATAGCCGGAGATTTTCTTGTCTGACCGTGAGCAAAGCAAGTACAATTCAGTCATCTTGTATCTGACAGCTCTTCTACCTGCCTGTGCAGCTGATTTCCCTTAAAATAAGTATGGCATCTACTGCCAGGTAGTCAGCAAACGCTGTTTGCAAGCAAGAAAACTAACAACAAAACCCCTTGCAGAATGCTAGCCAAATGTTAGAAACAGCCCCTCAAGCAAAGGCTTCACAAAGCAAGTGCACATCGCAAGAGCAGCAGTGGCCTCTGTGATATCATTTCCAAGATTAATTCATGCTTAATAAACAGCACAATAAAGCCAGTTGATAGAAATCCTTTTCTCTAGGCTAAGTAATGTTTATTGCCTTTATCCTATCTGATGCATAAGGAGAAGGGAGCACGTGCCAGCCTTGGTATGAAAAGGCAAATTACACTTTATAGGGGAGGCTGAAGGAATCCATAGAAGTGTTTGCAGAGGGGAAAACAGCAACCTGAAGTGGTTCTGACATCATGCCACACCTGGTTCTCAGGGGGGCTCAAGAAAATCCATTTTCCTAAGGGGGAAGAGGTGGATCCTGCCAGGTATAGGCAGGGGCAGCCATCCCTGTGTTCTCCACGAGACAGAACCAGCTTGCAGCACATAATCCTGACCTGAGGGGTCCTGGCAGCCCCTCGGGACCCTCTGGCACCAGCCCCACCACAGACCTGCACCCCTACAGCCCGGTAGCAGAATCACACAACCCGCACTCATCGCACAATTCTCAGGCTCCTTCCCTGCCTGTGACTCACTTGCGTTTTTCAGTCTCCTCTGGGTCACCCACATTTGCTTTTTCCCTGAAGAAGGGGAAAAATAAATTAATGAAACACCACAGCATGCAAGATGCCCTCCCCCTCACCGCCTGGCTTCTCCTGTGAAGACTGCCAGTGCTTCACCTCCTATTTGATGTATATTCAGCACAAGACAGGGAGGCGCGGTAGTTTCTGTGGGCAGCAGAAATGAAAGGGAATGACAGAGGCAGAAAAAAAAAAGGAAAAAAAAGATCTTACAGTTCTTTGATTGTTCTGGCTCTTTGTTTNNCTTTTGTTTGTGGAAAAAAAAAAAAAAAAAAAAAGCCCAACCTGCTGAAGGATTTGTCTCCTCGAGATAGTAACCTGCTCAGGAGACTTGTCTCACCTTTCAAGCACGAAGTTCCTTGGAAGGGATCCCACCTCTCAGGCGGCCCCTGAACAGCAGGGCTATTTTTGGTCAAGGCTAAGATTCTCTCCTGAGCCCTTTTCCCCCCAGTTTTGCCCCAGGAGCACTGCTCAGCCATGGGCAGGCAGCCACCCTTGTTGAGCTGTGCGGGGCTGGAGCAGGGACCCACTCAAGAAGCACCCTGGGGAGGGTGGCAGGGTGTCCCCACTGCAAAGCTGGGACACCAGGGTGCAGAGGAGACAGCGAGCAGATGGACATGTCACAGGCCAGATCCTCGAGGGGTGTGGGTCAGCAGATTGTCCCCAGACTCATGGCCTTCAGAGCGGGGGATGTGTGCTGCCTGCAGGCTGCCGGGAAAGAGTTAAATTCCGTGATTCAGCAGGCATCTGCTCTGCTCCCAGGAAAGCTTCTTTGCTCAGAAGATTTATGTCAGTCTTGAAAGAACGGAACCAGACCAAACTAAAGCAAATCAATGGCATTTTAGGAAAATATCCTTTTTTCCCTGAACTTCTGAGAATTTCCTCATTACATCTGCTATATTAATATTCTTCCTTTTTGTGACACAGTCCTGCAAACTTCTAGTCCTGGGAATAACTTCAAAACATTTAAATCGTTCTCCATTCTTCAACATTTGGATGTTAAAGTACTTTACAAGTGTTCGTGGGTGTTGGCCAAGATTTTCAAAAGCAACTATTTATTCTATGTGCCTGCATTTTTGGATGCCTCCCTCCACCACAAATTTCTGTAACAGGGCTTCATTTTCAGAGGTGCTGGCGTACCCAGCCTCCACAGATGGAGACAGAGAAACAAAGCTACTTATCTCTTCCGAAAAAAACCTGATCTTTAATTTGACAATACCTTTGTGAGAGAAGAATGGTCAGGAGCTGGGGGATGCATCCAAGGTCACACAAGAAGGCTGGGGCAAGCCACACATGAAGTAAACTTTGTTCAAAATCACCTTAATTGCAAGACCATTCTGTGTGATATCTCCCATAGAAAAGAAATACCTTCTTTGTAGGAAAAGGCTGTTATTTTCATGACCAAAAGAGTCCTTAAAGAGAAACAAAAGTACTCTTGGTAACTAAAACCCAATCTACTAACTTTTGATTTTTTTTAAAATTTATTTTAGCTTTCTGGGAAAACAACAAAGATACCAAGGCAAAAGTTGAAAATAAATGTGGGATCAAGCTGCATTTTGCCAGAAGGTCAAGCCCGGAGTCCTGAAGAGAGTTTGCCAAATAAAGACAACGTGGCTGATAAGAATGGCCCAGTCAATGAAGCATGTGAAGAAAAATTATGGTAATCAAAAGGGACATCTAGTCTCATTTATTCATTTTTTTAACATATGACAATGACACAAAGGTAGAAAGGAGATATGACATTTAGGCTTTAAAATCATCACAGCAGCCTTGGGAAGGAACTGACTGATGGATTGGGTTAATTAACTGTCCATTACTGGTATGTCCAGCACAGCAAACACCAGATCAGCTGCGGCCGATGCCACACACGCGGCACTGGAAGGATTTCATACAAAGAGGTTTGGAGCAGGAAAAGCAGTTCCTGCTTAAATAACTCCTAATGGAGGACTGTGTTTGAACAGTGATGAGAGGCTTTTATGTGCCTTCAGCACTGTGAAAGAGCTCAAAACGTGAACTCTCAGCTCTCTCCTGGCCAGAAGAGATGAATGAAGGTTGTCATTGTTCAAGGCGTCATCACCATCAGAAGAAATTTTAGACTCCGCCGGGAAGGGGAAGCAGTTTTTCATCTGAGAAGCCTTATCTGTTGTGCAGAGCTGCACTCACAATAGAGATTTTCTTCTGGGCCGAGGCAGTTCAGCTCATTCTTGCCTCACTCGTGCCCTGCCTGGCTGCTCTGTGCCACGGCTGTGCTCTGCAGGACACCTGAAGGACGCGGTGGCAATGTCCCTGTGGCAGGGGAGCAGAGCCAGCCCTGGTGGTCTGAGCTGTCCCACCGAGCTGCAGGGTGCTGCAAGGACAGGGGAAAGGTACAGAGCCTGTGCAAGGGAGCAGCAGCCCCAGGAAGCCTCCTGTGAGCTCTTGGAGCAGCTGCAAGGGCGCTGCTGACACATATCGTGTGTCGCTTTGGCCTTTCCAAGAGACACAGTCTAGAAGGAGCAAAGTTATTATAAAGTTACTATTGCTTTTCCCTTCCTTGGATGCAATTTTGATACCGTGTTCCTTAGGGAATACAGCATTAAATGGGATACAAAGGCAGGATTTAGCTCATGGCGGTGCAGCAGTCAGGAAGAACAGATTTAGGGACTAGTGATGCTTCCTTGGTCCTCACCTCAGTGATAAGAAAAGAAACATGATTTGAACTCAGTTCTGGGGGACTTCTGCAGTCCTGACTGCTCAAAAAACTCTTTTTTTGCCCATTTCTGTTCATATTAGTCACACCTTATGCCCCACAGGGTGTGGGGGCCTGACTTGGACATCTATACTCATGTGGAAGCTAACACTGTTGTCCATTTTCCCTGGCGAATAAAATTCCACTGGCAAGGAACACCAGCAATCACTAATTCCTCTTCCGAACAAACTGAATGTAGCAAAATTTGACCACAGATGCATTTTCAGCAGATTGAGGCCCCTACTTTCGAACTGAGATACCATTGCATGCCCAGTCCAGTTGTAGGCTCACACAGAGGTATTTTTGTAGCCATTTCTCAGAAAGGGATTTCATATCCCTCTGAAAAAAACCCAAAAACAAAACAAAACAACCTAAACAGGATTAACACTGTCTGTGTATAGAAAAGCAGGGGAATAAAAGAAAGGGATTGCTAGGCTCTGAATTTCCCATCTGCTGGCTGCTAGTTTGTGACAGGATGGTCTGAAAATTGTTCCAAGGGAGGAGTGCATAGCACAGAGCATTTCCAAGAATACAGCTCTTTTTCCAGGAATTAATTCTAAATTTTGACCGTTCAAATTAACCTGCCATGAGGCCCCCGCAGAACGCACTCACAAACAGGAAGCTTTTCACTCATGGGGAAAAAACACATTTCTGAATCCTGCATTTGACTCGAAGATGTGAAACCTGTAATTCTTCTACTAATTTTAGGAATACACCTAAAATACACTTTAGCAGAGCAGGAGACCAGCAGAAGCTGAGAATCCCTTTGCTGTGAGCAGTCAGAGCAGAAACAAACCAGGCAGCCTGAAAATTAACCAAAACAGGGCACACTTCTCAGGAAACCAAGCGATTATTCAGGCAATGGAAAGACATTTGCGAGTGGATGAGCAAATAATTTTGCATAGCTAATGAGCCCAAAAATCGCAAAGGAGAAAGCACAAAGGAACTTTTTCTTTTTGTGATGGAGCACAAATTTGCCTTTGTTGCACCTCGTGCCAGCCCCTGTGTCCAGCTGCACACGCAGCATCTCTGCAGAGACACTGGATCTGGGCTCACTGTTTTTCCAGAGGAGACTAAAAGTAATTGAACAAAATCTGTTTCCGATTAAAGAGATTATATCTCGCAGAGCTTTTTTCTTTTTTAAATTGCACTTAAATGGCTTTTATGTAGCTTGTTATTTTGCAATAAGATTAACACCAAGGTGGATTGAATTACCTGTTAATTCAACACATAATTTACTGGTACCTCCATGTGCCATCCAGGATATATTTAAAGACGTCTTGACAACGGATCCATAGAGCACACAATAAGGACATCATTACTTAAGAAGATACATCCCCAAAGAGACACATGACATTAACCCCATCTGCAGATGAGTAATCAGAGCTAAATCAGAAACGTTCCCATTTAATCTAAAAGAAATGGTGCCCTATAAATTCCACATACAAAAATCCTAGTAATTTACCACATGATTAAACCATAGTGACTTTTTTTTTATACAGCAGTTTTGCTGAAATATTTTAACTTGGGATCCTAAAAAAAAGATTTATAGCTCTGAATGCCGTGCTCCTGCTTGGAATAATCAATACTGATTTTAATATACTTCTTAAAAGATTTATTTCCTTGTTGCGGAAAAGATTTAAATTGCAGGATGCCATCAACTGATGAATTATGATTTAGGGCCAAATCTGTTTCACTGGGAAGAATGGTGATTTTAAATTCAATGAAGTTCCTCTGATGAGTAGAACAAGGAAGTTTTTGGCCCACATTTTTCTTGAAAACCCACCAATAAAGTAATTATCTCGTCACGCTGACAGCCGTATGTATTTATGGCTGGAAAGCTTCACGCCCTGCAGACATGTGACAAACAGGCACTTTCTCTGCCTCGTGCTGTGGCCCAGCGAGGGTGGGAGAGGCGCCCAGGAATGTGAGTGTGGGGTCACCACGAGTGCACACGCAGCTCCACACCCCAAGCCTGTGTGCTTTAGGCACCTGAGGAGCACTTTTTAAGGTTTTGGTTTCAAATGCTTGGTACCAGGGACTGTGGTGGGACTTCCGTCAGCACTGCGCACAGAGGTGGGGTGAGATCCTAGCCAGGGGCCAGCAGCCTCTCACTTAAGCGCCCTGTTCTCCCCCCAGCGATTCATACTCCATAGCCACAGCACGATAGTTGGATAAAATCCTGGTATTTAATCTTGTCCATCCCCAAGCGGCTCATGATTGCTCCCCAGAGTCTATTCATGAGCGCTTTGTTCATTCGAGTTTTAAATGACTCGAGAGCTGATAGGGACTCCACCACCTCCCGCAGGAGATAAATCAGTACACTTAAATAAAAGACAAGATGGTATCTAGCATGCTGTTTCTACAGGATTCACCATTAGTTCTTACCCCAAGGCAAGCATGAAATAAACATTCCCTGCTCCCAGGTTAAGTGCCTGCCTTTCCTTTGGTACAGCGTGGTACGGATTGTGCTATCATCAACATACGAAATTAACTTCTACCCAACGCTGACAGAGACGCATTTGACATACATAGTTTGGCATCGCAGCCAGCATTAATTTCCCAGCCCCAGACACGAGGAGCGGAAAAGCTTTATTAGATCACTCAGTCCTGCTCACTGTTAGGCAAATGATTTGCTTCTTAGTGACAGCCCCTGGAGTTTTCTACAGCCCAAATTGCAAAATCCTGCAGCACAAGGATCACCTCCCTGTGGATGGCACATTTGTCCTCACCTTTATATTTGCATCTGTATTTTCTGTATCTTTCTTAAAATTACCCTTATTTTTTCTAACTGCATTTCTAGGACACCCTTTCACTAATTCCTTCCCTCTCTTTTTTTTGGCCCTGCTGTATGATTTTGCACAAGTTGACCAATCCATCTCCTCATAATGACTGTGAGCTTTTCAGATTTCACTTCTACGAGCTAATATCTCTCTTGTGCAGAGGCCTGAAGGCTGGAGGTGGTATCTCAAGCGGGCTCCCCATGGCCACTGGGCAGATGTATCCCTATGATGCCTTTTCTGCATCCTTTCTCTACCAAAACCAGATTCCAAAGGTGTGCCAAGCTCCCTCTTCCCACAAGCACCCTTTCTTCTTTCCATGATGAGATGCATTATTTCACTTCACATGGATTAACTGCAATTTTCCTATTTTTAACGTTAATGTTATTTTACTCTAACCACATTTTCCTTCATATCTAGGCAATTACAAGACAATTCACTGCAAATTTTCATGGGGATAGTTTATTACGTACTAGAAAATGTACAATAATGAAGCGTGAAAAACATGGCAGCTTGCAGTGGCATTTCCTTTTCAGACTGTGAATAAAAGTGGAGAAATAGTGTTCTGTAGAGCCTGGGAAATCTTTGAATTAGGAGAGAGCAAGATTTTTAAAATTAAAAAATAGGGCAGAAACTTCCCAAATAAATTATGGTGTGACTAATAATGTATCAATCCTACTTTTTAATTCCTCCTACGGCATTTCAATTGCCTTTTAATTTTCATGATTGTGCAGTCAGAAAAAAAAACCAAAAACAAGCAAAAAGAGATTGTAACACATGGCTAAGCAGCTGGAAATCCACAGCTCCATGATATATGCACTGTAAATATTTGCTTAGTGCAAAGAAAAAGCAAAAGTCAGTACCTCAAGGGTTAAACCAAATTCATAAATACTTATTCTACTATCTGAATAAGCACCTTGTGCTGAAATTGTCCTTCCTCATAGTGGATGATCAAATGTTGTGGTGACAAATTGGTTTATCTCAGACCAGGTGCTCAAGTCAAAAGATGCTTTCAAAAGGACAAATCTCAGGGAGGGAAGAAATGGCTCTAATCACATTGGGCTCTCCTACACGAGCAAGCTCTCCAGCACACGCAGACAGAGCAGGCACTGTTACAAGAAATTGTGCAGCGAGCTTGCCTCAAGCATTCCTCTCTCCCACAGGCTGTATAATAAATGCAAGAAATGATTCAAAAGGACCATTCTTGCTTCCTTCAGACATATTTTGCTAAACTATAGCAATAAAGATCAGCTCTACCGAGCAGTTTCTTTTTCTCCTGCCTCGTGTCTTTCTGCATCTGTCAACATTAGACTTCATCTAAAGAGTGGGTCGTGTATTTTACAGCTCTGTGCAGCGAGACAGGCAAGAGATGGATCTTACACCAGGCACAGACTTACTGGGGACTGGGGGGGAGTGTGGGAAAAGGGGATCCTGAAGGTTTTGGGGAGTCTTCTACCTCACTTCTAGCACTTGATGTATGCCCCAAATATAGTGTTCCATCACATCAGGTATGCATCTGCTCCTCCCTCCCTCCACTGGAAGGAATTCAAAACATTTTATGGTTGCTGCCCTTTAGTTAACATAGCCAGCGCTTGGAATAGGAACAAAATATGTAATGGTTTCAGGAAAAACTTGCTTCTCACAGATCCCTAAAAATGGAAACAGTTTTAGTGGCAGTCTCTGAAGATGAGGTGGACTGGGGATTTTATGGGAGAAGGGGCATTTGAGGAGCCTGCAGGCAGCTCGCACTGCTCACTTTTAATGCCAGAGCTCATCTCCTGAAGCCTGGGGAGAGCAAAGGACAGGGTTGGGAACCAACACGTTAAATGCCCCAAGCTTTCAAGTATAAGACCAGGAGCTGCAAACAAGCAGAAGTGCTGCAGCAGGCTGCTCGGGAAGTTGCTGTCATGACACAAGAGGTACGAATTGCTGGGGCACATCTCTGCACATCCCCAGCTCTCCAGGGAGACAGCAACACGACTCCCTAGCAAAAGCTGTCCTTCAGGTCTTGACATTTGACCTCTACCAGCTGATTCTTTTGGCTTTGCAGGAAAAAATCCATGGTTTCTGCATACCCCCCCAGCCCCTGCTCTGCCCTTGAACAGATCCTTGAGGATCTGCCTGCAGAGCTGCTCATTGCTTTCCTTGCAAACCTTCTGGGGAGGAAAGCCATGAGAAATGTTGAATTTACCTCTGCACTCCATTGCCAGCTGGGAAAGGAAGACAGTCTTCTATTCCAGTGGGCAAAGAGTTAAGTTCTCAATTATAAAACTGAGAGAAGAGTTCCTATAAAGTGAAATGAAGCAATAAAATGCAGATACACGTTGTATTTAACCAGATTCTTTCTGAGCTGTTTCAGAGCCTCAGCTGAAGCAGTGGTTGAGCTTTGATCCAGGGCTGGCTGCTCTGGGGCTCTTCTCCTGGCCAAGAGTGCTCTGTCCCTGTGCCAGGATAATCCTTCTAGCTTAAAATAGCCTCCTGCTGCAAGGCTCTCGCAAACGCTCTCCAAATCACTGATCACAAGCAGCATTCCCTGTATGCATTTCTTATTAAATGGACAGCATTTGCTTTGAGTTCTTCATGAAAACCAAACCTGTGTTCTTCTCAGGGAGTATATATTTGGCATTTTGGTGACTTCAATAACCTTCCTCTTCTTCCTGAGCACAAAGCTAGTGTTGATTTGGGGTGTTCTGATGAAACAAATGGCCACTTACAAATCATTATCCTGAAATGAGTGATGAAAACAAGAAGGATTTGGATTATCACAGAGAAAAGGGATTGGTAAGCACCAGAGATTACTCCAACAGCACATTGTGTGGGTGAGGTAGGCTGAGGGACTCCAGTAAAAGAAATAAAGAAGGGAGGACATCACACAGTGTGATCCTTGCGATGTCCTGTGTAGGGCCAGGAGTTGGACTCAATGATCACTCCAGCTCAGCATATTTCTATGATTCTGTGACTGAAATATATGTAAGTTGCTAATTTACAGCATCATTTTAACTTATTCTTCACCAGCAGCTTTCTTCACCATGCAGTGCTTTCATGCAATCCTAATAATCTATCATCCTGTATATGCAACATCCTATTTGTGGTGGGAGAGAGCACGGATTGGCACAGAATGGGTGTGTGGCAGTCGTGGAAATGGATCTAATTTCCAAGAGTCCCCTGAGATGATTTCCAAATGCACAGAGAACAGGAGCTGCACAGAGTCAAGAAGAGACTGAATGGTGAGGTGGAAGAGAACCTTGGGAGTCTCTAACTCCATCTTCAACTATCATCAGCAAATTCCCTTCTCCTCATGATACTTTCCCATCATCAGTGGCTTTTTTTGTGAGAGTTAACATGTGATGGTCGCTACCCTCACAGGGCCCTGCCTGTCCAGCCGGCGTCCCTGGGATCCCAGCAAAGAGTGCTGTGGTGTTTCCATGTCTCCTGGAAATGTGTGTCGGGAATGCCCAGGGAGCCTCACTCAGCCGAAAAATGAAACACAGGCCCATTATACTGCCTGTCAAGTTATGTGCTTCTCCATCACTGCAGTGCCTACTGTCTTTATATCGTTGTAGATGAAAGGAATTTATCCCCCAAGGTAAGGAAATGTTAGCCCTAGCCTATGAACCTTGAGCTAGAGGCTAAGACCACACAGGGAAGTTTGTGGCTCACTGGGGAAATTCACTGTTCTCTAAACCAACTTCCAAATCCTGCTTTCCTCATCAGCTCTTCTCCATTTCATTACAGCACGTCCCTTGACATCAAATAAGGCTTTTGCATCTATTTTTCTTTTATGTTCCAAAAAGAAACTTCTGGCAGACCTTCTGGAATTTAATATTTTCCTGAAAAACAATATTTTCACAATGATCTCTAATGAGATTCCACAGTCAACCTCAGAAACAGATCCTGTATTTCCAATTCTTGCATGAATCAGGGAAGGGGAGTAAGAAATCATATCATTTATTTTCTTAAGGACAAAAAAACACAGCTGAAACCCTCTTCCTGAAACCTTGTGAGAGCACAGCTCCATTTGGTCATGACAAACACTCCTAGACATATTCTCCCTGAAAGCTTAACTCTGGCTCCAAAAACACTGAAATGGATGATTTTCCATTGGGACCTACCTGTAGGAAAATTCTCACGTGCATCAGAAGGGAAAAATCAGGTCTGATGTGGAGTGATGCTGCAAATACTCCTCTAACAAGGTTGAATGTACACGTGTGTTTATGTGGCAAAGTCCACAGACAGTGAGGGGGTTCCTCCTATGGGAAAAAATTGCTTAATTTCTTGTAATAGGATCCATGCCCAAAGCCAAACATTTGCTTCTCAGGGATGTTCCTACTCCCTCCAGATAAATCATCCTGGCAGGGATGACTCAGCAGGGGATGAATTTCATCAGGGGCCAGGATATCACCTCATCCTTCCTCTCGATGTAACAGGAGGTTTTTAATCAGGGGCTCCTTCTGATTACTCCCAAGTGCCATAAACAACCAGGATTTGCTATCATGCTTTTGGATTATTACTGAAGTCATAGTGATATAATACGCACCACGCAAAAAATTATTACCACTGCAAGTAAAGAAAATGCTTGCAATTAAAAAGCACTAACTTCCACGCTGGCTGCTTTAAACCAGTCCTGCTATCATCATCTCTAATAATATTTAATCCTTATCACTTACACAATCCAGAGATCCTTCGTCAGATTTGGAGAAGCCCCTTTTGGACTTGTTTGTCTATTTATTTATATATTTATTTATTTTAAGAAGTGTTGTCATCAAGAAACCTGTGAGACCCAAGAGAGACTTGATTGATCACGAGGTCCTATCAAATGTCAAAGCTGGCCCTCGCTGACCTCCCATCTATTCAGAACTGCTTTGATTTAATCTACAAACTGGCTGCCTCTCCTGCCTGGGAGTTCTGTCTGTAACCCATGTGTCAGTGTTTTGAGATATGACCTGTTTCACGCTTCATTCATCTCATCTGAAGGACGGAAATTAAACTGGAGGGTCAGCAAGGGGCACAGCTCAAAATACACACACATTAAACTGGAGTCTTTTGTTTGGGCCCGTCAGAAGAGTTAGAGCAACCATCAAAAATGATATTCAAGTGGAATTGATTTTCTTTTTCCTATTGAAATTTGTAATACTAATAGATGTGGAAGGGTGGCAAGCCTTGTCACAGGAGAAGGAAAAATAATCATGGTGCCTTCCTAGAGGCTTGTGATGCTTCTAATCGTATCAGTATATGAGTGTGTGAACACCTCCAGGTTTGGCAGTGTGCAAAAGGGAGATTCCCACTGTAAATCCACCATTTCAAGCATTTTTATGCTGATCATAATATTACAGCTTGAGCTGAAAGACAGAGGAAAGTTCACAGCATGGACCACAATGTTGTAAACCTCATCTGTCTTTTCTTGGGTTTTGTTATAATTTGGAAAATGCTTAGCTCCAGTTCTTGCCTTGTGGAACACAGCCAGCAGTTCAGATGGATAATTCTCAGGGGTGACCACAGCTTTACAGAGCAATTTCCATACTGACTTTTACTTGGCAAGGAGAATGAGTATGAAGGACAAAGCCTCGATGGCCATGCCAGGCTCCATGCACGCCTACAGCTCTGTCATGAGCTGCACTGACCCAGAGATGTACTCCCTGCCTGAACTGAGGGCAAGCCAAGGCTCCTTCGGGCTGGCTGCAGGTGGGTCAGGTGAATCTCAGCCCCACAGGTGTCAGGATGCAGCCTGAGATGCTCGTGGAACAAACCACACACACCCCAGACACTCATCAGGTCATGCAGCTGAGAGTTTCTCCTTTCAATCCCTCCTTTCTCACAGGTATGTAAAATTCCCAGCCTGAAGACACAGTTCAGAGCATCATAGAATATCCTGAGTTGGAAGGCACCCACAAAGATCATCTCTCCAGCCCCTGGCCCTGCACAGGACACCCCAACAATCCCACCCTGTGCCTGAGAGCATTGTCCAAATTCTCCTTGAACTCTGTCAGGCTTGGGGCTGTGCCCACTTCCCTGGGGAGCTGTTCCAGTGCCCATCCACCCTCTGGGTGAAAAACCTTTTCCTAATTTCCAGCCCAAAGTCCCCTGACGAGGCTCCATGCCATTCCCTCAGGACCTGTCCCTGGTCACCACAGACAAGGGATCAGTGCCTGCCCCTCCAAGTCCCCTCATGGGGAAGTTGATATAATAGTTGATAAAATTTCATTGCTCCAACCTCTTGGGTATGCAGATTACCACTAAGTGATGACATTTAACTACAGTAGCACCATCCCCACTAGCAAAAAGAGCAAATAAACAGGCTCACACTCAGTGCTCCCTTGAGAACACTGGTGGTTGTCACCATTTTTATAAATCATCTTGTCAGTTCAGTAATATCATAAAGCCCAAATCCCTCTGTTTTATGTCTTTCTTCAACCTAGTATCCTTAAAAAATTAATTCATTTAAAACCCCTAATAATTAAAACTTAAAAGCTCAAGGAGACATTGTTTTGGAGGGTATGCTGCTGTTGACAAATCTGCCTGCCAATCAACAACAGAAAAAAAAAATGTGATTTGCAAAGACGTTTCTTCATTGGAAGAAAAAAAATCAGAATGATATTTATCAAAGGCACATTTGCCCTTGAGCCTGAAAAAAGAAAGCATGAAAATGCCTTCGAATTCTTTTTAGTTCTAAGGCATGTCTTTTTGTTCATGCTTAACTGCAGAAGAAAAATTAGGAACAAGTGTGTGCATATCAGTGCATGTGTTAGCATAGGCTTTAATTGGCTAGGAGTAAATTAATGGCTGCTTGCAATATTTCTGGCAATCTGTTATAAGCTATGTAAATTTTTAAAAGAGGTTTCTTGAAAAGGCTGGCTGAAATCCTGTAATTCATATTCTGCTGGGGGAATTGATTTGAGAAATAATAATGAAATGTTTTACCTCAGTGATGAATCTCAGTTTTGTAGCACTGCAATTTTTTTAATATTCTTGTAAATAATGCTATGAGTGTTTCTAAGAATAATCTACTTGAAATAAATATATCTGTCTCTGAATTAACAGCATTTTTTTCACTGCTCTTTTTCACCTCTTTTCTATGCCAGCATTCCAGGGGTTCATTGCAAAGCCAGCATTAGCTTTGATATTATTATAATAAATTAAAATCCAACATTTGTTACCATGTAACCTGCTCCAAAAGATTTTATTATCAGTTTTGCTACTGAATTTAGTAACTTAATCAAATCTTTAAGAGGTAGGTCCAGTTTTATAGAGATGAGTTGGACATGGCCCAACACAGCCCTGACACTTCAAGGTGAGCCTGGTGGGGTCATTTTGGTGGGAGCTGCTAAACATTGATTGGGACAGTGGAAAAACATCTAACTTGGCTGCCCAGGGCACCCATTAGACTGCAAGAGAAGAATTAAAACCCCACATGAGGCAGATGAAGGGCATGGAGCTGAGTCTCCCACGTTCACTCTCCTTCAGCGCAGTCAGGGAAAGAGAAAGGGTCCCATGGCAAAGAACCAACTATAGAACGATGTCTCCTCACACCACTCATCGATTCAATATCTGCCCCTGATCCACGTGGACCATCCGGGCTCTGGATGCTCAGTGACCAGCTCTCAAGACCGAAACAGAGATCTTTAAAAGGCTCACAGTGCAATACCCAGGGCTCCCCTCTGGTTTTCAGGGAAATCACAAATTGCACTTCAGCTGAACACACACCATATGCCCAAACAAGTTTTAATTGCTGTTGGCCTAAGGGATGCACAGGCAGAAAGAGATGCTTCCATTTTTCTGGGGAACAGCCCCAGCAGCAGGAAACTCAAGCCAAAGAGTCCCACTACTGAAACAAAGAAGAAAATTGGAAAGTTTTATTGCTTGTCCAAGGCAGGTAATACCGAATGTCTTTGGAGGAAAGCCCCAAGACAGGAACTGGCTAAAAGCTAATTACTGGTATAGCTTTTATTATGGCTGTAAGTATAGCTCCTGCAATGTGCCTGACTGCCTTAGCTCCACTTTTCTCTTATCTTGTATATCTGACATTTTCCTTTTTATTGCTTAGCAGCATGTAAGAAAGTATCTTGTACTGTCAATAATGCTGTTATCCTTTAATAAAAAATTAGAAGCTACCAAAAAAAAAGAGCGAGGGAGGGAAAGAGAAGGCTATGAAAAAATATGGCTCAATGCCTAGAAAACTTCAATATGTTGTAAAAGGAAAAGACTGCTAATTAGGTCTTGCGTAGCCTATTCTAGTCCCCTCCGTGCTGCAAGAAATTTAACCCAGCTCACTTGGCTGATGGTTGGAGAAGTGGGAATAGAGTGTGGGAGCTCTGGATTCAGATTATTGAGATGATCTATGAAGTAATGAGTCAGTGAAATGCAGCTGGATGCAGGGATTTCACTGTTGGGCTCAAAACACAGGGAAAAGGTTCTTAAATTGAACAGAAGGCTGGTCCACCCCATGGATCATCATTACACTTGGCTGGGCTGAAGCTTCCCACCAGACTGGCCCCACGTTTGCTTGTGTGCTGAGTGATGCAAAGCAGGGGAAAAAGGCTTTGGAAAAGCTGACTGCTACTCCAGATGCTCTCAGAGAGCAGACACACTCTTTTGGAAAAGAGGGAGAAAATGATGCAGGGAACCCCGTGACAGCTCTGCAGACCACAAGAAAACCTTATGAATGCCCTCCTTGAGCTCCCAGCTTTTAGCGTCTCCATCCAAGCTCCATATTTCTTTGGGATAAGTGAGATGCGAACCCATGCAGAGTGGAGAACGTGACCTGGAGCTCGGGAAAGACAGATGGGGTGGAAATGCACCTCTCAGAGCAGTCATCCTCAGAGGTCTCAGCTCTACTCATTGCTCTTCCTACAGGTGGGCTTTCCCAGGAGCCACCAGCTGGGTCTGGTCCCTGCTCATCCAAGGGAAACCAGGAGGAAAGTGGCTCTCATGGAGGACCTCCAGCACAGCTGCTCATGTCATTCCCACTGATATTCATCGAGCTGCTGCTTTGGGAACAGCTGCTCCCAAGTCATTTTAGGTTTGATAGTGTTGGTTTTTCCTCCCTGTGCTTACAAATGACCTGCCGGCAGCTTTTGCTGCTGTTGTTATAATGACCTGGGTAAATCTGTCATTTTGCAGAGATTTTGATGACTTGAGCTTGGTAAAGGATGTCCTGATAATGACTGCACTTGGGAAAGATGATATTTTGAAAACTATCTGCATGGATTTAGCTGGAGATCAGCAGCTCAGTCACAAACATTTACAGGGATGAAAAATTAGTCTGAAAAATATGAGAACTTTCAGTGTTGTATCGTTGGGCAGGTGAAATGACATGCACACCTTCCCTGCTACCATGGAATAATAGAGATGAGCTCCTAAACAAGCACACCAGCTACCTGCTAGCCCAGCCAGTCAGTAGGCTTGGAAAGATATATGTATACACGAATAACACATGGCTTAATTTGCATACTAATTAATCTGCAACACCTTATTTGCATATATATTAATCTGAAGGTGCTATATAAAATACTTGCTTTTAAGGAGTGCTAGCGCACACTTGACAGTCATGATAATCTTCATTTTAGCTTAAGAAAGGAATTAATAATGACTTTGGCTAATATTAAAATGCAAGTTCAAAAAGACAAATGGAAAACATCAGCAGCCTTGAGTCATTGGGGTAAACTCCACTGAGGCTAAGGAATTTATTCAGCCTTTGCAGTTCACTGAGGTGACTCAGAGAGTCAAGGGGGCTCATCACAGCCCTGTCTTCCCCTGGGCGGGTCACTTGTGCCATCAGCCACAGAAATATGGTAATTCATCCTGAATTTAATGCTGCCTCTCCTCCCAGGAACTGCAGCAGGCATCACAGGCAGAGCTGCCAGCAGACAAGTGCTCAGGGAGATGTCTCAGCTCAGCCAAGGCAGGGAAGGGGCGATGGGAAAAGGCGAGGTGGCTCTGCTCAGCTCACAGCCTGCGTGGGGCTGAGGTGGGCAGGGTGGGTGTGAGGCTCTGGGTCACCAAAGCAACATGAGCTAGACATGCTGCTCCATCCAAAATACATTTTGTGGGGTTATGGCCAGTCCGAAGGCAGTTCCTTCAGGAAAGCTTTGGGGGCAAAAGGCTTCCAGGGCACTTTGGACCACATGAAAAGCTGGACAGAAACTCCTGTCTCTCTGACCCATGTGCATGGGGACGTGGTTTTGTGGTCAGGAACGGAACTCACAACTAGAATGACTTAAAAATGCCTAAATCCATTTAAAAAACGGTTTAGTGGCACTGGTCCACTAAATCTATGACCCCAGATGTAGAGAACATGTGCTCACATTACTGTGGGGTGCAGGTGGGCTTCTGCTGTTTGTCCCAAGCAGCACACATGGATGAGGATCTCCTGGCGCTGTCATTGCCCTGCCTTTTGGGAGGAGTTCATGTTGCAGAAGACAGTGCTGAACAGGAGCAAGATGATTTTAAGACAACTATTATTTACTGTGCAAGCTGCCATTGTAAACTGTGATTAAAGGTGCTCTTTTTGCTAAGACACAGCTCTTTTTTACTGCAAGCTCTGCCTTTAAATTCTGCTGATATTTTGCAAAGGACAGGCACAGAGGGAGTGCAGTGGGGGCTGGGAAGCATCTCCAGGAAGACCAGGTTGAAATGGCTGCAAGCACAGCGTGCTTTTCTCCCTGAGGTGAAGGAGACGACTGTGGTGGCCAAGGGGATTGATAAGGCTGTTGATTTTGGGAAGAAGCCTGTAGTGTTTGCATTTCACAGAAGGGAAAGCTCACGTACTGAGTGATACCTTCCCATGTGGTGTTGCAGACCCATTTAATCAAAAAAATATTTAGCAAATCTATGCTGCAATCAGCTCCTGGGTAGGCTCCTATGTTACGGTGCCTAAAATCAATGTCCTGTCATCCCTGTCCTCCTTAGTGGGGTGGCTGAAGGGACTCAGGTTATGAGACCTGGCACCTGGGGTCACTTCTGGGCACCTTGGCCTGTGCCACGCAGCAAGAGGAGGGGAGAGGGGACACGAACGTCAGCCTGCTCAGCTCTCTTGCTCAGGGAGACCTTGTCCTGGGACAAAGCCTTGAAACCCTGCACCGTGCAGAGCCAAGGCAGCAGCTCACGTGGAGGCAGCTGCCTTCCTCTGTGCCGCTGCCACAGCTGTGCTGGAGGTTCATCCGGGGCCAGGGGAATCCTCCACACGCAGGGCTGCTCCCTCTCCTCTCTGCAGCTGGTCCCTCTGACTGCCATCTGGAAATACCTTTCCTCCTGCTTTGGTGCCAAGGAACAGCTTGCTTACACCTTGCTGCTTCTGCTACCCTCCATAGCCTCCCTTTTGCCAAATTCCTCCCTGCAGTCCCCAGCGAGAGGCACAACTCCCTCGTTTCTGATTTGTTTTCGCTGCCTGCCTATGAGCTTTCCAAAGAGCGCTTCAACCTCAGGAAAACATCCTTCCCCTCGGCAATTTGGACGCTGTTTGCCCATCAAAAGCCTTCAAGGGATACGGATTCTGGCCCGCCACGATTTTAAAGAGGGCCTAGAGAGATCATAGTGCTAATTTTAAACAGATGGCCCTGACACTAAGAGATACCTTGATTAAATTAAATCTGTGCTCAGCAAAGCTCTGGCACAACTACAGTGGTCCTATTTATAGGAGATGCCATTGTACTGATATCTGTAACATGGATCCTGCTTGGGTTAAGTTTCTTTTTGCCTGAAGGGAATAAACAGCACTGAGAAAATGCAAAAATCTTCTCTTTTTTTTTTTTTTTGATTGAGCTAAGCAGCAGGTAAGGCTTTCTCTGCAGGGAAGGAATTACACCCACGTAGCAAATGCCATGGGAACGGCAGAGCTCCAAGCACCCAATCCCAGCTCCATGGGGAGGTCCCCAGGGAGGCTTGGCCACATCAACTCCTGCACCTCAGAGAGCATTGAGGAGCCCAGGAGAGCTGAGAGCAAAAATGCAAAATATGCGTTTAAACTTTAAAAATTAATGTTGACATTTATTAAAAAATGAGAGCTGGCAGCTCTCCAATGGTTCACCAAGTACATTAACTTAGTCAAACGCCCATTACTTCCTCCCCTTCCCACGAACAAGAGTGTTTTGAAGAGGCGAGCTCTGCAAGCTCCTCAGCAAAGCGCATACCCCTTCCTTCTTTTTTTTTTTTTTTTCATTTAAGCTGCTAAAAGCAAAGACTATTTATAGACAGTGGATCAGAGACAGGCTTGTAGAAAAACTAGATGAGGGTGCTCTAAAATTTAGAAGCGAGAAAGGATTGCCTCAGAGCCAAGATTTAAAAAAACCAGGAATGTGGGCTCAATCCTGCCTCTGCCTCTGTGCATCCCAGCACCCAACCACCCCCCAATGCTCCCCCCATTCCTCCTGCAAGGCTGGGATGCCTTGGCAGGCTTCTGCACTCAGTGGGCTCTGATCTCCTCTACGAGAGTCACAGTCACACCAATAATGTCCTAGGGAAGCTCATACCCAGCCTCGTCCCTACGTGTTGTCCCGACACGACACCGACCCTGGAATTTCCAGCCAGAGCTGTCCCTCCCTGCGCCAGCCACAGCTCCCAAACCATATTTTGTCAACAAACCCCAGGCCCGATGCTGTAGCAGCACCATCTGAGATGTTTGGGGTGCAGTAGTTCTTTGAGTACGAGCGCGCAGTAACGAGAGCATTCCGCAGCTGTCTGCTGGACGCGGGAGATGTAACTACAGAGCTGCCTGGGGAATTTCTAGCGCATCCACTGTTATGCTATCGCAGCGTTCAGACATATGAGCTGACAAATTTTGTGGCTGTAAACAGCAGAGGCTTGCTGAGAATCTGGACACCAGTGTATAAAATGGGAATACTTTCCTAACATGAAGACAAGTGAAATCTGTATGGTCTTTCCAGGAAGTCTCTCAGCCCGCTGGAAAGCCTGCAATTGCTGTATGGGAACAGTGTCATTTCAATATTGCCAGATCCCATAAGGACTTTCAGTGAACAGTGCATTAAATACTAGTTTCAGAGGCCAGATTTGTAAGCCTATAGAAATAGGTTTTAAGCTATGCTGCTGGAATGAAATGAGACAGGAATATCTTTATATAAATCTCCTATGATTATGGGTATATCATCTATAGATCTCTGATTTTCAGAGCTGCTCTAAGCAAAGAAGACAATTATTCTCCAGAAAGAGAATCCAGAAAGGCAAAAATTACCTCCAATGGTGCATTTCCCAGTAGATAATAGGTCAGATTCTGTACTCCTTCACAGCTAAGGCAAGGTAGAATGAGTGGAACCCTTGGGTTCAGTCCCACAAAGTTACTTCAGGGTCACTCCAAGGCAACAGAGATCAGACTTGGATCCAAGTTAAATTTTCAATTATTTTCCCCCTCAACACATGTTTTGCAAAGTTTTCTTCTGAAAAAGAGGATGTGGTTTCATTTTTGAGGAAAGTGTGCTGAGTCCTGCTGTGCTGCTGATAAAGCCGTGGGGAACCACCAGGGTTCCGGAGGGAGAAAGGGACCAGGAGGGATGGCACACCATGGATCCAGCCCACCCCGCTGTAAGGGCTATCAATGCAAAATCCATTCATAATGCGCCCTTTTCCACATTGTTTCTGCTCCCGTAGGTTATATCCATATTACTAAATGATTTAAACCCAGGTGGGAAAAGCCCAGCACCTTCCACACAACGAAGGAGGAAATCTGGGGCTCTCCCCTTCAGCAGCCACAGCAGCAGCCTCAGGGCTGGTTTGAGATGAGATTCCTGCTTTGCTGACCCTGTGCACTTCTCCTACGCAAAGAACCTTTACACTGCTTTGGAGAGAACAGGGTGGATTTTACCCAGATGGCAGAAAAATAACATTGCAGATTACTGCCATTGAAAGCCTTGTTAGACTCTTGCTGTGCAATCTCTGCCATATATTTTAGCAAAATACTCGCCCTACACTCCAAAATCTCATTAAAAATCAAATTTAAAATGGAAACATTCACCCTTTCTATCTCATAAGCTTATTGCATGTGTTACATGTGGGTGGTGAGCATGTTAGGTACAATTTAGAACATAATTTCCAGAGAATTGAAATGTCACCAAGAAAAGGATTGTAAATAATGGAAGTTTGAAAGGAATCTGAGATCTTCATAACACATAATCACATTTTAATTCTGACTTATGGCTCTGCCAATTGCCTACAGTTAGAGAAAAACAATTCTTTTTTCTTATTATATGGAAATCAGATGAATCAGATGAAAAGCCATCAACATCACAGCCTGGAAAACATATACCAATGTTCAGCGATGTGAGCAAAGCCCATGAAACTGCTTCAGTTTGTGACCCTTTTTATAGGTTTTCCTCAAATGTTTATAAGAGATCTGTGTTCATAAAAATGTTAGTTGAAAAGTTTTCTAGAGATACCACAGATCACAGAATTGTTGAGGTTGGAAAAGCAAGTTCATGGGAGGACTCCTACTGAGTTAGGCTGCTAGGAAAAGCTGGAAATCTCTTTTCCTCTCTGTAGGCTTTTCAGACAGTCAGCCAAGGACCAAAATTAGTATTAGATCACATGGTTTCTCAATCATGGGTTTGGAAGAATGACTATTGAATGGTAAATAGTCAGAGTGAATAGTTTATCCATAGCCCCAACAGGCAGGAATATGCTGGCATAATGCTTTGGATCTGATTTGAATATAAAAAACAAAACGCAGAGACATCAGACACTCTTTTAGAATAATTAGGAGAAGTAAAATTGGACAAAATGCATCAAATAAATTATTGCAAATGCTTTGCCTAATGACTGTTACCACAAAGACAGGCTGCAGTGTCCAAGAAAAACAAGGGCAGAGGATTTTGGTGCCTAGACATGTTCTGATTTTGGTTTAAGCCTGCTTCTCTCTTGTTGCTCCCCAAAACCTTGAAGCTTTATACTAAGGAATTGCCACTCACTGGGACCTTTTGCAGCTGGGAGACCTGCTCAGTGAGAATTTCTGACACAAGCCATCACCAACAAGCTTAAAAAGTAAGCCATAAAAATAAGTTTTTGTGTAAAGTCCATCCCCATTGCAAAGAAAAGCTGCATCCCAGAGCATCCATCAGCCCATGGCAGGGGGAGGGAGAGAGGACCTCAAAATGCATTTGCCTCCCCCTCACAATTTCTTTGCCTTTTGCCACAGCCTTGTGAATTTCCCAGTTTCCCTTGCCCAGGGCTGCTGAGTTATACACACACTGATGCTCATGCACGTACACACTCCATTCAAAGCAGGAAAAACAATAGCTGCAGAGCCACTTCCAAAAAGCTCATTTCACTCATTATGTCCTCTGCCATCCAAGACACATCACAGGCCTGCATATAACTCCTTTTGTGTTGAGTGTCTAACCCAAAAGTTAGGGAATTTTAAAAAAAATCACTTTGTATTGATGCAAAGCAGCATTTTTCCATGTTTTCTTGACAAGAGATAATTATGCTCACAAGCCAAAACCAAAAAAGGTATCTGTTTAAGATCAGACTAAACAGTTCATTTGCATTTGTTAACCCTTGGCCTGATTGAAGCTGGGCTATCCTGCACACGAGAATTCCATATTGAATATTTAAAAAAATGAGACAATTTTTTCCCCCCTTCCCTTGCTCTCTGCTAGGCAAACTCCCAAACAGTTCTCTGACAAGCACCCTTTTAGTGACTCCCTTCCCACCCACATCTTCCTTTTCCAAGCTTTCCTCTCTGCTGAGAGCCCTCCTCTCTGGGGGGTGATGCTTTGCCATAAAGACACGATTGTTTGAGATCCCAGAGTTGGCCTAGTTCACCATTTGATGTCATTCCTTCAATTACCAACACTGAATCGCCTTTGTATGAAACGGGACAAAAACAAGGAAATGAATGAAAAATTCCATCCATGATGATACAAGACCCCGTCAGAAGCCATCAGGCATGCCATCTCCACTCATATCCTCCAGAAAAAAATAACCTTTCCACAAATTTAGAGCCCTGATGTCAACCACAGGCTGCCCCAGGTAAACACAAGGGGACAGAGAAAAGCACTGGTTTGGGGCTGTTCTGGGACGCTTTGTGACACCAAATGAAACCATTTTACTGTTAAAAAAATTAGTATTGTGTGGATATGGAACGTTTCCAAACAAGAGGCAAGGTGAATTTCTTACACACTGCAAAACTGACTGGTAAATTTTTTTAATAACTACATATGTTTTATTATCTTGGACTTTTTAATGCCTCACATCTCTAATTGTAGTAGTAATTATTAGCTCAGTTAATGAAAGCTTTGGAAACAAGATTGTGTGGGAGTATTTCAAGTCATGAGTTAAGTCTTTTAACTCAGTAATTGCCAAGGATTAATTCATTTTTCCGTTTGAGCACTGAAAAGCTGAAATATTATTTCCTTGAACTGTATTTGTGCTCGGCAGTTCTGAGTTAATTACAACTCCATGAACCTCTTTAAATCAAATTCAGAGGCTTCCAGGTGTACATGTCGTGAGGTCCTGGTAAATCCTTCAACATCTGCTTGGAAAAGGATTACTGAATTTGAGTGATGATGCTGCTCTTCTGAAGGTCTGCCTGTTACGTATCTACAGCCATTAAAGGCACTACAAGTGCAATGGCAGTAAAAAGCTCAGGCTTGTGGAAGTTCTCACATAAATAAGGATTATACTCATGAACGTCTGGTTTGGAAATCATCCACCTTAATTTTTCTGGATGGAGACAAGGTCTTGGTCAAAGCCCTGCAAAAATACAAGTGCATAAATCACCAGCTCACCAGCCAGGCCTGGTGAAGAAGCTGTGCTTCCATGAGGAACTGTACCAACCACAGCTCATCTCTGAGCCAGCCTGGGCTGAGCAGGGCAAGATTTGGCCCATTCCTGTCATTTTTCAGCGGGAACTGAAGAAGTGCACGGAGAGAGGGATGGAGGCAGAGCCAAGGAGGTGCAAAGGACACACGGCACCAGTGGAGCTCTGCCTCCCTGCCCATCCTCAGACCCACAGAAACAGCACAGCACTCAGAGCCAGCTCCTCTCCCAAATCACACCTCGCCCACAGTGCTCCAGCCTCCCTGCAGGACCACGTGGAGGCATCTTCCCTCTCAAACACAGAAGGACTGAGTACAGCAAAGAGACCAAAAGGGCATTTTTTCTTTTTCCTTGAAAGCCAAACACAACATCTCTTTGAGAAGTGCTGATCCTCCTGCTGCCTGTCACCATGGCTCTATCTATCCTTGGTGGAGATTTCCTTAAGGATGCTCCCAAGCACTAACACATCCCCAAGCTGCTTCCTACCCCAGTTAACCTTTGCTTTCCTGATCCAGGAAATGCTAACCTGGAGCCCTCCCCGCCCTGGGGGCAGCAGGGTTTGCCAGCACAGCACTCTGCCGTGATGCCATAGTGCAGGAGGAGCAGAATCACCACAGGGGAAGAAGCAGCCGTGTCAGTAAAGGCACTGACATATGTTCTGGGCCTCGAACAACACATTTTACAATTCCTGCAATGCACTGGAGCCTGCTCCTGGGTCCTGATCCTTGCTTGCAGCACAATTTCTGTATTTTCTCCACTGAGATTAAACATAAAAGACCAAATTTGGTCTAATTTCCTTTTTTTTTTTTTTGTTTTTACTGTCAGATGCTTGCAATCTAGATGAGGAAACCAGGATGCTGATCCCAGCTGGAGAGAGATGTGTGCTTGCAGCCCTGGTGCAGATGCCTACACTGATATATTTAAAGCACAGTCCCATGCTAGGTATATCCTGTGGCTCACTCCGAACTGGAGATGTTGCCCAGGTTTCCACTCCACACAGTGCAGGAGAGAAGCCAGCCAGCCCTGGGACATCGATGTCACCCTGGGTCTCACCAAATGGCAGAAATGGTGGCAGCTACCTCAAAAAATGCTCAGATCACGGAGCATATCTAACCCTCTGCCTTTGGCTTAGCCTGGCAAGGAGACGAGAGACCTTCCAGGCTGTAAACTGCTGGAGCAACCTGTTCAGAGACAAACTCACTCAGCTAGGAGCTGGACTGGGGCCAGAAAGAACTCCTCAACTTTCAGCTCTCTCTCTCAACTAGAACATTGTATTCCCATATTTGCTGTGGCCTATTAGTCCTTATTGTTAATTCAAGGTTTATTAAAAATTAACATCTGTTAACCAGAGACACTAATCTCATCCAGACTTTTAAAGTTCTTGAGTGCCAATTACCCTGGACTTCTAAACCAAGAAAGAGTAACTCTACTAAATCTTGTTGAGCATTTTCTTCAGAGGCTATTAATCTGAAAATTATTTCCTTTTTCTCATCTAGTATGAGCACAGGGCTCTGCTGCTGTTTAAAAACAGCACAGAAAATTTTAATCAAACTTGTTTGGTTTTTCTCTGCATCATTACACTAAATTAAATCAATAACTTTCAGGTGGGAGGGAGAAATCCATGATTTTCTTGTTAGCTCTTTGTACAATTATCTCTCTTCATTAGAGACACCTGAGACCCATGCCAGAATATATATTAATATATAGGCCAACTTTTTACACTGCTTTCTTTATTATTCATGTTTTTTTGAGTGCTGTTGCTAACTGTCACATCAGAGGTCTGGCGGGTTATAAGTGGGATCATTAAAAATAGCTCATTTTAGTAATAACACAGCACTATTCATATTTTATTCAGTATTTAACAGTCCACAGGAGACTCTCACGCTTTCTCATTTGCCAGATTGTCTCTTCTAAATGTCATTGTCAACCACTCGCATCCAGTTCATCCTCCTGAGCAAAATGGCTTTCATAGAGCCTACCATAACCAAAGCAGCTAAACAGATGGCAGACTGCCTCCCTGCAATTTCCTCAGGCTTGAGTTTCATCCCTTTAAAATAATAGCTCCCCTTGAAGGAAGTATGTTCCTTTGTACTAAAACATGAAATGTAATAATTACAGAGGC
Source organism: Origma solitaria (assembly GCA_013397895.1). NCBI lineage: Eukaryota > Metazoa > Chordata > Aves > Passeriformes > Acanthizidae > Origma > Origma solitaria. Next base: position 1,664,020 of record VZRL01003527.1, on the reverse strand, counting down.
TAAGGAGCAATTCACTCAGTCACTGAATGTGTGAGATAAATAAATGCAGGAGCAGGTAAGGAGACTGGGGAGAGTCCTACACACAGCACCGACCCAAGGTGGTCTGGGCTATATGTTGAGAACTAAACTTAAATTTAGGTTTCTGTCTTTAGACTCACTGGAGCAGCACTTTTCTGGAGCTAATCAACTCCCCATGGCAATTCCTTATGATACAGAGGTGAAAAGAGTGAATATTTCAGCGTGAGAAATGGAAGGTTGCAGGGGCCCAGATGTCTCAGTGACATGGCATCGCTGGCACAGGTGCCTTCACAGCCTCTGGTCCCACGGCCTGGGGACAGTGGTCACAGCTGTTCCAGGGTGATGGAGAGGCTCCTAGGACATGGGTTCTGTTATTTGCCAGCGTGGCCTTTGTGCTTCACTCCCACTAGGCTTCAAAACCTCAGCCTGAGCCTCGGGACAGCGAGGCAGCATTAGGCACACGGGAAACAGAACAAGGAAAGTGGGAAAAATGGATGAAGAAACATGAGTGCCTTTGGATCTGGGCTTTTGCTCTGAAGGAAGACTAAACTGCAGCCCACCTCCTCTAGCCAGCGTCTAAAAAATACAAATAATGGGGTGTGGGCAGCCTCGTGCCAACAAACCATGGCAGCTTCATCCTGGGCAGGATCTGTTCTGATTTCCTCCACCATCACCCCCTGCTCTCCTGCTTTCCACATGGGTTCAGAAAAACAACTGAGGAAACTGAATGCCCCTCTGCTGTGACCTGCTCACCCCAGCAGTGCAGGCTGTAAACCCTTACGGAAAGAAGATACTTGTTCCTACTGGAAAAAACAACTCCCAAGCATAGCTTCCTGAAGAGAGGCCAATGAAGCTGTATTTGGCCATCTCAACAGATCCTGCAGTTTAAACTCTGATTTCTAAGAGTTCAGCACTTCTGAGAATTCAGGCCAAGCCCCTGAGCTGGCCCCAAGGAAGTAGCACATGGATATGGGACAGCCACTGCTGCCCTGGCTGGGGCTGGTGCTCGCCAGACGTGTGCAACTTGAAGGAGAGCTGCTGGTCCTCCCCAAGGCGCTGCCAAAGGTCTAAAAAGATTCTGAAAAGGTATCAGTCCCTTCCCACCACTTCACCAGAAGCAGCTTCCTATTGAGCTTTAACCCAACCAACACATTGCTCCTGCTCTTTAAGAAGCCCCAACCTTGAAAAGCTGCCTGTGAGTGCTCAGCAAATTGCCTAACCTGAAGCGTGGATTGCAAGGAGGAGTGAAAAATGTTGGTCCATGCAGCCATAGCTCCTGGTTTAGGATGAACAGTTCTTCTATTTCCATCTCCTTGCCCATCTGATTTATTTTAATTATAAAATCCAGCCCTTACTACAGTCTATACAGTTCTTAGCAGAAGGAATGCTAATCTCTGTGTGGGTAATTGAGAGTAAATCAGCATCACAAGAGTATATTTAAACTGTTTCATTCAAGGAGATTAAGAGAAGAAGACTATACTATTACTAAATTTTTTAAAGTTCAATAAATGCTGTCGACGTGCTTGTTCCTTTTTCCAGGGATATTGTTTTGTTGCAGGTTTATACAGTGTCCTTGCAATGAGCCTGAAGGCTCTTCCCAAGGATATTCCTTCTCTGATAAAGCCACCCCTGGGCCTGGCCCACGGCAGATGTTCAACACCACACTGGGGCACGAGTAATGATAGTACTCACAGCACTGACAGAGCATTTTATACTTTCAAAGCACTTAAATTAATTAGTTACAGGCCTAAAGTATGGGTTCGGGCAGGATGTGAGAAAGAAAAGTATATCCAGTGGAAACTATGGGGGGAATTTAGGAAAAGGTAATGCAATTACCCAGTTTGGAACCTGGCCAGAGCAGCGCTGCTCCAAATGTCACGGGACCTCTCTGACCACACATGGTCAGGACCTCAGCTTCGTGTCTGCTCCAAAGGATGAGGAGAGCCCTAAAAAAATGTGCTCAGTCATCAGGTACAGGAAAGGGGTGATTATACAAAATCCAGTTGCTCCCCTAGACACCTCACAGCTACAGGCGCCCATTCCAGACCTCAGGAACTTCCAAATCTTTGCAATTAAACAGTTCCAAATTTTGATATTTACAAATGATCCACCTCATAATTCTATTAACTGGTCTTGTTTGGGTTAAATGCCTCAAGCAATTACCCATCTCAGCCGTTCCCCTCTGCACCCCCAGCACACACACGTGCACCCCCATTTTGGCTAAAACAAGCACATCAGGTGGCTGTGCTGCAGAGTCATGGCATCGCTGCGTGCCAGTTTGGAAATGTTGGTGCCATGGAGACATGTCTTAGGGCAGCGTGCTGGTGCTCTGACTTTAGCAGACCCCCCAGAGACTTCAGCAGGAGCTCAGCCTCGAGCGCCCAGCATGAGAGAAAAGGCACACCCTGCCCTTGGGAGAGGCTGAGGCACCACAGGTCCGCCCTTCACCCCTTTTCTGGCTGCATACAGCTGTAAATAATCACAATACAAAAATGTTGCAGCTCACTCCTGTGGCCTTCTGTGGATACACTATTCTAAGGTTTCTCTCTTCTTTCTCATGAATCGTATGGGGTATAAAGATAAACTGAGTTCTTCTTGCTCTTTCTAATCTATGTTTTGGTACTGGGTGCTGTAAAGCCACCCTAGGGGGTGGATGGCTGTGAACCAATCACTGCTAGATTCTTAATGCCTATATAAGAAAAGAATTTTTAATAAACTTCCTCTTGCCATTTCCGTTGGTGTCCCGTCTGCCTCGATTTACCTACGAGCTTTCTGCAACAGCCGTCCACATTTCCTAGAGAAATAAGCCCATTTTTGTGCTCATCAGAGGTCAGTGGGAGCCAGGGGAAGTCCGGAGGAGGTTTAACTTCCCAAAGCAGCAGACACCAGCAGCACACCTGGCTGTGCTTCAGCTCTGTTTTGTTCCGGGTCCGAATCTCTGTGGTAACCCTGAAGCTCGGGCACGGAGCAGGCTGTCACCCCCTGAGGTGTCATCCCTGAGCTGTCACCCCCCGAGCTGTCACCCCCAGGAGGGATGATCCTCGGCCGTTCTGGGGAGCACCTCATCCCTCTCTCCAGCACGTCCTCCTGCTCCACGCTTCCACGCGATTTTCTTTTGCATCATTTTACTTTGCTAGATAAGTTATCTTCCAGTGAAGGGAAGGGAATTAGGTTTCATCAACGAGCTTTTCAACAAGTTGTCAGCACCTCAGTGATTTAGGGTAGGCAGAACACCTCATATCCCCAGCTGCCCTCGTGCCACCGCAAGCTGCCAGTCAGTGTGAAAGCATAGCCCACTACAGCATCTGGAAAGGTCAGAGGTGAAATGTTTTCACAGAAAGATAATCAAGCCATAAGATAAATGCCTCATCAGGAGGAAATGTCAGCTCCTGAGCGAGGACAGTTATTATATAAGACATTTCTTTACCTAAAGGAAGCAGGTTAATATACCTCCAAATTACTATTTATCACACCATATAATGTTCAATTTCCAGTGTAATTTCCACCATGCTTTCTGTCGCATGTGTGGAAATCAATTCAGAGATGAGTGAATCCTTTCTTCTGCGTGTTTACAGCAGCAAGTAAACTAATTAAGCCACAACAAAGCAAAAGACTGTGTAACAAAGAAAAAGAATAATGTGAGATGGGCTTTTTAAAAAATGTCAGTCCAGTGCAAGGCCTTGTGTGTTCAAATTTAGCATATCACTTTAACACATCATCTTTTGCAGCTGTAATAGGAAAGGCTCAAGAGGGAGTGTGCTTTGGGTTCCAGCAGGGAAGGCACGGGGCACAGCGGAGAGCAGCTCAGAGCAAAGAGCTTGCGAGGAGCACAAAAGGCATTTAAAAAAGTGTCTCGAAGGACTCATCAGCAGACGTGAGGTATAAAAGCATGAGAGAGCTCACACGGGAGCCCTGGGAGAAGAGTCAGAGGCAGCTCGTTGTGAAGGAGGCCGACAACTGTGTAAGAATTGGAGAGGGCTGGAAAAAAACCACAAAAGCGCTGCAAGGAAAGAGGGCAATGCTGCTCTGAAGAGCTGAAAAGTTAAAGCCAAGTGCATTTAAGAGTGCCACACATTAGGAGAGTGATGGAGTGACAGTGGATTTGAGAGTCTCAGAATGAGGAGTAATTTCCTTTCAGGAAATATGCGACCTTTAAAAAAAATTCCATTGATGAACACTTTCCAACAGGGTCTAAAAAAAAAGCAACTCTTTTCAAGTTTTAAATTACTTGCAAAGCAGCCTAGATTATTTTTACTGCAATGCCCTTCTCCTTCCTTTCCTGGTCTGAAAGTCCTCCCTCCCAGGCCTGCTGCATGCCATTATGGGAACCTGCTCACAGGGTCTGCTGAGACCTGCACAGCCTCTGTGGAATAAAATTCCACCAGCCTAACCTCTTCTTCAGCAATTAAAGAGAAAATAAATAATGCTCAGATGTGCTGCTTAGAGCCCCACAGAATCAGCACTCCAATATTGCTGAGCTCTTTCCTGATGTCACTCTTATTTTTACAGCCCAGCAGGTTTACATTTCCAAAAAGTATTCTGTGACCAGCTCCTAGGCATCTCTCACCCCATCAGGAGATCCAAACCACATATATCTCCTCCTCAGCAACTCTCAGGTCGTTCAAGAGATATATATTTTTTTACCTTGCTGACAATATCTACTTTGGACCATGTTGTTTCTCACCCACCGCCTTCCTCTAATAACAGTTGCATTTTACAATTTTCAAAAGCTGTCAACATCATCGATCTTCCAGACTGAATGCACTTGTCTTCTATTATATTTGTTGAATTGCTTGTGCCACAATTAAGTCTTTTATTTGGCTGAAGGCAGCTTACCTGCACGGCAGTGTGTCATCTGCTCTCTTGCAGAGCAATAACAGTGTAGGGCTAAAAATACATATGTACATAAAAAAGAAAGAGAATTCCAGCAGGGTCTTGTAAGATGGACACTCTCCACATGGTAAACTATCACTCTGGTGGGATAATTGGTTTGGTTTGATCAAAACTGCGTGCTCTTACAGAACGGAGTGTCTGGCAGTGCTCACAGCTCAGCATTAAAAGAGAAGATTGTCTTTGTCAGATCTGTCATGAAAACTGGAAAAGGAGAGACTGGACTGTACTGAGCAAAAATGAAGGGATGTCCTCTAAATCCAAAAGGCTGTGTGCCTTATTTATCCTGGTGCTGCACATTTAGTCTCTGCTGTAAGCTCTCTGTGATCTCTTTTGATGTCCTCTATTAAAGGGAAGGAAAGCTGCTAGCAAAGACATCCCACAGAAGGCCTATCCATTTCTTCCTGCCTCTTTAGAAAGGCCACGATGACCTGAGCACTGCTAACTCACGCAGGCAATGAAAAATGAAATAATGCTGCCTACACCTTTAATTGGAAAATGCACATTGTTTTATTGCCACCTAGAAAAACGACTGTTCAGCTCCACAGCTGAGACCCTCCAGGTCTGCACACAGGAAAGGGTGCAGAGAATAGGGCAATTATCTGCCCTGGTGGCCTCATCTCCATCTGCAGCATTTCCAAGTGTTTGGGTTGCAGTCTCTCTTCCAAAAACACAGCCCACCTTGTGGGGACTCTGGAACACACAGCTCGACTGCCCAGCGCTGGTTGTTTCCAAAGCCATCTGCACTCCCCATGCCACCATGCCTAGCAGCAAGCTCCTGCCTATTCGTCACCTCTCCCAGACTGTCTGCACCTGGATCTTTTGTGGTGACACTCCAACTCTCCTGGTGTTTAATAAGATCCACGCCTCGCTTGAAAGACGTTTGTAAAAGATGCTGTGTTTTGATTCACAGAACAAAAACAAATTTGGTCTAGAATCCTGCCATCTGGTGACTCCAAATAATTTTTGCATATGGTTAAAAAGGCTTGTGTCTTTTACTTCGCTTTACCACTTGTCATTTATCTGTCCTTCCACAGCCCTTTACTCTGTGTACTGCAAAACCTTTTGAATAAAAAAGGTCCTTTCAGCTGAACACAGCACTTTTGTCTTCATTTTACAAGCAAAAATATGATGACGTATAAGGGCAAGAGTCTTGGCCAAAATGCCTCAGTATGACAGAAAGAAAGGATGCAATCCAACCCTCTGAATCTTCTGCATCCACCTTGAAACAACACTACCATCAGCCCACTGACAGCCTTGTTTTGTTTTAATAAGGTAAATTCCTCTGTGAAAATAAAACTGGAAAGAGAAAAATTCAGATGGTGTCTTCATGATATTAGACAGGGGACAGATCATTATCTTGACAAATGTTGGTTTTGTCCCACTGCTCAGTGCAGTGAAATAGAAATGTGCTCAGAAAAGAGCTGTCATGAGCCCTGTCCCAGGCGCCCTCTCATCCCAAACTCTGCTTTCTCTGTTGAGTCCAACAGCAAGAACCTGCCTGTTGTCCCAGCCCACACCAAAACAGGAACATCCCGATTTCAGGTCTGGAAACAAGAGGAAAACCCAGCCCAGGGGTTGAGTCGGTATCACCGAGTGATGCAAATAATCTTTGATTAGGATTCAGATCACGTAATTCACGCACGCCCTGCAGCAGGCACGGGGGCAGCTCTGCAGCTCTCAGCTCTTCTCGCTGCCTTCAGGACAACCAAGAGAGTCACACCTCCCGAGGAGACATGCCATGGCTCTTTTATTTGCAAAGTCCAGCATGTGCCACAGTGACGTGAGCAGCAGAGATGTCAGACAGGCTCAGGCTTTTTCACAAATGGGGGAAAATACAATCCCGGAGAGTGACAGACGCTTTGAAAGCAGCCCAAACCATTCCCTGTCTCTTCCCTCGTCTGTCCCCTGGATGGGAGGGAAGCAAGGAAGGAGGAGAGCATTGCAGCTCTCCAGGGCATGTGAAATTGGGTTCTTCTTTCCTTCTCCTCTCCCGCTTCTCAGAAGGGTCTCAGAGTGTGGCTTGGCCCAAGAGGTGCAAACACATACACTGAGGGTATCCAGCTCGATATCCTGCAAGGAAACTATTGTGCTTAGCAAAGAGGTGGCTAATCAACAAAACATCTCTTGGAAGCCTCCTCTCACTCTCACCTCAGTCTGGTAATATTCATTCCTAGCGAAGGGCTTGCACAAACAGAGGCTGATGCTGATGGAGGCGGAGGAAAACTGAGCTAAACCGCAACTTCTGCTGCTGTCAAAGAGTCTAAACCCAAAAGCAGATTACAAGGAACAGACTGGCCTGAATTTTCTACCCCTGAGATCCTTGGATGGACAAAGAAGTACTCCTATCCTCCTCATTATTGCCTTTCCATGCTCTCCTTAAGAAGCTGAAGCACATGGCACCTGAATGCCACCAGCTCCCCTGAGCTCAGTGCCCCAAACCCTGCATTTCCAGCACCCCAGGTCCTTCTCAGTCCTTCACTGCCTTCCAGAAGCTCTGCCTGGACCCAGAGAAGAACAGGGGCAGCACTGTGTCCACAGAAAGGCAAAGAGCTCCCTTTCCCGGGCTGCCCAGCTCCAGCCATGTGGAGACAAGGCTGGGGAATGGGTGGGAAGCCTGAGCCCCAACAGCCAAATGCGCATTCAGCCATCCCAAAGGATGGAAACTCTGTGGCTCTGAGGTTTTGGTCCCAGTCCCACACTGGGTGTGGCTGTGAAAGCAAAAAAATGCTCCCCAAAGTCAGCATGATTAGGTTTTCTCCATAAACTTTATTTATAGAGGGCTGGGGATTGTGAGAGAAAAGCTGGGGAGAATTTTCATTTTGCCTGAAGGACTTGCAAAGATTAGGTGACAAAGTTTAGTGACTGGGAATTCTGCCCAGATACAGCTTCAGGGAAGGAATTAGCAAACTGGTTTAATGGATCAATCTTTTCACTCAATTTCACGATGTGATGGTTGAGATGTGAAGTTTGAAGGAGGATGTGCATGTCCCGCAGAGATTTTCCACAGATTCGTGCCCAGCTTGCACACCCTCATGTGAAAGTGAGATCCCCCCCGCCTACAGCAGCCTGGCAGGATAGCAGAACAGACCAATCCAATACGGGAAAAATAATTGATCCAGCTTCCTAAATCTCTGCCATTTTCTTACTCCAAGAAGTATATTTTTGCAATTATCACACATGTTGAGCAGCCAAACATGGATGAAAGTTCAGTTTTGTCACAGTTCGCTGCTTGATAGCTATAACTAAATATATATATATTTATATATATATCTATACATATCTATATATACATAAAACAGTGCTCCCAAATGATTCCCCCTGAGGGGGAAAGCAGTAGCTGGTGCATACCCTTTGCTTTAGATAGGTTTTTTTCCCATAATTTGCAGAAAACAATGATAAGGAAAAGATAAAATAAAATTAAAAATAAAGGGGGACAGAGTGAGAAATAGCAATTGTTCTGAAGGGGATGAAAGCAAGCCATTGATCCCAAACACCCTGCCATTTGATACCCAAATTGCTCACTTCTGAGTGCTCTGAGACCTCTCAGCACAGCTCTGACACTCCAGTAAACTGTGTGATTACCCAAAACTCGTGTACATCTATGGGAATTAATCTGAAAACCCAACTGACTTTGGTTCATCCTTTAGCCATGCAGGTGATAAAATCTGAATAAAAATATCCACACAAAAGTAAGGGCGTGCAAGGCATGGGAGGAGGGAGTGTTTCTTCCATTAACATTTCTGAAAAACCTCTTCTGCTGCAGCTCCCACTAAAGCTGGGGCAGAGAGAGCTGGTTTAGGAAAGCTTCTCTTTGGGGTAGCACTGAAGCAGGTTTGTTCACCTGTGATTGAACATGTCCTTAAACATGGCCATTAACTGGGAAGGAAGTGCTTAAAGCGGTTTGGAGCCTACAGTTGCCTGGGGTGTTGTGTCAGGGAGAGTGAAAACTTCAGAGACATCGGTGTGCAGCTGAGCTCCATCTTACAATGACTTCCTATCGTGGGAAAACCTGGGAAAAAAGCTCAACAGGAGCTGAGGCAAAGTGCCCTTGATGCTGTGAGAGCCACCGAACACACCCACCACAGCCAGCTCTGGGACACATCTGTCGGGGCACTGCTATCAGCTCTGTCACTTCTGGAAACCTGGGGAGAGATTTACCAATTTGTGGTTATAAATTTACTGCTGCTGTGTGCCCTCTACTTACAGCACCAACTCTGTAGTCGACATTGCAAAAATACAGGACACAAAAAGGAAGGCACCAAGATTGTCATTATAAACCTCATTCTGCCAGCAGCAAACCCCCCAAAAAATTACCTTAGGGGTCACAAATGTGGCCTTTTGGTGCTGCTTGACTGCTTCAATGAACACCTTGCTTGTGGTGCTCTACCCTTGGACTCCAGGAAAGATAAAGCCTCTGTGACCTTGGATCCCACAGGTGTCGCTGGACCTACCTGCCCCAGGCTGCCAGGGCATAGAGCATCTCACTGATTTACCCATTAAAAAAACAAACAAACAAAAAAAAAAAACC
>VZRL01003527.1:1438314-1654492 GCA_013397895.1 Origma solitaria | reverse complement strand
AAAACAAACAAACAAAAAAACCCCCCAAAACAACCAAAAAAACCCAGAAAAACAAAAAAACCCCCACATCAACAGCCTTTGAAAATGAGCCCTGTGGTGTTGTATTTAATGCAGGAGTGATACCCAGTGACAGACCACCTGGGAAAAGCTGTGGAGGTAAAGGCAAACTTTAGTTCTTGGTGTATGCAATTTTTTCTTGCATTTGATTAGCGTGGGGGTAGAGGAAAGCTAAGAGGAGCGTTCCTCTCCCCCGCACTCTCACCCCATCACCCGTCTCGCTGCGAGCTGCATCCCGCAGGAGATGAAGCGAACCCGTGTTCCCATGGAGACGCTGAGGATTCTCTGCCGAGCGGCAGGAGTGACTCTGCTGATGCCACAAACACCAAGCGGAGTCCCCTTGCAGACCCACGGACCCCTCTGTGCGAGGATAAAGGGATATCTCCCCACCCTTCACCTGCAGGATGCTCTTGCTGTGGCACCAGCCACGCTCCGCTCACTCCTGCAGCTGCATTTTAAACTGACACGCAGGGAGAGAATGGAAAAAAATATTTCCCTAAAAAAAACCCAATCCAAACTGCACCCTAAAAAGCAGCCAGAGCTGATGTTGTGGTTAGGGTACACCCCAGGCATAGTAAATTTGACAATGTGGGTAACACAAGCAAGGCAGGCATCTTGCTGAGCCACAAAGAGATTTGGTGTGTTGTGAAACACGAGCAGGAAAGAAGGATAGTGCTGGTTCAGGTCACAGCTCCTGGAGGGAGGCAGGAATTTCAAGAGCCAAGGGAAAGGTGCACCCAGCACTGCCCACCAAGGAGCACCCAGGGAGGGAGAAAAGCAGTCCATGCCATTCCTTGCTCCTAAAGCCAGGATGCGTCCACATGGAATATATTCTACACGTTGAACTACTTAAGAAATTATTATTTCCCTATAAAAGAAGCAAGAATAACGTGCTTATATTAAAAATAATGTGGTGTTTTGCTTTTCCTGGGTGTCTTTGGCAAGAATAATGGTAATAATCAGATACTGGGCTGGAAAGAAGGAATTACTTAGGCCATCGTGCTTCCCAAAGCAGGCCCAACCCTATGCGCATACTTCTTGTCAAATGTCCCCAACATGTTTTTAAAGGTCTCCAGTAGTGGATACACATGGTGGTTCACAGAAAATAGACTCCATTCTATTTTTCAATTCAAGTTCGTCTTTTTTGAAAGACTTTTGTCATTGGTCACCAGACCACAATTACACACAGAAGTCGTTCTCCTACTCCAGGAACATCAGAACCTTCTCCAATGTCATCTGCTGGCAGGCAGCATGGGAAACAGCTCGTGTTCACTGCATATTAAATCTCCTTTCTCAGCCTTTGCTCTTCCCGACAGGAATGCTCCTAAGAGCCTTCTCTGGGAATGATAATTAGTTTGTTGATTAATCATCAATGCTCAATGATACAGTGTCATTCCTGGTGCTTGGAGAGAGCTGTCCCCTGGGCAGGAGAAAGCTTGAGATGGTGAAACATCAACCCAGCAGCACCTGGAGAAGAGCTGCAGGCACAGGTGGGTCTGGAGGGAGACCATCACCCACCCACCCATCACCAAAACCAGGGCAGACCTCACCTGGCTCTTCCGCTCGCTCCAACAAAGCACTTTTAACATTTCCATGGCAATTCTGGTGGTTTCCACCCCCTCACAAACGCTGCCTTTGTTAATACAAGTTGTAAATTTGTTTCATTTTCTCCAGGAGCTCCCACACCATCAAGATCAAATTTGAGGTGTTAATTAAACGGAACGTGTAACACTTTACAGTCCAACAGACAGCAGTTTGGGCTAATGGCGGTGGCTGGAGGTGGGTTACAGCTGTGGGCAGGGAAGGCTGATTGCCCCCTGTTGGCTTCCTGCTAACCAATATTCCTGTTTTCCTTTATATTCTCCCACTCCTTGGATTTCAATAATTATTTGACTACACCTCGCTGACAGCACATATCCAATTTAAAGGCTTTACTTGTCAGCTTATATATGCATATCTGCAAAAATAATTCTCCATGTTTATGGTTTTCAGCTCCTCAGCCTCCCAGGTGTCTTTAAGTTCAACTTTATTTTGCCATCGTCTTAATGCAACAGCTGCAGAGGAACAACTTCCAGGCTAACTGGTGGATGGGTTTTAGCCAAACATCATAAAGAGTTCATGGTCGACCATAAACTCATTTGAGGCAACAACAAGCACACCAGGTCACAGGCTCTGCATGACAACAAGCTGCCTGCAGCAAAATCCAGCTGCAAATGCATCTCAGAAAAACCCCAGAGTGCCCCTGCATTGCCCTGGTCTGTGCACCCTGTATGCCAGTATAAAAATTTATTTTAAAATAAATTTTTGCTTAGAAATTCCTTTCTAATAGTGGTTAAGAGAGCTATCCTGATAATCCGATGGCTTCTGCTTTCTGTAAGTTTGTATTAAAGGCTGAGCTGATTGCTCGGACAGCATAAAATCTCTTCTAGGTGTGACCTGTCCAAAAGGAGCATCAGATTTTCCAAACAGATTCACCATCAGTCTGAATACTTTTTGAGACAGTTGGAGCTGTTCATAAGGAATTTGGTATTTAATGCTGGAAATGCAGCCTCTTGTTCAGTTATTTGGACAAGATACACACAGATGGTGGTGTCTTATTTTGGCCACTCTCGGAGAAAAACTTTCCGGTGTGAGTATTTAGATGTAAAAGTTCAAAATGTCTTTTTATGCACATTCCTTGTCACTGACCTCTAATTCCCTGCTTATGCCAAAGTCTTTGCAAACAAACTGATCTGTTACAATCTCCTCAGAGCAAAATACAAGATGGGTGCAAGCATCAGCAATGCCAATCCAGGGTTTTATTTACTTATTTGCAGATAACTTGGTGAGGGATTTTCCCTGCTTCAGTTAGCAGCTGCTTTGCTTTTTTTGCAGCAAACTCATCAATCCGCTTCAGTTTCTGTTGTGATGGACTGACAAACACAGGAGTGAAAGGGGAAAAAGCCAAGAGAATGCATTAATGTAGTGCACACTGTTTGCTGCCTAAAGCTATGCAGTTCAGCTCCTGTTCCCTCGGTCTTAGCTCAGTTTGTAAGCATAAACAGCTACACTGCTCTACTAAAATGAAATTATAAATGTTGAAATAATTTAATCAGAACCTTTTTATCCTGGAAACTGCATTATAATCCATCACCACACCACCACACTCATGCGATCACCAGCAGCCCACATGGAACAGAACAGGTTAATTTTTCCAAGGCTGAATCATCACAGAATTCATCTATAATAGCCCATGCAGAATAAAAAGCTGGAGATGCATTTAAATACCCCCAAAGTAATTTGGTTAGTCAATGAACCACAGTATCTTCTCCCTACTCACTGGTTCACTTGGCATCCATCACTTTTATTTTGTATCAGATACTCATTGTCTGGAGCGATAACAGATATGTGATCCAAAGAAAGGAGCATCCCATTGAATTGCTGGCACGGAGCATAACACTGTCATTATGCAGCATTGTGGTGCAAGCCAAAATACCCATTTTTAATGTGCTCTCTGCAAAGAAATGATGGCACTCACATCTCTGCTATATAATCTCAGCATGTTATTAAAACCAGTAACACTCTAGTTTTGGTTTCATCCTGAGAGAGCTAACATGGGTTGGTCATAGCTTTAAACTCCTAATTCCACAGATAGACATGATGTGGACGTCTCTTCCTTTTTAATTTCTTCTCCTTTTTTCTTTCCTTTTTCCTTTTTCATGCATAATAACATTTTTAAAGTTGACATCAAGTTTTCAGATTTTCACAGCACAGAAGCTGTGAGCGCAGTGCTTACTCCTGAAAATGTATACTGTAAAGCTGACAGCTTAGGAAGAGGTGAAAATTGGATAAATGACTAGCAAAGATGTCCCAAATGTAACAGAACACCTTTCCACTTGCAGCCATGGGCACCAAATGTAGCCAGGGAGCTCAGTTTCCCTTCCTTTCATGGCCATGGCTCTTTCCTGCTCCAAGCTCAATTAATTTCCTCCCCATCCCCTTCCAACAGCTGCCTCACTCCTCTCTGTTCATCCTCACCCTGAACCTGTTCTAAAGATGAGGTCTTTAGTCTGTTGCCCAGCAAGAATATGGCACAGCATGATAGTTAAATATCTACAAATATTTCTACCACATTTCTCTTAGCAAAATCTCACAGTCTGGCTGATGCTTGGTCCAAGGTACAGTGACCCTACCCCACCACTGTGCCCCAGCAGAAAGAAATTAGTTTTATTCCGCCGTACACCCCAGCAACACAGATGCTCAGGGAAATCTTCAGCAATCCCAGCTCTCAGAAACAGCGTCTGGCACCAAAACTTCATTCAAAGGGAATTACCTGGCTCAGAAGAAAGGCAAAAGTCAGAGTCTCGCAGCTTACCTCACTCCCTCCACCCAGGAAACCTTTAAATCCAGCATGACTGTGCCAAGCCCATCACTGAGGGCTTAAATCCTGCTCACAGGTAGCTCTAGGCAGTTAGAGCTGCTCTGCAGTCACAGGCCCTGCACCTCATTATATATATACAGGATTTCTCCTTTGTCTAAGTTTTTGTAACCTATTTCTCCTTTGTTTAAGTTTTTGTAACCTATTTCTGCTTTATTTAAGTTTTTGTAACCTATTGATCACAGCGAAATCTGTGAAAGGCAAAAACACAGAGAGACCATGGTGGATCCCCAGGCAAACCACCTCAGGAAGGGCAGGACAGGAGACAGCAACAGAAAAGTTGGGGTTTTGGGTATTGCACTTGGAACAGAGTGGGGAGGGTGCCAAGGTGAGAACAGCCCTGGTGGTGGATGTCCTGTGGAAAGTGGCCAAATGCCTTTGGTTTAGGACCTCTAGCATTTTCAGAGGAAAAGGGGAAAAATCTGCAATATCACAGCTTAATTCACCACTCTGTGAGAACACAAGAAAACCAGAGATGATTTAGCAAAAACTGCTCATGCAAATCATCAGTGGGGGCTGCCCAGGGAACCTGCAGCATCCTGGGGTCTCAGCAGGCACTGAGGCTGCAAACCTCTGAGCACCAAAACCAGCCAGCGCTCCAGTGCAATAAATATTACAGCTGAAGCTCAGGGTTTTGGCTTTTACTCAGACACATCCAAACTGTTTCAATTCACTGATTCCTGGCTTACCCAAAAGGTAAAGTTTAAAAGTTAAGTGAAAACAGCAACAAAACCAAAGCCAAGGAGGATTCTCATTGATGTTTTGAACAGGGTGAGGGAGCACTGGTTTGCACCAGCTCTCCAGAAAGGGAATAATTGTAAATAAATATCTTCCGCACCTTCCTCCCACACACACAGGCAGACACACTCTAAGCTGCCATCTCACTTCATTCAGCTCCAGCAGCTCCCAGTTTCAAAGATGATTAACCCTTCTTATTATTAGTTCCAATGTATGGCATGCTTGAATTTCACTTTTATATCCTGGGGCTACTAACTCAAGCCAATTAACCTCATAGGAAGAGGAGAGAAGCTTGAAAGGAGCCCTCCCAGTATGGGATTATTCTCAGGCAGCCCATCCATCACACGGGGACACAGCAGTGTCCCTTCCCTGCAGGCAGGGCCAGCACCAGCACAGGCTGTCCTGCAGACAAGAGCCACTGCTGAGGAGCTGACCAACCTCCACCGACCCAGGCACCATCATATTGACCCCTGCTGATCCCTGGACACTTCTGTTGATGTAACGCCCACCTGAACCCTAAAATCCCCACTCCTGGCAATCAGTGAGGTCTGTTGTGTTGCTTTAGCCCAAAATAAGCCCTGTGGCAATGACCAGTTCTGGGGAATAAAGGAGGCAAACCTGTTTCCCACCTTAGCTCGGTGGAGCCTGTGTCTCTGCATTTCATTTCTCTCTTCATCACTGTTATTGCTCAGAGAAATGGAGCCATACAGTCCATGCAGATTTGGGAGTTATTTTCCTTCCAAAAGAAGACACAATTGCACAGCCACCCCCTGGCCATCCAAGCTGGTTCTCCTGAGCAGGGCTGACCCAGAAACAGCATCAGCGGCTGACAGACTGCAAACCTCCCTGCGCCACACAGCTATCCTGCTGCAGCAAAGAATTTCACTTTCTTTCTCCTGTGGGCATTTTTTCCACTCGTACAGCCTCAGCAAGGGTGCTGGGCTTGGCTGCAGTGCTGCAGTGCCTGCGTGAGCACGGCTGGGAGCCGAGATGGGTCTGGGGACCAGAAAATGCTGAGCCAGGCTTCCTCCCCCTCTGTGCTGTGTGCTGCTGGGGCCCAGCCCCTCCGCAGGGCAGAGAACGCTCGGCTGCTGTTATGAAACACATCTGAGAATGGGTTTGTTCCACAGGCAAATTACGACAGCCTTGACCTGCTTTGGAGGCATCCCGGCTCTCTGCCAAGCTGGTGAATCAAGGGATGCTGAACTGCCAAATCCACCAAACATCAAAGGAAATGAAGCTGTTCCCATGGAACTCGTTTTGCTCTCTGGCCACAGAAACATTTCGCCAGAGCTTCCCTTTGAAGAGTCAGGCAGTGAGGTGTCACGGGATCCCCAGCAGCTCCTCACCTCAGCCAAGCAGGGCTTTATCTCCTCTGCAGTGCAAACCAAAATGCCTCAAAATAATTGTGAAAAATCCTCTGCAAACACAATAGGAATAAATAAAAGGAGAGGTAAAAATAGCTAAGGAAAGGGGAAAGGTAATAAAAGAATTAAGGCCATTTGCAAATGGTTTGTATTTCCAAATAAATTCCTTACTGGTTGCCAGCTGTCTGAGCCCTGAAACTTGGCATAACTACAACAGACACTGAATTTGATACACACATTTGGTTCCCTGTATTAATCATGTAGAGTAGAAATAGAATACATCGTTTATATGTTTGCCTCATCAGCTAAGGCTTTATCCCCATTAGACTTAATGGAAACATTCCCTTCACCTTCCTCGTGGTCAGGATTTCAGCTCCAGAGCACAGCTCCAGGGGGACACCGCTGTGAGGAAAAATCCCAGGCACCTGCATGCCGACAGAGAAATTCCAGCAGCTCAGGCTTCTCTCCTGCACCATCAGGACTAAAGTGGGCTGCTCTTTTGTCCTTCACAGAGGACAGAAATCCCAAAAGAAAGGAAAAGGACATCAGAATCAATGAGCTGCTTGTGCTGGAGGGGAGAGCAGGCAGGTGGAGGGAGAGCTGGGGAGCTGTGGGATGGCTGGGTCACCCTGGGCAGTCAGGACATCCCTCTCTCAGGGAGCATTTGCTGGACTGGGTTTTGTCAAGTGAAGCAAAATGGTCCCACGTGACCTTAGAATGTATTAAAAGGTCAATGCACATCTTTGTGGTGCAGTGAGAAAAAGCCTTTAGAGTAGCACCAGCCTTGCCCATGGTGCCAAAGCCAGGAGAGGAAGTAGTGACTCATTGCAGTATCTCTCCTTTCTCCTTCAAGCACCAAACACTAACACAATTACCCTAAAACCAGAACATATCTGGGGGTTCCCATAATAATACATGCCTTTTGCCAGTATTGTTCTAGAAATGTCCTTTTTCTTTCTCTCTTTCAGCTACTCCCACAGGGTAGAAAGCACAATACATGTGCACGCATCTGGTGTGCCACAGACATCACAAAGTGAGTCAGGTCCTCAGCTGGTTTTATTCAGCTTGGCTGTCCTGATGGTTTTAATATTTTTTTTTAATTATTATTTCAGTTCCTCCTTCCAAACATTCTCCCCTCTCACATTCTGTATGCAACAATAGCACCATAATATCTAATTTTATCATAAGCATCTCTGCAGTACCTCACAAAAGTAAAATAGATGTCTAAATGTTGCTGACAAAGCAGCTGTGTGTGACTGGCATTTTGTTTAACAATTCGTGACATCAGATTCCAAATCCTACCTTCAGCTTCCTATATAAAAAGAGTTTCTCCTTCAGTTCTGGTTATCTAATATACTAATCCTGAGAGTAGGCTTTTGAATATCTACATGCTGGGAGTGGATTTTCAGGTTGTTCATGGCTGATGCATGACCCCAAGTCCCTTCCTCTGCACCCACAAGTCTGCACATCACATCATTCCCCTGCACCACTGATCATTTTGTCCCGTTAGAGTCACTAGGGTTTATTCTCCTCCTGGATATAAACCCTCTTCTGATTTCCAGAAATGTGAAACTTTTCCTTGAAGTACTAACTCCACGTATAAAAGGGGGAGTTTTGTTTACAGTTTTTTCTGGGGAGGGAAAGCAATTATATTTAAAAGGTCGACTGATGACTTCGGTTTTGGTTTCATGTTGCATTCCCATACCTGGTGGTAGTCATCACCTCCTTTTCTGACCCGGAGAATTGTGTTGCATTTGGCCATGCTGCTGCAGAGCCCTCGTGTGATATCCAAGGTCTGCTTCCATCTTCCCGAGCAAAATCATTGGATTCTTGCAAAATGTTACACTTTGCTCCACTGCAATGCATCCCAACACAAGAATTGTCTCACCAGCTCAGATCAAAGGTCATTCCACCTTACTGTGGCCCAGGAGCAAACAAAAACACAGGAAAAGCTCCTTTACCCCGCTAGACTGTCCTCCCTTCCATATGTCTGCAACACAAAGACTACCTAGACATTACATGTGAAGTGTTGGCATCAAAAAAATTCCTGACCAAGGAGTGCCACATTCCAGCTGCATGGAAAGCACCAATTTCATTTGATGCTCACTGTATTCATTCTGCTCCACAGCTTCCCTGCACCCAGACTCTGCAATGGGTTCCAGAAGAGGACTGGCAAGAGGGAGTCTTATGACAAAGTTGCCACATAACTTTGTGACACAGTCTCGGGACAAAGTTATGGTGACAATGTTCAGTGTGGCCATTTGTCACCCTCTAGGGGTGGCTCCCACCACCCCTTGCTCCTGAGAAGGCCCTGACAGTTCCCAAGGGCTCATTCACAGCCAAAAAATCGAGGTTTGGTCTCCTGGTCCTGCCACCCAGGTCACTGCAGGGGATTTTACACAAAGATTTGGCTTCCATGCTCCACACACCAAATACCTGAGACTCTTGAAACACACTATTGAAAGTCCTGTGAAAGAAATCTGCTCTTACAACTATGCCTTTATTTAAAGGATTATCTTAAAAAAACCACCATGGTGCCCATCCACCTTTTACCCCCACAACAAGTAAGCTCCCATGGAAATCATAAAATCTCTTGAAGGTTTGCTGTTAATCTGGAATGACAGATTCGATTTCTGTAAGCAAATACTGGATATAGGGGGAAAAAAGCCAAGTTATGAACTTTTCCCTATGTATCAATCTACCAGCAGTGTGACAAACAGAAAAAGAACTGAAAAATTATCCATGTGGCTTATCTTACATATAAGTGTGTAAAAGTAGATCAAACTCTGCAGGAGAAGGAAACAAAATCCATTATTTTCCTTTCCTCACATGTGCTGCTGTGGTTTCTGAGAGCACACTCCAGTGTGTGAGATCTCTATGAGCACAGATGGAAAAATGTGTGTCACCTTCCACTGCCTGGGGATCAGCCTCCTGCCCCCCATTTGTGCAATCCCAATGTGTTTCTCCCATTTCTTGCACTTTTAATATAAAGGAAGGATCTAGACAGAGCCAAAAATGCTCCCATTCTTTTGTCACTAGTCACTAAAGAATGTGAGTGTGAGCTGTCCCCCACACATCCGTGCCAGTTTACACAAGAGGGGATTCTGGTCCTGTGGTTTCAAAAAAGCAATCAGCAACCGATTCTGAAAGGTTATTGTTCTATTCTCAGCATTCTGAGAAGTCAGGTGAAAAAAAAAGCAACATTGGAAATCAGGTGAATGAGGTCTCTGCAAAATCTGCAATTTCTGCAGCCACAAAAATTGTAACACACAGCTCCAGATCTCACTTTCCCTGGACAGCCAAGTGATAGCACCTTCATTAAATTCAGCAGCACATTTCCACTTGGGAAGAGCGTGAACCACTATTCCCATTTAAAGGGGCAGTAAAAGAAACATGCCTTTCCAATAAATCTTACACCTCCATTCCCCTCTACCCCATCAAAAAACATAGAGCAGAAAGAAGCTCTTAAACTTTCACTTCTGAGATGTGAAGGTAGAATATTAAGAAGACACTAAGCTGCTTTTTTTTTTTTTTTTCTAATCTCCAAATTAGTAAGAGGATAACTCCTGAGCACTGACTGTGTTCCGGTGCACTTTCACCTAACCCATTTAAATCCTCAACTCTTCTAAAGTGGCAGGATCTGCATGCTCCTTTTAAAGGGATGTTTTGAAGGGCTGAACGGTGTGTTGGTTCCTCAGCTCTACATGAAAAAATTTAATATTTCAGTTGCATATGCTCCTCCCCCTTTGCATTTTTGTTTGGGATTTGCTTGGAAAGTGCAGAAACAATGAACACGACTTCAGTCAAACTCCTCTGGAAGGGTTTACCCCATCCAATCTGTCTGTGCAAAGCCCATTTTGGCTTCAGGGCTTCTTTCAAAGGAAGTTCTTACAAAAACTGCATCTCTGCTGGGAGCAGCAGACTGGGCTGTGCCAGGGAGTTAAATACTTCCATCATTATGCTGTCTAATGCCTTCTTTAGACCAGGCTTGTCAAACATTTTTTGACATTATGCATTTCTCTCATACTGACAATGTTTTGGGATCTCTTGAAGCTTGTCAGACCGCTGAACTTCGTTTCAAAAGTGAGCTGTGCAGAAGGTATTTATCCATTCAGCCCTGCTGCGCACCCAGGCCAGCTCTCACCTTTCTGCACAGCTGTTCTCTCCAGTTTTCCTAACAGAGGTCACCTGTTTGCGTGTGTTTTACACTTGAAATATAAAAGCCACAATAAGAATCTCAGTTATTAACACGGTGAAAAAGTCAGAAAGAGAAGATACAGCAAAAATGAAACCTATGCCAGGCGGTTGTAGGACAAACACTCTCTGTTGAACTGCAGTCCAAGATTTGTTTGGGATGATTAATAAGATCTAATGACAGATGATTAATATCTTAAGAGCAACTCCATTCCTCCCACTTACTCTGTGAGTCTAACAGAGGTGACCTTTTCATAATGCTTGGTAATTTTCATATTACACCCTGAAAACACCACTAAAATCACTGTGCTGAACTGCAGTGTGGGACCACAGGGGACACACCAAGCAGGGAAGAAGTGTGAGCAAAACATGACAAATTACTAATCCACAATTTCACAGACCGAGGTTCAAGTCCAATTTGAGATCCTGAGTGATATATATTTGATGGATTCAGCTGAGCTGTATCAGACAGACTGGCCTATAATCCACTTTATAACTGTCACACATTAGTTGATAATGCCTAGGAGAGGATTGGCAGGACAGAATGACACGATAACAGAATTACCTCCATCGCCCACCTTGCACGAACTCTACATTGAACTCAGATCAAAGCAGTGTTTGGGACCTCATCACAACACACTTTGTTCAGAAACCACATCTCAGTTGCACAAATAACTTTTTTTTTTTTTTTTCCTGGCCTGCCCGGCATTTAGAAAAGTCTGAAAATAAAAATTGTTTGGGTATAAAAAAAACATAAGATTCACTTTGAACTTTCTGATAAAAGGAGGAAGGGCATGAATTTCAAACCCACAAATGTTCACATCAAATAAAAATTTCAGAACTTGTAGTTTGTTGAATATTGAAATGAAATATCTCAGTCATTCTGCCTTTTCTTTGTGTGACAGTTTGCTTGGCACTTTTACTGAAATATTATCTGAGGGTTATACTAATTTTCAAAATATATTGGTTAAACAATTTTTCATCCAAAATTGTTTTGAAGTTACAACTGTATTTCATGGTTTTTTACTCCATAGCCATCCTGTCTTTCCAGGAGGCACATGGGATTAAAAAAGTTGAATGACGGCTGTCAGTGGTTGGCCAGAGACACAAACACCTTTCTATCAACTTCGGTAGCCCTCAGGTGAGAAGGGCATTGCAGGTCCTTCCCTCACATGCTTAGAGAGGAGTTCTTTACATGGACAATTTCAGTTTGTAAATGGCATTGCCCATGTCCAACAGGGACGACTTGTCCTGCTTGAAAAGACACAAAGCTGTAGCTAAAATGGTTGTGTCCAAGGATGGACTTTGCTCCTGATTTGGGAAATGTTAATGCAGAGTGGCCTTAATAAAACAGTGCCAAAGCAGTTCACCTCACATCCTCTGCGCACATCTGTGAAGTGCCAAGAACACTTTTTGATGTCGCACAAACATAATAAAGATAGATGTAGTTAATAAATAGGTAAGTTCATTTTCAGCCCTCTGAGCTCCTCATTTTCTTTCAGCATAAGCCCATTTTTTACAGCTGACTGCTGTGATCTTCCAAGGGATGTGCTGATGTGGCTTGAACCAAGTTAATTTGCTTCCTTTTTCTTTTTTTTTTTCCAGGATTGCAGATGTCATCAAAAATAAACAGTACAAAGAGGGGCAGAAAGAATAGGCAAAGCAGAAACTGATTCAGAAACTAATTAAAATAAAGCATGGTTCTCAAAACCTCTTTAAATTATTCAGATGTCACAATCCAAGGAAAAACCTTTCTTTTCTAAACATACTGCTTTTTTACCTTCCTTCTCCCTGCTGAAACAACTAATCTAATTAAATGTTGAAGATATCTCCAAGTGAATTCAGTTTAACACAGACAGCGGTTTGGGAGGCATCCAGAGTTACAGTAGTTTTGAAGAGTTAAGTGCATTTTTTTTTTGCTAAGAGTGGTGAGACTCAGGACTCAGAAACTAAGGAGTCGGGGACCAATAGTCCCTGGCCTTGGTCAAAGATCTAAGTGGGTGTTGGACAATGAAGGGAACAGGTCCAGCACTTCTGGAGACTTGGGCATGATTTATGGCTCCAGGATTTACAGTCCCTTTCTCTCCACTTTCTGTGGGCACACAGGACAGAAGCAATGAATGACTTTTGCTTCTGCACCACTCCAGCCCCTCTCTATCCATTTGTTTCCTCCAAAGAGTGTCAGATAAACGTGCAGCCACCACTGCCATCATGTCACAGTGGAGGTATCGAGCAGAGGGATGCTTGTTCAGCTTCAAACCGCGACATTCAAACTGTTCCCTTGCCTTGTTTGCAACAAACCGCGCAAATTCCAAATAGATAAAATAATAGTAGATTAGTGAGCTCTTCAGAGTGAATTCTTAATCCAAACGGTGTTTCCACCAAGATGGAACTTTCCAAAGCCTTCTCTTCATTTCAGGGAATGCAGGGTCCCTAAGAGCAGAGGACAGGACAGCATTTACCCAGCAGGGCAGGACCCCTTCTCCTGCCAGACTGTGGGTATAGACGAGCCTTTTACACCCCCAAGTGGGAAGAAGACCTTTGGTTCTGGGTGGTGAGAAGAGAAAAAATCCTCTACCATGACCTTTTCTGTCTACGTGAATATTTCAGGGAAACACCCTAGGAAATTGCTATTTCGGGCTGGTTGTGGGGATATTTGTGCTGGCTGAACATGCTGGCAATGCATTAAAAGACTGCAGCAGACCATAATTCTCACTTAACCTGCTTTATATCCCCAGCAATTATCACTGCTGCTGGTGCACTCCTTCCCTAACTTACAGAAAATACCCAAATTCAGTTATTTCGATGCTGCACCTCAGTTCCAGCAGCTCCAAGACATAACCTCCAGCGTGGGGCTTCCCCCACCCGAGGAACCATTTCTCACATCCCTGAGTGCTCTTCTTAATTTTCTCCTTCTTGCTACCAATGTGCAGCCTTGTGTAAATCCTCCACCCAGTTTTGCCCTCAAATCCAGCCCCTGCCTGAGGTCTTGAGCTTCCCTGGCTCGGGAGCGATGCTGGGAGCAGTCGTGTTTCCTGCAGCTGTTAATCTGTCATTAGTGTGCCATAAGTCACCCAAATATACTGCAACCATTACAGAACCTCAACAGAGTGGAAAAAATCATTTGCTTTACTGTCAATGTAAAAAAACTTTTTTATCTTCATTGACAGTTTTATTTAGAAAAATCTCAGCTATATTTTAATTTGTCTCTAATGATAGCTCTCAGAAAGCAGTGTCTGTATGTTAAAGTTTACTGCAATAGAGGCTGTTAATTTTCTTTTTCCACTTTTTGGTTTTGTTTCACAGATATTTTTTAAGAAAAGATGCTTCTGGGTTATTTTTGTTCTTGTGAAAAGCATATATTTCTGACAACCTTGCAAACTGGCTAATTATCAATGGTTGCTAAAATCAGATTCATCCATGTTACCATCAGCTCTGGAATTTAAAGGGACATATTTAAATCTTTATCCAGGAGAAATCCTACAACATTACTTCACAGAGAGAACGTTACACATTTTAGCGGAATAGCACCGTCTTTGCTTTGTGAATATTTATATCCTCGATAACAACAAAACCAATGACTTGAAGTCAACGTGCCAGGGCTAGGGAAGGATTGTTTTATCTCTAATTTCAAAGAGCAGGATGGATGCTGACAAAGGAGCTATCACTAATGATCTGAAGGCTGGTTTTCTGAAAAATAAGGAAAACAAATTAAGGCATCCAGGCTTTTGAGCTCATTCTGTCTTTTACTGTGGTAGGTTAGCCAGATTTTCCTGGTTCATGACCACAATGAATTCATTCATGCATGGGGGGAGTACATAAAACAGCAGCTAAGGTTCTCTGTTTAGCCAAAACCTATTTGCCTCCTATAAAGTATTTCCTTTGGAAATATCAAAGCTTCTGCAGGGCTCAGGGATTTTGTGAAACAAAGTTAATAAAAATCTATAGGCTAGTGGAAATCCCTGCTGGTAGAAAATGTCTTGTGTCAGGCCAGAGCTTTGGCTGTCCCTCCCTCCAGCCACACTCATCAGCCAGAACAGCTCCAGTGCCCTGGAAAACACAGGCAGCACTTTTGGGGGTGGTTCCCACTGCACCAAGGTCCAGGTAAGATCCTAAAGTATATAAAACCAAACCCACTGCACTTTTCCTTTAAAAGTTATACGTGGTGCAGGGTTCTTGGTCTAAATTTGGCAAAAATTAAAAGCCAAGCTGAAACAAAACAAAAACCAGAGGTTGTCAAATAAATAGTTTGTAAAAGAAGTTCCTGAGAGATTGTGCTGGCTTTGACTAGACACAGACAGCAAGAATGGCAGATGGATTGAACTTCTGCAGAATCTGGTTTTGTTTGTTTTATTTTAAATTGTAACAATATGAAATTGATCTTCCAAAACACTTTCTTTTTTCTTTGTAAGAGATAAAACCCCAGAGCAAGAATATTTGTGCTGGAAAAAAAGTTTCTCAGATGAATAGCTTTGTACAGATGAGGATAGAATTGCCTGAAATAGCTTTGTTTTGAAACAATACATTGTCTCGCAGGAATTTTAGACATTCTTTACGAAGGCAGCACTTGGCATTATATTTCATGCCTTTCAAAGTATCTATTTTCATAGGAAATGAGGGAAGGGGATGGGAAAGAGATGTTTTTAACCAAACTGACTTTGTAGTTGTAAGGACTTCAAGCAGGAAGATGCATAAGAACGGACAGAAGAAAAAATATTATATCCTGTTCATCCCAAACGGCAACAGGAAAAATAAAGAAACACTCACTCCAGATTACATGCATGAAGAAAGACTTTCTTTGAAGAAAGTCTTCTCTTTACTGCTAAAAACATGTTTCAGCTTGACTGATGAATGCTGGAGAACTGCATAGGTGAATTCAGGAGACCGGAGCTGACAAATATCACACGAAGATATAACATTCCATCAGTTCAAATACAGTCTCTAGGTTTTCCTAGCAGCTTATTTTCTGTGTCAGGCATGCTTTTAAGCCTTTTCTTGCTAGAGAAAATGCCATGCGATAATGGTTGGATATGAGCCTTGCTCACAATGCCTCCAAAATCTGAAGGGTCTGATCTGGTGGTCTGGTTCATATCCATCTGTCTCTAAGGTCCAAGGCACAAGCCTCAACAGCTTTCACACAGCCCTGTGGATCCAGTATTATGGTCTGGATTCATCTTAGAATTCCCCCAGGACTCGGATTTCAGCTCTGGATCATCAAGTCACTTAATCTCCTCGTGGTTCCATCAGTTATGGGAAAGCACCACAAATAAAGAAGAAAAACCGCATCAGGTAGGCAGAAACTTTTTCTTCCTGAGCTGCAAGCCACACAACTTCATCATCACACAACACAGAGTTTTTTCACTTTGTGGTTTATTCCTGTTCACTACCATCTTGCCAGAGGGCTGGCTCACACCTCAGCCTCCCAGCTTCATTTTCAGCTGGTAGTTAAACCCATCATTCAAATAATTTCTCATTTGCATATTTCTTCTGAAGAAAGGTCCATTGTGGGCACATTATTACTCACTCTCTATTTCCAGTATAAATTTTAAGTCACCTCTTTGTCCCTTGTGCAGCCCACACACTGACGCAGCATCTTCTCACACTTCTCTCCCACGCAGGCAGCTCATGAAATTACACTCCTAAGCCATGAAGGGGATGATGGATGGCTGGCATTTCTCTGTTCTGTGCAGGACTGCCTTACTCAGAGGCTGGGAAGAGAAGTTTTAGCTGGCCCGAGCACCATGCGAGATGCACTGGCTGCCTACGTATAGATCCTTGATTGCTTAAAGATTTGATTTCACAAGAAGTATTTCCTTTTCAGACAGCTCTGAAGGCAGCCTTGGGCCAGAGGTCAAGGCAGCTGATTGCCATCTGGGGCTGAACACCCCCAATTCCTCATTTGGGGGCTGGAGCTGCCCCAGAGGAGCTTTGCCGGGGGGCTCTGTGCCAAGGGATTGGTAGGAAACCTAGAAGATACAGCTGCTGGAGGAATTCATGGAGAGGTTTCACCAGGGAATGGGAAAAGTAGAGCTGAATATGGTATTTGTGCCCTTGTCAGATAATACTACCAAGCAGGAGTGAAAAAACAGCTGTAGAAATCTGTTTTTCCACTTGTCCCTACACATCAGTAATTTGCAGGAAATCGCCCCACTCCAGACACGCCGGTAAAATACAGTCGCAGCTCATCTCTCTTTCATGTTGGGTTTTTTCTTCCCCTTGCCAAGGTGTGGAACACGAGGCCAATAAATCTGCCTCAGAAAGAAAAAAAAAATTACCTTGGAGGAGCTGCTTCATCATCTTCCTTCTGCTTTTCTCTAACAGTCAGTGTGGCAATATCCGCTTAAGTTTAGAAAGCATTATTGTTACAGGATGTGTGGGAACCACAAATACCATTTGAGGCCAAGTTACAGTAAATCCTATTCTTAGTGTCATTAGTGGAAGTGCTTCCTTCTCGTCAAAAAAGCAAGCGAAGGGAGGTCCATTAATTTTTCACTGGTGGAGCAGCAAGAAGGCACTTTAGAAAGGGGGAGGAAGGACTCCAGCCAGGTACCCGAGTGATTACAGACCTTGGCACGCTGCTGAGCCCAGGGGCTGGAGACCAGCTCTGTCTGTGGATGGTCAATACCTGATTTCTGCTTGTAACTGTATAAACATCTTAACCATAAGCTCAATTGGAATCTGTAATTATGTTTGTGTTAGCATGATACTAATTATTAAGGCTGAATGCTGCAATAAGGCAAATCATTACTTCTGCTGTTCCTGGCCACTGTCTGCATTACAGTAGAATAAACCAGGAGAAACACATTTTCTACTATTTTGAATGTAATAAGAAGTGAGACAGTAAATGTTTAACTTAGTCTTTGCGTTTACACTCCCTGGACCTGGTATTCCCCTGATTTATGCCAAAGTAGGTTCAAATCCATCAAATTCAATGGAGTTAAGCTAGGGTAAATCAAGGCCTCTATTACCAAAAATCAATTTTCCATTTGTTTTAATACCATTAATTTAAATGAACTCACTTGATATTCTCATACCTCTGATATGTGCATGCAATTTATGCCAGGAGTAATCCTGGGCAAACCTGGGTGCTTATGGCTTCTCAGCCCACTAAGATTTGAATGACTAGTTCTAATAAAAGTATTAATAGGATTTTTTTTTCAATCTTTTATACTGAGGCCAAGCGCAGGGCATCCAGTTAACTTGAAAACAATCTTGCAGACCTCAACCAATCAAGCATGTTATTGCTGGCCACCTCCTTTATCATGGGGGCCACTTACATTTCTGTTTTTAACTGCACACCTGTTTGTATCAGGCCAGTGAAGGCTGGGAAAAATGTCAATTAGAAGTCGGGGCACAGACCCCACTCCTGAGCCTGTCTCCCTGCTTTGGGGTTAAGCTCTGCCTGCTCCCTTGATCTTCTTGCCAGGGTTCTTGCCTCAAGAAGTCATCATCAGTTAACTGTATCCCATATAAGATAAAAGCAGAAAAAAGCTAGATTTCATTTTCTAAAGTTATATCTTGCAAAACCCCACAGTGTCTGAGCACAACAATGCACTTTGCTAATGCCACTGCAACAACACAGTGAAACCATTACAGGAAGAAACAAGGCTAAACCACATTCACCTGGAGATAAAAAGGGGGAAGAACCTTCCTGAGAAAAAAATAATGTTCCAAGGAGAAGATGCTTTTTTTTTTTTGTTTTGTTTTTTTGGGTTTTTGGGTTTTTTTTAACCTAAGAGGTGCAAAGGTGCAAGTGGGAAAAAAGAGTGATCAGCATCCGTTATAAATCCTTTGTTCAGGAGTGGAGTGGAAGCAAACTCAAAGCTAAATATGGTTACAAAACAATTACTCCAGGCCTGCTGACCATTGGGGGCAGAGGGAGAAGGGCAATGGGAAAGGTCATTTTTGCCTTGCGGCCTGGGCTCAGCTGAGATGAGAGGGTTGGCTGTCAGAAGCTGAGAAACCTCAGTCACCATTACCTTTGACCCCTTTGGAAATGCGGAAGATTAGTCCCTGGGCTCATCTCTGATACTGCTGCCTTGAGCATCAGACCTGAGGGAAGGACAGTTTGAGGAGTGTTTTGGGGAATGTTTCTCTCCACTGGCCCCAGGCAATTCTGTTTGTCCAACAGCCGTGGGATGTCTCATTCCAGGATACACTTGTATAGGAAAAGTGACAAAATCTTACACCTAAACTATGTGATTTGAACGGGTTTCTTCAAAAAAGGGCACCAAGTGCTCCATACAGGGCAGTGACAGATAACGAGAAGCATAGTCTTTAATAAATAGGACATCTAGTCCCTGGAAAAGTCCATTCCTTATTGCTTCATAATATTGTTCTGAAGATTGATAGTCATAATAAAAACAATCTTGGCGTGTCTGCATTTTCTTACATACATTAGGTAGATTAGCAGGATACTTCCAGCAGAAGTGCCATAAACAAAAATAAATTATGGTTTATGTATCTTGTGAGCTGCTGGTATTAGAAGTTTAAATATTTGATCAGACACATACATCTTCACATTTCTTCTCCTTGGTTGATAAGGCAGAGAGTAGCCAACAAGAACTGAAATTAAAGCAAAGACCCCTTTTGAGAGAAAGCCACAGAGAAAGGGAGAAGCTCTGAAAGGCCATGAGACCATTCCAGGACCTGAAAGCTCCCTCCTAATGAACCACTATGAATTAAAATCCATACTGGCTTTGTGAGGCACGAGCTAAGCAATGGAACCATAAACAAGGGAAGTGTTTTGAGGGATGGACCCAGTTCTTTTGGCTGTGAGAAGAAGTTTCAAGGCAGGCTCTGAGCGTGCCTTGAAACATGTCTTGGCTTTCTGCAGGAAATGTGCCCTGACAAAGTTTTCCAGCATTAGCACATGTCAGTGCATCACTGCAAGGACAAAGACATGAGAACAGTGAAGGCAACAAGGAGAGGAGAGGACGGGGAGGTGAGGCATGAGAGACAAGGGAAAAGGGAACAATAAGGAAAGAAAAGTGAATTAAGAAGGAGGGGAATGAAAGCAAGTACAGGAAAGCTGCTGAAAAAGAGCCAAGGAAATCATCCCCACAAAACAGTGCGTTCCTTTCCATCATTGTTCTGCTCTGAAGTCTTGGTTTCCAGATTCTGCATCGCTTCTGACTGCCCAGAAACCCAGCCCCGGGAGAAACAATGCAGCTGCCTGGGCCAGTGGCCAGGATGCTGTCTGCTGAAGAACATTTTTATTGAACTTGAAGTTACAATTCTTTGTTTATCAAAATGTAGCATTTGATATAAACCCAGCGTGCTGACCTATTCCTTTTGAAAAACGTAGAAGTCATTTGAGTTTTAGATCCAGCTTTTGATTAAAAAGCTTTTAAGGGAAAACCTAAAAAAAATTCCCATGAAAATTCCATGCCAAACCCATTTTCTGGCCTTTAATTTCCAATAACCAGGGAGGAAACAACAATAAAAGCAGGGAACAGAGACGCTATAAGTAACTTCCACAAGATTATTCATTTTCCTTAATAAGGGTCTTTAACAGCATGACGACTCATGCAATATAGATAAGCAGAAACAAATCAAGAAATTCAATAGAAATAGAAAACAAATGGAAAACTCAGAAGAAAAAACATTTAATAAAGAACTTGGTGAAGGGGGAGGGAATTAACTGGTTCCTCACGTAATCCTACTGCCTGGGGTTTTCTGCCCTCCGTGGGCCATTTCTTTTGCCTGTGTCTTTTTCTGTGACAGAAAAAGTCTTTGGGAGTTGTTCAAGCTGCCTCTTTTCCTCTGGTGATGGAGCTGGTACAATAAGAGTCCAGACTCTTCCCATGCTCCTTCAAATATAACAAGAGAGCTCTCCATCACTCGCCTGTTTGCTCTCTCAGAAGCTGAGAAGGAGCTGGCGAGGAGCTGCTGTGGGGATGTAGAATAGGGAACATCTTCTGCTATAAATATACTACAGACATGGAAGAGAGTTCACAGCAGAAAATGTCTGTGTCTGGGGTTGGTTCTGCCACACTTTTGAATTTGGATTTCAACTCTCCTTTGTGGAAGAGCCCCCAACATGGACAAGCATCTGTATTTTTTTTGAGTTTGTGGTGCTCCAGTCTTGGCAGTTCTGTACAGCAGTACTTCTAGAGCTGCAGGAAGGGATGGTGTGATTTTTACACTTAGATTAAGTGCACCTTACAGTATTTCTAGATGTTATCATCTTTGTATTTAACACCATTATTTTAGAATTTTAAAAAATCAGATCTAGGTGATACACTTAAAATGAACAATGACTTAATTAAAGTACCACCTTTCTTTTGACTTTCAATCTGAGAAAATGCTCCCACTCTTTCATGCCCATCATTCCAGCTTTGCTGGAGCTTTGTTTTAATGATGACAATCTGTTGCAGCTCAGACACAGAACTAACATTTTTCCCCAGACACCCAGTCATTTCTTTCTTTGTGTGTGTGCTTTATTTTTTATGGGGCCAGCTGCTTTGTGATCAGTGAAATGCCAGAAAAATCATCTTACCATAACAAAGCTGAAAATAAAATATTCAAGGAAGCAAACTCCCATGGAAATCTTTAAAGCCCTAACAAGGGAGAATTCTCATCTCTGTGCACACGGGTGACTCACTGAAGTAAATGGGAATTACGTGACTGCATCAAAGATTTCAGTATGAAGAGCACAGATTTTTTCCCAGCTTTGGCCTTTTGGAATGAACTCACAAATAAGTTTTGATGAAGATTCTAGATAGAGGTAGACTTGTTTAGTGGTATCAGCCCCGACCAGAACAATTTGAGGGAGGTACAGTATCATCCTGTCAAGCTTAAGTGCATGCTTAACATATTACCTCCTTAAATGCTTTTTATAAATTGAGTGCTCACATTCAACTGTCCAATTTAAAAATGGGACAAATTATACTTAAGGGTCAATACAGGTGTGTCCTTGCAAGTACAGAGGTTAATTGACATAAAACTTGTTACAACTTGGAAGCTGGGAAAAAAAGCTGTTTCTGTAAATATTGCAATTAAACAGAATGTTGTTTTTCTAATTGTTGGAGAAGAAAGCCCCAAATTACCAAGAGGAAAGAAATTAGAGCAAACAGATCTGTAGGAAAATAACCCTATGAAAAATTCACAAAGATATACTCATGGTGCACCAAATTATCCTCTCGGGTTTCATAATTCCGTGAGCGAGTGCAATTAGTTAACGGTGGTGTTGTTATAAAACTGCACACTGTGGCTGACGGGTTTTGAAACTACTCCAGAAACCAAAGTCTGACGCTAAACAACCATTGTGTGTGGGTATTAGGCAACAGGAAATCTGCCTGATGATAACTGAGTTATCCCAAGCCCCGCAGCAGCCACTCAGACACTGTGTCCATTTAATCTGCAGATGGCAAAGCAGATACGCCATTCACAGCTGCATGCATGAGGATATGACATCTTTGTCTATATTAATCTCATGGCTGGCTTCACATGACTCATTCAACCTTTTCTTCTATTCCATGAAAGGGAAGTTAACTAGCAGGACCTCTGGTGATTTTTAAATGGGTCCAGCCCTGCTGTGATCTACATTTCAAGCAATAGAATACAGAGCTTCTCTCTCCCTCTTCCTGAAGTTCTCATTCCACACAGTTGTGCAACTCTGTTGTAGCTATGCAAATCCCCCGTTTGTGCCATTAGCTCATTCCCCAAACAACCCCTCCAAAACACACGGGCTGTGGTGCCAAGAATATGACAAGTGGGTCAGACGTACCAAAGTCTGCGCCGAGAGAGACAACGTCGGCAGGCTTTGTTTTCCCAGTTATCAGTAGGGAGATGGAAGACCTCGATATGTGAACAACCTTAATTTGAGAAAAGAAAAATCTGCAGTATCTCTGCTCCACAAAGACAAGCTGACAGCTGAGGCAAAACATGGTTATGCCCAGAGGCAGCAGGAGCAGTGTAGGCTCCCCTGCTCTCCTCATCCTCTGTGTCAAGATTAAGAAAAACACCATGGGTTTAGCTCCAGAAGAGCTTTGCTGTTCAGAGTAGCTTCATTTTGAGATCCTGTGCTCTGCTTTTCAATCAATATTCAGATAAATACATCTTCAAAGTGGAATATCACCGGGGGGGGAAATATCAAGCTTTTCATCATTTTTCCTGCAAAAATGCTAAGAACACTCGCAAGGTTTGAGGACGTCCACACAATAGTACTATTTTCAGTTACAGTAGCTCCTTCAAGCCTCAGAGGAGGTTTTGTTTTGAAGAGCAAGAGACATTCCCCTCAGGACTCTCTCCTCAGAGAAATATCTCCTAGAACTAGGCAAGATACTGAAAGTGAGGAACAGAAGAGAGAAGCAGAGAAGCTGTCATGGTTGGCAATGGACATATAGACCCCTCAGGACAGGGGTTAGCTGAGGATACAAAATGATATGGAGAAAATACTGAGCAAACAAAAGAAAAACTTTGTTGAAGCATTTTCATGAGGAAAAATAAATATTTTCATGCTAAATTCCTATTTTGAAGTTCAGAGACCATGTTTTTCCATAATAACTTTATCCAGATTTATGCAAATAAAAATAATTAAACTGGAGTGGAATATTTTCCCCATAAATACTTGTCTCATGTGGACAGGAAGCTCCACTTGCTTACAGAAAAGTGGAGAATCCAGGGTCCAGCACTAATGACTAAGTTATCAAGATGTTCTTGTTTGCATCTCTCTGCTCCATTAACAGTGTGCTGCCTGCTGAAAGCTGAGGCGAGTAAATGCAGAGAACAAGTTATCTGTAAAAAATAATTTGTGGAGAGAACATCTGCTCCACAGAAGTGGAACCAGACTCTAATGAAATGTTTCAAACCTCCCAGATTTGTACAAAGAGCCGCAGGCTTCTATAAAATATATATCGTCTCCACTTTTTCCGTATGTAAAAAACAAATAAATACTTAATAAACTTGCAAGTATTTGAAGATGTCCGATTCCTTAGGAAGGCTAAATTAAGCTTTTCAGAGGCTTTTTGATGATCAATAGCTAGATCAGCTCTGTGATTGAAGCAGGCTCACTAGCTACGCTTGAGAAGACTTTTAACTTCAAAGATTGATGTGCTTAAGGGACAGCGAAAGAAATGGTTTGTTAAAAAAAATTAATCTAAACACAATCAGTGAAACTTTGATGGACACCTGTGTTGATGTGGGAACTGAATCGCAGCAGCCACACTCGTAAGTTATAACGTGTTTAAAAGAGAAGGGAGTAACGAACTTCCTGCAGAACTGGGAACTGGGAAACCAGTGGATATCCTTGGACTTTGCCAAGTACATCCAGAGCTGTGCCAGATTCTGGCAGTCAAAAATCCAGAGCTTCCCAGCACAGATCCCTTTTGTAGAGCATGTGTGTGTATGTATGTTTAGCTTTTTCTATTTTCTTATAAAAGAAGAGTAGAGATGCTGTTGAATATTCCTGAAACTCTCCAGTGGTGAGAGCTGCAGTACTGTCCCCTGGCAAACATCTTTACCTCTGCGATTACAAACATCTTTACCTCTGTGATTACAAACATCTCTACCTCTTCCAAGCCCCCAGTGCACTGAGCTAAGAGGGCATTTCCTTTTTCTTTAACAAATCAATGCTTGTGGCACATTGATGAGCAGTGGTGCTTATTCCTTAATCTGATTGTGCAGTTACATTTTTGTGTGCATGAGATGTAGAGAAAGGTGTTGATACCAGGTTTGGAAACCTTGAAAAGGCAAGGGGATTAGAGGATGACAACAGAGACTGTAGCAAGAAGAAATGACCTTGTTTGTGCTGCTGGATCCTGGCAGGAAACATCACCGTGTGGGTACAGAGATGGGCATTCACATCTCTGCTAAGCAACTGCAGGGACAAAGGTGTTTCAGTCAAAGCCAGAATTTAATGTCCATCGTGGGGCAGCCCTGGGATGAATTCACTGCTGGCAGCTCTGGCTAAAATTATATCATCTCAGCAGGATATAAAGCACCAGTATTGCCACAAGATAACCATGAGGTTATTCTTGGTTGCAAGGAGCTGCTGGGTTCTTACCATCCATCCAACCACCCATCCATCCATCCATCCACCCATCCATCCATCCATCCATCCATCCATCCATCCATCCATGCATCCAAAGTTACTGTGCAGTGTTTCTGAAGATTTACCTCCATAAATAACCTGTCAAGCCTGCAGGGAGCCGCTCACCACACAGGCCGCTGTCCCTGCAGGGGTACCCAGCAAACAGGAGCCAATCCCTTTGGAAAGAGAATATTGTTGAAATCTTGTAGTATTACACTGGGAAAAGCAGAAATGCTTTTGAAATTGCTTTTCATCTTTTTACAGGGCTGCTCTTACCTCCTCACTCCGCTGGTAGGAAATGGACTTTGGCAGCCACTGTCTCTCCACTGTCAAAGCTGACAACAGAATTAACAGCTCTGGTAATTAGCAGGAAAAGTTCCTTGCCAGGCACTAGGCTCAGGCTGCAAGGTAATGTAAAGGAGTTCTTTCCCCCCAGGGTCAGGGTAAGGGAAAAAATCATAAAAATGGTGAATTGCTTAGGATATGAAAAGAGACAGCTGAGCTACAAATTCTAGCTCGGCAGATTGTAGTCAGATACTCTATAAAAACATCGGTTAACCTGTACCTCAGAGCTTGTTAAAAACAAAGCAAGCATCTTAGAAACCCAGCAAATTAGATATAATGCAGACAGTTAACAGGAATAAAGGAGGTTAAATGGCCACTAGCCACACTTTCAAAACCAGAGGAGAATTTAGTACTCATCTGAGCCACATGTTTAAATTAGAAAGCATTCCCCTTCAGATAAACAATACTTTTTTGGAATGTAAAAACTGAAACATTTTTCAGAGAAGCTGTTAGTGATGATGTTTTAAATTTTATTTTTATGCAAGGAGGAAATATAGCCTCCCAATCAGCTGTTCTCACTATTCAGAATGCATAAATATCAAAGCAATACAGCAACATGGAATCAGTATGGAAATACTCTAGAGGAATGGCAGACAACCGAGTGACCTAGTCTGCAACTGTAAGTGAAAGTTACAGTGAAACCCTTTTCCTAAATAGCCATAACAGAAATAAAGGAAAAAATTTGCTGGCAAACCAGAAAGTTCTCGTCCGTTTGCAGGCTTGAGGGCTACACCATATCAGGGGCAGCCTAGGAAAACCCCTTGGAGAACATGCATGGAAAACACAGTGACTTAGCCCCAGGATTAACATGAGACAGCAAAGCAGCACAATGATTCAAACACCGTGAAGGAAAAAGTCCCCTCATTTGTTACTAATTAGACTTTGCATAATACTGCAAATCAATATTTGTCCAAATTTTAAACCGATTTTCCTTTTTATTTGAAAGCATTATTTTTACGTATGTTAATACTAAGCAAGACAAGCAATTCTGTGTGTCAGCAGCTACCCCAGAAAATAATAAAGCAGTCGTTGTCCCTTTTGTGCTTCTAATCTAAATATACAGAGAAAGCACTGGGGAAAGGAAATGTTGTTATTCCCACCTTAGAGCTGGAGAATTGAGACAGATAAGAACTGAGCAATTTTCCATCCTTAGAAGGGAAGTCTGTGTCAGAAACTGGGACAGAATGCAAATTTCTACAGCTATTCTCAAAACAGGTTTGTTGGCATAATTGTTTTTTGACTGCACATGTTGCCAAATTCTGAGAAACACTTATGGAAACCAAACCTTAAATATAAGTATTCAGCAAAGAGCCCTTTCGTGTTAAGGCAGTGGATGGAGAGATAGATTCTGTGCAGCTGATTTCAGAAAATGATAAATGGTGACAAAAGTAAATGGAAGAGAACACATGATCCAAGCGAAGTGAAACAGTTGTGTCAGACCCCATAAGCCCAAATTGCCGTGCGTGTGTGGAAGGTGATACCCAAACACAGCTGGGTGGTCTCTGGGCAAAATATCAACTCAAGTCCCTGAACTTTGCAATGTTACTGCAGCAAGCTGAAAGCTTTGTGATACACTGATTAACAAGGTGAGATCTAGACTGAGGGGAAAAAATGGCATACAAAAGCATGGGGGTTTTGCTGAGAATTAACTCCTATTATAAATTTTGAGGGTCATGAGCTGATACAAAGAGAAATATAACAAAGCCACACATACGTTGTTGGTACCCCACTGAAATAAATGGGTTTCCACCCTCTGGCAGAGATAAAATTTCAAGATTGGGTGTGACTCAAATGGGGTGATTCAAATGTGTTGGAATTTCACTGAGGAAGACAAACTTACAGGGTGACTGTGCTGCAGACCACAGCCACAATACTGACGTTTTTTGACCTTTTATCGAAACCCTCTCCAGAAAAAAAATACACTTTGCTTGATTCCAACCTTCAGATTTAGTACAAATCAATCTATTTCGTTAGAAGCATTTGGGTTAAGTATATTACTTAAAGATATGTCTTGAAGGATTGCCTACCCACAGTTCTTTCATGTTCGTGGGGTACTAATAGTGGGTGGATTTGCAATTAGGCTTGCATTTTCCCAAGATTTTAAATAAAATACTAATATTTATGTGCAACTGCTTCACTGCTCTGTGGAATCTGAATGGTTTGGGTTGGATGTGACCTTAAAGATCATCCAGTTCCAACTCCCCTGCTGTGGGCAGGGACACCTTCCACTGGACCAGGCTGCTCAAAGCCCCATCCAACCTGGCCTTGAACAATTCCAAGGATGTGACAATCACAGGAACTGGTTCCAGTGCCCCACCACCCTCACAGCAAAGAATTTCTTCTCATATCTCATCTAATTCTACCATCCTTCAGCTCAAGGCCATTCCCTCTTGTCCTTTCACTTCATGCCCTTGTGAAAAGCTCCTTTCCCGTGTTCTTGCCATCCCCCTTCAGGCACTGCAGGGCTGCTGGAACACCTCCCCAGAGCCTCCTGCAGCTGTGGGATTCCCCAGGGGCTTATAATTTTCCATCCCATTAGACAAAAGGATGGAGACCGAGCAGAGCATTTGTGTGTCTGTGCCCTGGCAGTGGCTGGCTCAGATCTCAGGGTAATGGGTGGCTTTTCTCGCTGCTGTGCCCTCCCAGATCTTCCTTGTGATGACTTTGCCTGATAGACTCAGCAGAGGTCCCCCCCAGGATTTATCAGCAAAAGCAAAGTCAGAATAAGACCCTGTGCACTTCTGCTACAGCCTGTGGCAAAAACATGATTTCCTATTTGGGAGTTACTAATCTATCACACATTAATTAATCGTATAGACTGTAGATAGAGCACAGTTGAACAAACTCAGTAGAGAGGAATCTGAAGCCAGTCCAATATCCCGAGGGCTTTTCATAGCTCTGCCCTCCTTACTCAGAAATGTCATTCTCTAAAGTAGGTCTTACATCTTTAGAAGATGAGCATGGGGAAGAGCTCTCATCTGGGATGCAGAGACAGTTTCAGGCAAAATAGCAAGAGTGGCTGCTCCAGTTTGATGAGGGTTTCCTCATTATATTCAGTGCATTTCAAATGTGAGAGTTTGGTTTTGTAATGATATTTCACATCATCTTTGAGCCTCCGGGGGCTGGATGTAGGATTTCAGAAATAAATATATTAGCAGGAACAATTGCATCTTAGGAAAAAAAAGAGAAGTTACAGCTTTTCTGATTGATAGCTTCTGTGTGCCACCTACAAAGGCTTGTGTGCCTCTGCTCTGGAGTTTCCCAGGCTCTGGGGTACTTCAATTAATTGCCATTTATATAACCAGTGCATCCCTTTCTCAGGGGCAATGAAAGCTCTGACTCAGGAGAAAGTCATCAGATCCCTTTCATCACTTGGGAGCAGGACCAGTGACTAAAAAGCATAATATTTCACTTGGGTTTAGTCTCATCTCCGCAGCACATTGTAACAGGCAGAGCTCTTTGCTGCCTAGTTTTTGTTTGTTGACTTCAGGACTGTACTTCAAAAGCTCGCTGTCCTCCTGATGAAAGTGCTACGCCTGTCTTTTATCATATCCTTTGTTGTAAGGTTTAGCCCATATTCCCAAACGGATGAAGAGCAGGAAAACTTATTCAGCATGACAAAACAGTCATTGTGTTATAAAAAACTGTAGTGTGTGTTTAAGTGAAAATGTTAGAGAGAAAAGCTCCTAATAAAGAGAGCAAACCTACTGAGATATGTTTTTCTTCTAACAGTGCCCCTGCCCTAAAACAGAGAAAAGAGAAGCAGAAGAGACATGTAGAAAGGGAAGGCCCATGTAAGTCCAGCTTTTAGGAATCCTGTTGGACTGAGTTGGAGGTATGTGACAGGACATGGCTCATCTGCTTCTCATGAATCCTCAACCCTCAGCTCTATAGATTTCATGTACCAACTTCTCTGAGGTCAAAGGAAGATGGTAGCTAAAACAATCTTTAAAGGAAAAAAGAGTTTTGGACCAAAAAAAAAAAATCTGTATTTGTAAGGTGCTTTATTAAAAATGTTTTTCCTTGGCTGATTTCTGCTCATCCAACGAATTTTTTGTGGTGCAATAGTGATTTGTAGTTTTATCTTCCAGATATATTTTTGTGTTTGAAAAGGTAAGAATTTAATAGAAAGCTGTAATCTCAGGATTATTTGTGTCTCGCTATGATTAAAAAATTCAGTATTTCTGTGTAGCAAGCTCAGTCTAGTCTTCCTGGTGAGAGTTACACAATACTCATACCTACCTCCTAGGTCTGATTTCCTTAACAGCACTTTGGACTGGATTTGCATCAGCTAATTAGTCGTTCCAGAACAGCACAGCAAGTACCTTTCAATCCTAATCTCTTTTTGTGTAATTTATAGTGGCATTTAGTTAGAGCAGAGCATGAATAGCTTCCTAGGCTACTCTGAAGAGCTACTCGTGCTTCATGTGGCTTTTGTCTCTTAAAAGCCTGATTCACCTGGGTTCTAGTGCTGGCAGGAGGGCACACACCACCTCAAGCTTCTTGAGAAAGCACAGTTAGTGACTCAAAGCTGTATGCCAGATATGGGGAAAAAAGATAAAATATGGCATCATTTCAGGAGCATTGGTGGCATCGTTTGTCATAGCTCTCTATGAACCTGCTTCATCCTTTTTCCCTTCCTTCACATCTGGCAACCTAAACTGGCCTCTAGTCTCAAAAAATCCTCTTATTTATAATCTGGTTGGCCTCAATCTACTAACTCAAGCTCACACTGAATGATTTGTAAAATGCACAAAGTGATTTTTAGGCTTCCGTGAGGAATCTGAGCCATTTTGTTCCAGTTTGTTAATTTATGTCTATCAAGAGCACAGAGCTCTGTGGGTCTGAGCAGGTTACAGATCCCTGGTACTCACACACCTTTTTAAACCTGAAGTGTCTTCAGCTTAAAGAAATTTATCTCTCTCACTTGCTCATTTTACTACTCAACTTCAATCAAAACTATCTCCACTGAAGTCATTCTTCAGATTTCATTTCTCTGCTTAAACACACCATCTATCCTCACTTGTACCTCCTCCCTCCTCCTACTCATTTAAATGGGCTGTTATACCAGGGCAGATTAATGTCACCATCGTCTCCCTTGATTTAAATGGTGTTTGATTATATCTGTCAGGATATACTTCTCTCTAAGTACGTGTTCTTGCCCGATGTGTTAATCTGATGGAGTAAATGGGCCTAGAGACATGGCCCAATCATTGCACAACATTAAATAGTTAAGGCAAGGTTCAGGCCTCCAGGTACAGACTCGCTGTACTGGC
This sequence comes from Origma solitaria, assembly GCA_013397895.1. Taxonomy (NCBI): domain Eukaryota; kingdom Metazoa; phylum Chordata; class Aves; order Passeriformes; family Acanthizidae; genus Origma; species Origma solitaria. The sequence goes on along the minus strand of VZRL01003527.1, from coordinate 1,624,063 downwards.
AGTCCCCACGGGCAGAGGAAAACATGCCAGGTTTTGATGATATAATGGCCAAAACACAAAAGAAAAGCAGCATTCTCCAAATATGAGGTAGTCAGCAAATACCACATTTTCTACATTTTTACATCCNTTTTTTTTTTTTTTGAGGTAGTCTTAGAAAAAGCTGCTTTGTCTCCAGCACAATTTCAGAGCTGGCACATCAGCCATGAAAGCTGCTTTTCTTGGACCTAAGAAGGAAAATTAAATTTTCACCCTACGGCCAGTCTCTCCCTTTCCTACACTCCCCTGGGTGAGGAGAGACCACATCACCTCCTTCAGCAGACATAACTTAAATGTGAGGTGAAAAAATAAAACACTGGCAATGTTTTGTTGGGAAAACAAAATGGGAAAAGACCAAGGGAAAAGCTCAAGGAAGAAAAGCAAGGTCTCATGTTTTAGGCCAGACCTTACTAGAGGTAAGTCCTTCAGAGTACCAATTTTTTTTGTTGGCACACAGTCTAGATGGTGAAGTATAGACTCCTTAAGGCCTTAATAGTCCTTGACGGTAATTAAATACTCTTTTATATCGACTTCATCAGCAAGGTTGTCCAGCGTAAGAGTACATTTCCTATGGGAGAATCCCTGAAAATGTGGCAGAATTCTGTCATTTGCTGAAAACTCCATAAATTTGGGAGTTTGTTTAAATTCCAAAATAGAAAGTAAAATTTCAATCAGCAGAAGAATAAAACTTTTATATTTTTTAACTTTCTACCTTAGTTTTTGCTTGAATAATAATTGAAATAAGCTTTTGAGACAAATGCTTTCAGATGAGAAAAATCATAATCAAAAATATTGGAACAGACTAATGATATCATTGATGATTTTCTTGACATTTTTCTTCTATCTAGCATTTAAATCGAAGTTAAACCAAAGACATTTCAGTCTAGTTAAAACATAATTTAAGTAGGGAAAATTTAGAAAATTCATGCAGAAATTTTTCTGGGAATTTGAGTAGGAGCTCAATGCCATTAAAACACGCAAGTTTGCCAAAGCAACCCCAACAGTACTCATTTTGGATTACTTCTTTTGGGACAAGAGTCTTATATTTCTTATATCTTTGTTGTGACACTCTCTGCCTAGCAGAGATGTCCCCCTACCACAACTCTGTGGCACATTTCCATGTCTGTGCTGACCTTCAGGTTACTGCAGTCCTCCCTTCCACACAAGGATTCCTGGGATTACTTCATTTTCCTCATCTCAGCCCAGGGTCAAACCCACTGTAAATTCCCCTACTCGGTACTGCTGTATCCCTGACAGATTCATGCTGTGTATAGGAAAAGGAGGGAATGACATGGAGAATAGTCTTCTTCCTTTAAATTAATACATCAGATAAGGATGAAAATCTTCTCTGCCAGAAAAATCTTTCCTCAGCAACCTAGATTTGTGATAGGTCACAAACACGGAATCAAAGAAACACTGAAACATAGTTGATGACATGAAGGCTTCCCAGCAACCGTAGATGCTCTAATTTTTTCCTTAGCTGCAATTTTATGACTAAGCATAACTTATGAGTGATAGTAGAAAAGAAACATGAAGCTGACAGCCTAGTGTATGACTGTGGTCCAAAATGCTAGGAGATAAATGCATGGGGAGAAAAGAAAGTCTAGTGCAGGGGGGAATTGTTCTAGAGCTCTGCGATCAGGGACCTGTTAATCTGTTTTGTGCCACTTACACCCAGGATCAGGTGATACTATGGGAGTAACCACAATAATTTCATATTTCTCTTGCACCTCTTTCTAGATGGATCATTATTTATACAGAACTTGGATGTGAGCTACGTGTGCCCTACAGGAATATACAGTCTCATTTTATTCATGATGTTCAGTTACTGCAGTGAAAAGAGTAATTTATATCTAGAGACAGGCAAGCACTAAGAGTAGCAAACAATGGGGGAGGCAATGCAAGAAAAAAGCAAGAAATTCAGGATCCCAGAGGTTTCATGTACTGAGAAGTTTGGGATGACTTTCTCTAGCTACAAAGAACATTTACTTCAGTGTGATGGTTTCTCATTTTATACTTTCTATCAGAACAAATCCTTCCTGTGCATATTCCCTACGTTCATACTCATTCTTCATTTTCATAAACATTGGATTCAGCCTGACTCAGGGGAGAGCAACTTTCACAGCAATGCAGGACTGGGGTTATCTACAGGACTAACACCAAGGGATAGCCACAACCTGGGACAGCAGGACACTTCATCCTGTCCAGCTCTGGCAAACAAGACAGGGCTGGGAGAACAGATGGAGTTGTGGAGCCCACACAGATCCCAGGGGAGAGCCCAGCCACAAACTCCCTCCTCCACAATCCTTCATGAATTATACAGGGGAAGAGAAAGAAGTGATATTGCAAATAGCACAGAGCGTTGCAATTCCCAGCCCTTGACCTCTTGTTTTATGTTTCATTACCCACAATATCAAGGCTTCCCAAAGCCACCTGCAACAGAGCAAAAGTAAAGTGCTTTCTCTGTCTCCTGAAATGAGCTCTTTTTGTTTTAACCAAGAAGGTTTATTGATAGTATAAATACGAGGGAAAGAGCTGCCCCTAATTACATCCTTATAAACAAAGGGGGTTTGTGGCAAGCAGGAAAACTCATGGAATTAGAAAGGCTAGAAAGAAGGCTTGGAAGGATCCTCCCTTCTACAAAGATAAGCTTAATGGCAACAGGAAAAATATTGAGAGAGAAAATTCTCTACCAACAGGAGCAGCAGTGATTTACCACTCCTAGAATTAGATGTGGCACTGTCATGCAGAAGCCCACCCATCCATTTACTCTTTTTCATTATCATCATCAGCTTATCCTGGGAAGGGGACAGTGGTATTTGCAAGGCTGATACACAGCAATGATTTCTGGTTAAACAATCAGACTTTGCATCATTTACTTTGTTTCTCCCACAGAATGCCACTGCAAAGATATTTTCTCCTGTATTTTTTTGTGTACATCTTTGTGTATCTTCCCTTCAAGTCTTAGTCCTTTCACACACTGGCTAAACAGTTTATCGTGCAGGCCCCTGTGCAGACAGTTCTACATTATTAATGCACACATGTAGTTGTGAGCTATTCAGAGGCACAGTGTTCCCCATGAACATGGCCTATAGCTATTTTGACAAAATCCACAAAGTAAAAAAAGGGACTGTAGTTACTATGCAGATAAAAAAATGTTTTTCAACTAGAACGAGACTGGGTGACTTCAATCACGAGCCAAAATACTTTTTCCTGAACAGTGTTCTAAAGCTGTTCTTTACACAAACATTGATTGTGTACACAAGATAATAAATGTTGGGAGAAAGTTTTTAGAATTGCTCATCTAGAATGAAAGGTGGATGTTTCCTAATCAAAATAACCGTGCATAGAGAAACGAATGAAAGGAAAACAAACCCTGCCATTATCCACACTTGGCCTCATGAACAAAGTGTTAGGCTGAGCCAAGCACTGGTATCAATTTTCTTTGCTTAATGAAAAGGTTTTCCGAGATGTAGTCCTTTCTGCTTCACTGTGGATTGACAATGCATTCTGACCTAATGGAGGCTGATTACTGTTTCCATTATGCAAGGCTGACAGGAGCAGCATTTCTTCAAACCACAACCTGTTGTTGAGCGCAGAGCTATTGTAGTGTGACTCTGGGCTACAAAGGCCTTTTCATATCACATGTTCCTCATCTGCTTTGAAGCGCCGCACGTCCTCTCACGTGACAAAGGGAAGAGCTGTGGGGCTGTCCTGCTGTCACTGCTGGGATATCATCACTCGGGAGAAAAAATAGAACCATGTGGAAGTCTTGGTTCAACATGAAAACCACATGTGACCCACGCTGTGCTTCAATTCTCTAAAGACAAAAGTGCACTGAGCACCACAATTGAGAGATTAACCGGGTGGGAAGTCCTCAGCTCCTCCTGATCTCCCCAAGGCTTAATCGAGCACTACCAGAACTGGCACAAGAAACCACATCCTTCTTGCAAAACAGCAAAGAAAAATTTAAACTGCATTGCTGTGCACATCTTGTCCCTCTCCAAGACCTGTTTCTATTTGGAGGATTTGGGAATTTCCCAAAGCAGGGGCAGAGCCTGGGCTGCTCGAGCTACGCCTGGCTCAGAGTCACTACTCAACCCTGCCACTGCCTTCTCTCAGAGCCCCTTGTGCACTTGGCCTTTTGTTTGTATTTTTGACCACATGCATCAATGATCTTTTCACCATTTACTTTTCACAGCCCAACAGCTAAGGCCAGTCCTGCCAGGCTCTGATGGCACACTGCAGGCTCATTTTGCTGGGTGCTCTATAAGCTGCACGTCCTGAGGGGACCTTCACATGTCCCTTCTCTCCACAACAAATCAGCCTGCCCAGTGCAGGGTGCAGTTAAACTCACAAAACGGTGTGAAGTACAAAACCTGGTGTGCTGCAGCACCAAGGCTGGTGTGCTGTCACCAGCTGTCACACAGCAATGTGTCCTGGGCGCCAGGAAATGGGGGAACCGAGCAAGCAAACAGCCAATGTTGAAGGTACAAGCTTGTGGAAAGGCTTTGAAGAAACACTAAAGGTGGAAAGCTCGGTAGCTGAGGCAGAAGAAAGGGTATTCAGCTGGAGAGCAGAGAATCCAGCATGTCCCTTGTCTGAGCTGTCATTCAGAGCTGCTCTGAGGCTGCTCAGTGCTTCACCTCCCTCTCGGTTTCAGCATCAATGTGCCGGGCTGCTATTTCAGGAGAGACCCTCCGCAGAGCTCTGCTTTGCCTGTGTGATCAGTGCCACCAGAGCTTCTGGGAACCCTCAATGTCCTCTAAATTAGATGCATCCTTGCTAGACCAGCTGTGAAACACGCTTGTGCCTGCAGAGCCTCGGGAAAAAAGGAAAACAAAAACGCCACCAACATGAAAAGAAGCCTTTTCCAAAGGATATTAAAGGAGAGCTGACATGGTTTTCACATGCTGGGTGGGGAGGCCTGAGTCAGCTCAAGGAAGTGGTTGCCTTTACACCACCTCAAACCACTCTCAGCCGCTGAGAGAATCTGCTCTTAGAGAGAACAAACTAATGCTAAAATATATTCCTCAGGTTTTTGTGCATGCATCTGCTCCCTGTTTGCATTGTATTCCCTCCAGTTATTGCTATCAGAAAAACACCACAGCAGGAGGCAGAGCCCAGCTGGTGCCAGAGAGCATTGCCTGGACTCTGTTCTTGTGTTCTGGGCAGCAGAAGCCATCAGCCACAGCTCTCTCCAGCCTCTGCTGACCCCGAGAAGAACAAACCATCCGTGATTGCTTGGAGGATTTCTTCCTGCACTTCTGCTGTGGCCAGGGCTTCACCTGCCAAATGGTATGTTGCTGGGTGCTGGGATTTTGTTAGGCTGCACCAAGAGCAAAACCATTTGTTGCTTTTAAAATAACAGCTAAAAGGGTGGGTGGTGGGGAAAAAAAACCGAACAAACCAACCAAACAAACAAAAAAAAAAAAAATCACAAAACAAAATATAAAACCCCCAACCAATTAGAAAGCCCCCAACCAAACAAAAGAAAACACATTGCTGCAAGTGATTATTCTGCAGGAACCTAACTGCTGGCGTGGTGCCACCAAAGACACAGCAGCTGAAGGGCAGAAGCACATGAAAAGCCAGACATCAATCAATTGCCAGACAAGAGTCATTACTTGTGCGCTTGTGGCTTTATTTTTCTGGGGACTAAAGGGGACATAAGGTTCTATATCTCCATGAACTACAAATTTTCGCACTGGGTTGATATTGCAGGTAATTCACTTGTGCTAATGAAAATACACTGCTGTCCTAAACTTGCCCAACACAAGCACCTCACACTGTTTTACAGCTCTGCACAGCAATCAGAGGGTACAGGGCTCTGCTGCTCCACGGGCCACTTGTCACCTCCCCTGGGGTGTGCCGCCAGGCACTGTGACCCCTGCCCAGCACCCAGGGGTCAGTCCAGCCTGAGCTGGAGGGATTTCCCCAAATGGTGCCATGCCAGTCTCCCGAGAAGCCGCATAATGGCACCCAAGATCAGCAGCACAATGTCCTGTCCGGGGAGGTTTCCTGCCTAAACTACAGAAGGTAGAGAAAGAAACTGGTGAAGTGACCTCTTTAAAATCAAGCAGAACCGCGAGTAAAACCACAGCTCTCCCCAGCTCTGTGCCACAGATTTATTCTTGGAGCCGCAGACTACGGCATTAAGTTGCTTGACTTCAAAAGCCTTGTGGGTGAATAAGAGCAGCAACTCTTTCTAGTTCCCTTTTGCTGTGTAAGATAATCCTGGTATATCTCACACATCCTTGATGCTTCCTGTCACTTGGCTGGCTTTCCTGGATAGGATACTTCTGATTATCTGCCTGCTACCTTTCCTGGTGCTCGGGACAAATAGTTTGGGCTGTGAATTATTCAGAGTGCTGTGCATGGTGAATATGAATTTTGTTTGCCATTCTTGACCTACTGAGACCCTACCTCAGTGCTGTGTAGCTATGGACACACGCCTAGAGGATAACTATGCCTTGCCATCACTCTGCAGAACTGTACAGTCTCCTAAAAGTGACTGAATGTGGCCTATGTAATGTTTTTGCCAAGGAGAAATGTGCTCACAAAACAATTCCATAAGACACGCAGCCACACTGGCATTTGCATTTTTGTATGCTGCATTTAAAAGGGTCTGCTATGTGTTGTGGCTTGTTTTCCAGGCAAGGCTAAGTCATATTTTCCTAACTCTTCAATTTGTCGCAATTCCACTCTCCTTCAATTCTCTCCAGCTTGCAGTGAGCACTGCTGCTGCAATTCGCTTCCATTTAGAGGAACAAATAAGTGGCACGGCCCCTTGGAAACTGTTACCACAGGTATTCAGTAAATAGCTGGCAAAAAGACAGCTGCAGTTCACAGCCCCCCTGGGGCAAGCACAAGATTGGCACAGTGCAAACCAAGCCAAAAAAATTCATAAATACAGATGAAAAGAAAATTCAGCATAATCCTTTCCCAAAGCCGATCCTTCGTGGATCTTGGGGATGACAGGCTGAGTGCACGCCTGATTTTCTGCTGACATTCTAATGGCTGATAAAACTTTGGCAAACGGAAACAAAAGGAATTAGCTGTGCCTGCAATAGACCTCCAGCTGCATCTCACATCACCCGAGCAGGAAACTTCACTGCCTGGAAGGAGCACCCTCAGAAACAGAGCTGGGGAGCTGTGCCGCTCATATTGGTTCGTGGAAATGTTCGTGAACATATTGGTTCATGGAAAAAAACACATCTGCAGAAAGATGCTGGATATGGTAACGAGGCACAGGAAAGTGTACAGCAGAAATGCAGCAAGAACCTTGTCTGCTAAATGCCCACAAGCCTCCTGCCACACTCACTGCCTCCCAGTCTGCGGGTCCTGCCTTCTAAAATCCCACTTTCTTTCATCTCTCTGCAAATCAGGCTGTAGCTCTCAGGTACTGGGCACTGCCTGGTCTCTGATTAGGCTCATTAGTTTCCTCAACACTTCATACCAGACAGGTTTGGTTTTGGTTTTTTCCCCCCTACATCCTGGCTTCAAACAGGAGTTTCAGCTTCTAACTAGGGTTATTTCTAACAATAACAGCCAGATCCTTGTTTGCTATAGGTAATTATCTCCACAGAAAATAAGGATAACACCTGACTGAAGGTTGTGTTTCAGGGAGCAGTGTCCTGACTGCTCAGGTCTAGTCAAGCCAGGATTTGGAGATCTTGGAGTATAAGCTATGCATTCAAATTTCCTTCAATATGGTGCTTGACTTTTAACCACAGACTTCTGTGAAAATCCAAGCACTCTTAGGATACGTGATCTTTTTTTCACATATTTAGATATTGATTGTTTGTCATTTCCTCTTTTGGGTTGGTGTAGAAACAATTCTAAAGAAGCTATTAAAAAAAACAAGTTAGTACAAACCTATGCAAGCCTATTAGCTTCTCAGTGGCCACACTGACTTAAATGGAAAGGCTCCAGCTGACTTCATAGGAAGCTGGATAAGGTCAGTAATGAAGGCTGTGAATTCAGGTTTGGTTCAGGCACACAGAAGTTCAAAGGCTTGTCTAGATCTGTTGAATATATGAAATCACCAAGACTTTTGCATTTTGCAAGAGCAAACGTCACCATAAGAGTCTTGAAAATGAGGATACTGCAATACTAACCCTCCTTGCAGCACAACTGCTACACTGAGAATCGAAACAAGAAAGGCAAAAAAAGGAAGCTTTTGGTATAGAGGTGAACACAGTCTCAAAAAGAGGAATTTTTTTTTACCCCCATCCTGGATGCTCATCTTTATTTTGCTTCCTTTATGGCATTGGCTCTTTTCATCAGGAGAAACAGTATGCTCTGCTTTCTCCTGTGCTAGCCTTGGTCCAAATTACGATCTTAACCACATATATTATTAGTTACATGTCTATGGCAATCAGCTCCTCTCCTCAACAAAAGGCTGCTGCTCCCCTATTAACAATATTTCATCGCTGCATAGATAGATACAGAATGACAAAGGCATATGAAATAATGAACAATGCAATGAAAGCCCCTTGGATTTTCCTATTCTGCCCATAGCACAGGACAAGAATGAGGAGACATTTCATGAAATTAGAAAGGCTGCAAAGGCTGATACACATTAAAGGAAAGACTTTTCCTCTTTAAATGTAGTTTATAACCAGTCTGTGAAATTAACTGCTGCCTACTCAGAGCTGGGGAGGAACAAGATCATATTTTCCGTGTCCTTTTTTTAATGTGGAATCTAGCGACATTCATATCATCAAAGCACATTTTTGAAATAAAGCGCTAAGGAAATATTTTAGTTAAAAGAAAGTATGAAACAGGAGGCATTGGTCTGCATAAGGCCCTTGTGGGAACTTTTGGTTTTCTGGCTGGATTAACAATGTATTTAAGAGAAGGAGGCTTAGAGTGAGATGCTTGAAAGCCATTCCCCTGGAGGGAAGGGTGAGATGCAGAGCCAACAGGCTAAAGACCTTCAGATGTCTAGGTAGACTCGTGGGGTAGGAGGGGCAGCTCTGTCTATCCCACAGTGCGAAGGATGTCAGGATTGCCTTGCTGTGCTGAAGCACCTCAGGAACAGCAGGGGACACTGAGCTGGCACTGCCGGGGGCAAGAGGGACAGAGAAGTCAGAGTGTTGAGCCTCTGCCCGCCAGGGCACAGTAGCCAGGCAGCCCTGCCCAGCAACAGCCCAAGCTCTACTCTGTGTGCAGCTGTTGGCCACACAAACCCATCAGTGCCACCTTTATGAGCCAGGAATCTGCACCCCTAATTAAGACAATTAAAGGTGGTCTTTCTCACAGTAAATGCATTAGTAAAGTTATGCTCAGCTCCTCCTCTGAGCTTGTTTCTGTGCCTACAAATCCCTTCTGATTTACCTGGTGCTGCTCCTGACAGCACTGATGGGCATCACCCTCTTCCTCCACTGGCACGAGCAGCTGTCCTGCCTGGTCTGTTTGCAGAAGGGGAAGTGGGACAATACAAAGACCGTGCTTTTTGTGAGATGAAAATCTCATGGTGTATTACTCAAAGATTCAAAAGCTCATTGCAGTGGCTTAATATCCACTGGCAAAATTAAAAGTGATAAGGGATGTTAATCTTCATGCTCCAGGGTATAAACTAATTACCATCTGGAGTCACAGGAGGAAGCTTTCCTCTATATACTGATACAGCCTTTTACTGTTGCCTGGGAAAATGATGAGTTTGGGAGAGGTTGTTCCTCTCTCTGATGCATTGACCTTTGTCAAAGACTGGATTCTCAGCTAGTGGATCAATGGCCTATTTTGGGATGACATTCCTGTGTTGATATATCACCTTCCATTCAAATTCATCCATTTGATTTAACATCCATTAGCAAGGTAATGCCCCAGAGCCTTGTATTTGTCAAACTGTTTGTTTACCCTTTTTATTCCGGAGATTAGTGCAATCTTACAAGCAAAGTGCAAGTGAACACATTCATGGCTCTGTAACTGCCTCTGCTCGGAAAGGTTGGTGTTCCCTCCATGCCTTTTGGAGGCACAGCAGTGGTGACACTGGCACAGACCTAAGCCTTTTATCAATGAGCAGCGTGGCAGGTCTATTTGTTTGAGCCCTTGCTGACATCCACAGTCTCTGTAATTCAGTCTGACAGATTGAGGCCATGTTCCAGATCTCACAAAAGAAGCAGAGGCGGGTATTGATTTTTCTGTTATTTTTGGTGATTTGCTGCTTCATTCCTCGAACAAACGTAACAAAAAAAATTTAAAAAATTTTTATAAAAATATATATATGTAGTAAACGGGAAGGTCACAGCTGCGGATTGGCAAAGCACACAGTGTTGTTCCCCCGTTCTTCTTCTCTGTCTCTGTCTCTGATTCAATGGGCATATTCCACAGTCCTTGAGCAACAGCACTGGATAAATACGAAAAAATAGCCATGGTGCTGCTAACAACCCAGAGGAGCTCAGGAGAAGCATCTTCCACACTGTAACTTTGAGCAATGCTCCTGAATCCCAGATCAGAGCAACATCTGCATTTGCAGCTTTTCCTGCACTAGCTCTGTCGTGGAGAGAATCTCAGGTTCATATGGAACCCAGGCCCATCAGCACACTGTGCTCAGGCTTAATTCACCTCAGGTGTCATTTTTCAGGGCCAGACCCAGCGCAGGTCCTACTCCAGATGTGCTGAACGCTGCTGGCCCTGTCCCCTCACTGCTCCAGGTACCACATGGACACCTCTGGAGGTGCATAGCCATCCTGGGCATCTGCTGCATTTGTTTGGCAAGGAGCACATGTTGGAGCACCTTACACCTTCTGTACAAAGACGCTGAGGTATCGATCTGCCATTGAAACCAACAGAGCTCAAACACCTCAATCCCTTTCCTAATCTGCTCTGTTGGCTCCTGTGTTTTTGGGAGCTTTCTAACCTCCAAACACACAAAGGCAAACAAAAGATAAATCTTTACAGGTCTCTTGCTTCTATTATACATCATCCTGAAATGTTCAGGATTTCCCTTTTTATGGCTAACTCTGGACAGAAGCTGTGCAGATTCAGGTTTCAACTCCCGGACAGAGTGTGCTTCCAGGTGTGGAAATCAGCCATTTGTGTAATTGTCAGTAATTTATTATCAGTGTCTTCAAGTTTCTCTTGGAAGATGCTGAACGCTGCTTTGTGTTTATCATTGTGCTAAAAAACCCAAACAGATAAAACAACAGATAGTTGTAGTTGCTCGGGTTTGGGATCTTTTGTTTCTTGGGGAAGTGGGATGACGTGGAAAGGCTGGACTGCTCCCACATATCCTCAGTGGAGCAATGGATATCAAACACGGAGCCCTTTAATGGTATGTTGATACCTCTAACATAATTACAAAATATATCAGGGATTTTTTTAGCAGCCTTTCAGACTTTAGGAGAGAGCAGTAATATCTTGGTGCAGTGAGCAGAGCCATTTTCACTATCACAGGGCTTTGACAACCAGCTTCCTACGCAGTTTGTCATGCTGAATGTCACTAATACCATCTGAATACTGATACTGTTCATGACTTTTTGTTATGTTGCATGTAAAGATTTTATGTATTTAATTTAGAAAAGGCATTGATAAATGGATATAAATCTTTGGAGAGGCTACTGAAAAAAAACTCATTTAATATCACACTGGTGTCTGTGCTGTGTTAGGCTTCAAAAGTATTTTCTTCCCTTTTTATGAGCTCAGTGGCATTGCAGTGATTGTTCCTAAAGATGACTGAAAAACACAGTAAACTCCTGGGAACACTGACATAAATCTGGAGTAACTTTGTTCCTTCTGACGGAGATACCTGTGCGTATTGGGAGTGCAATTCAGCCCAGGGATTGTGTCATACCTGCACTTACCAGTAAGAAGAAATATAGCTACTTAGCTTATTGCATGTATTTGCACTTTCTGTTTGAAACCCGTGGCTCACTTGCCAAAACAAGTATTTTCCCTTCTCCATGGGAAGGGCTGTGCAGTGCCTTCTTCTGGCACTGGCTCACAAGAAGCGTTTTCTGCTCTCCCAGAGGATGAGAAAGGAGCCAGCAAAGGAGAAAACTGCTCCTTCATGGGTCACTGGTCAGACAGAGGGAAGCTGGACCCCCAAAATCAGCAGAAATCCTTATTTCTCTTGCTCCTGGCATTGCTGGCTTGCACTTTTTCCAAAGCAGCCTTGCTCCCATCAGCTGGCTCCATGAAGAGCAGGAGGACAGGTCCCTCAAGGGCCATTCTCAGCAGTGACCTCAGGGAGCTGCAGGCTGGACAAGCATCTGCTCCAGCCAGCAAACACTGAGCTCCCAGCAGGTTTGCCTTCACCATTTACAGCCCTACCTCCTCTACTGCCTTTTTAAAGCTTTGCATTATTGTTTTGTGCATTTTAAAATAAGTGTGATACTTTCAAGACGGTAAATCTGTGCTCCCAGGCAGGACAGACTCCTCCTTGAAAGGTGTGAGGTTTACTTCCCACAGTGCCAGTGCATTTCTGTTTTGGGCACCCTGGCCTGGAGGTGATAACGGTGGTGAGGGCACAGCACTCCGCACGGAAGGATGCTGGCGCATCAATGAGTGCAGCTTATTAACACTCCTGCAGCCCCACCCGAAGGGAAGGTGTGAATATTCACTGTTTCCATGAGCGCTGTGCCTGATGTGTGTAGGAACAAGCAGAGAGTCCCAGCACCAACGCATCCAGCCAAATATCAAAGCTGAGAGGGAGGGGAGGAGAAATGAAGGCCCAGACAGGTGAAGTGATTGACCCAAGGTCAAAGCAAAGCTCTCTGGAAACAGAGCTCTTGTGAGCTCATCCAGAGCTCTGCCTGTACTCTGAGCAACTTCGCCAGAAGTGACACAAATACTTATTTTGACAGTATTTCATAGTGTACGACCATAATTGTGAACTTGTAATGGCAAATTGCTTGGTCCTATATGGGATATTACTTCTCCACAGTACTCAGGTTATCTAGTAGGAACGCCTTACAAATGCTATTCACGGTACACCTCAGGAGCATGATAAATAGAACATAAATGGAACAAACTCCCAGGCACGTTAACGGAGAAGGGTATGGGACTTCAGCTACCCCAGGAACTTTTCCATTTTTCTCACAAAAATTGTTTCCACAGGCATTTTGATTTAAATTGGGCTGAAAGGCAGGAAGAAAGGAAGTTTAATCACAAGGTTTTCAACAAATTAGTCAAGAGTAGGGGGCACCATCAGTACTCAGAGTTTCATACAGTGCATATCTTTCCTACAGATAAATTTTTCTGGGGCTATCTGGAGAAGGGGGGGAGGAGAATAAAAAAATACCTCAAACACTTACAATATTTAATTTTTTACTTTGTTTTGAAAAAAAAAGTTGTTAGGAATTTTTTCATTGCTGGCATATTTTTGCAAGAAGTAAAAACCTTAAACTGGTACAAAATAGGATCTAATGTAGCGTGACACCTAATTATCACACAATTTTCCTCGTAGGGAGATTATTAGAAAAACCTTAGAAAAAGTTGTGCTAACTGAAAAAAGGAAAACCATGGAAACACTTTCTGCTGTAATAGATACAATCGCTGATACAATAGCTACAATCAGCCTATCAATTAGGCAGTCGAAGAGCTGTCAGCTTTGCCTTTTGACTTCTCTATCCACAGCAGCTCCCACCCTCTCTCCTGTCACAATCCCTTGGCGCTTTCAGCCCCTGATTCACATCAAGAGCTCTGTGGGGCAAGGACTCACCTGTTGGGGAGGATGAAGTAGGAAAGCCTTTTAAATATTATTACCTGGCAAAAGATGCTGAGAGTATAGAAACTATAAGCGAGATTGAAATGAAGACAAGCTTTGAGATACCAAACCCCAGTTACTAAACAGCTGGAAAACAATGGTATGGGCACTGAAGGTAAATTCCCTCCTTGATTAGACAATCCCCTCTGCTGGCAGGCAGGTCCAAGGGTCAGAGCAGACCCTACCAACTTGGCAGAGGGTCCAAAAAGCAGTTTTTAGAATTTAAAATATAACGCCGCATAGTAATGCAATGGCTCTCATAGGCTGTATGTAAATGTTGTAGGATTTGTAGCTTGTTCTAGATTGGTTAGTGAAAATTAGAATATTCAGCACAGAAGATGATTTAATGCATTGTAAATGGCAACCACAGCATTCCGTATTCTATACTTCTCTTCTCTCTCTCTCTTACTTCTCTGACCTGCTCAGAGCTGCGTCTGGAGGCTCCCAGCAGGTCTCCTACACCCACGCCCTTTCACAATAAATCTCATGTTCTAAGACAGAGATCCAGAGATCTCTCGTTTCCATCCTGACCGTCTGAAGCAAACCGCACCAACACCTCAGACGGCAATCGTGCACTCACCCCTTGGTTTATCTCCTGCAGCATCTCTTAATCCTAATGCCTGCAATTAGCAGCAACACCACAGCAACCCAAGACCTCATGTGCTGCCCAGTTTGGTGTCAAAAGTACACGTTCATCGTGATCTTCAGCCTGCTGAGATCTAATAGTTTGAATTAGAAATGTCACATTGCAGCCGAATGTTCATTTTAACCCGACAGGCTCATATCCTTCCTCCAGAAAAGTATCGCTGACCAGGGCAGCAGAACCCCACAGGAACTTGGAGGAGTTGGGAAGCAGAGGATGGCAGAAAGATTAATGTGTGAAACAGCATCTACTTCATTCTACAAGGATATAAAGATAACTGCACGAGTTCTTTTAATAAAAAAATAAGGTTTGTTTGTTCTTTTAAATAAAACACTAATTCAAGGTCAATAGTAAGTACCTGTGATACCACAAGCGGCAGAAGAGATCAAGAAAGCTAGCCCGGAATACAAAAAGCGTTGTAACAAGAAGCAAATTAAGAAGTGCTTATAAATTGATAGTGTTAAAGTCTGGGGAACAGTAAATGAGGAACACTCCAGTCAGTTATAGAAAGACTTAGATCATTTAGAAGCTAATAGCAAAGACAGTTCAAAGCTGACAAACACAGAATAATGAGGACTTTTAAATATCTAATACTCTCTGTGAATCTTAAAATGCACAGATTAAAAAGGTAGGGAGCTCCAAAGAGACAATCTAAGGGTTGTTTTGGTTTTTTTCTGTTCTGGAAATGAAGAGCAAAATGCAAGGTCTTTCTAGGGAACAAGTATGCTAAGTAAGTGCCTGTACACTGGGGAGAAGTTCAGCCAAAACAGTTAAATTGTTTAGTAGGTAGCATAAAATCTAAGGAGAACAGCAAGAATAATTTAGAACAAAATTACTCGAAATCAACAGAACTGGGCATCCTGGTTAGTTATGTATTCTTGAAAATTGCAATAAACATTTGAATTCCTTTGCAGATATGGCCTTGAAGCAATGAAAAGTAACATCTGATATAGAAGTCAATGTACTTTAGAGTACCCTTGCTTAAATCATCCTCCACAGTGAGACTGAGGCTTCTGTGTTGCTTCAGCGCTTTGGAAAAGACCACTTTGTGCCCAAACACCATCCCTAACTCAGTCCACACAAATCGCACCTTCCAGTTCATTCTGCCAGACCACACTCCAAATTTAAACACACTCTGTGTGGGTGTTCAAAGAGAAGCTTCCAAAGTCTACAAGATCCTTTTGCTCATAACAGAGCCAAGCAGATCTACCATTACTTGTCTGGTGGACAATAGTAGACTTTATTAGGTGTTCTAATATTTTTCTTATTTCCTAAAATCAGGTTTCTTCCCAAAGAGACACGCAATTCCCAGCAGATCCTGGCTGTTAAGAGGCTTTTCCAAAAACATAAGGACCAGTCTCTTTCCCCACAGTAGAGCTATTCCACAAAAAGAAAAAGGCACAATTTTCTCGGGATTTTCCGCACTGTGAAATCGCACTCTGGAGCCAGCTCTCACCTCTCCAAGCTGACCAGCCTTCTCCTACATCACAGAGAGGTGTTCAGTGACATCTCTGAGCAGCTCCAGTGCTTCATTAAAGCACTGATCTGGTTCTGGTTCTAGACTCACAGCCCTCGCCAGCCTGCAGAAAACACCACAGCTCAATACAACTAAAATAGTGTTTTGTTGTTAGGGAAGATGAAATAGGAAAGCCTTATAAATATTATTACCTGGCAAAAGACGCTGAGAATATGGAAACTGTAAGTGAGATTGAAATGAAAACAAGCTTTGAAATACCAAACCCCAGTTACTAAATAACTGGAAAACAACGGTATGGCCGACTGAAGGTAATATCTTTTTGATTAAACAATACCCTCTGCTTGCAGACAGGTCCAAGAGTCAGAGCAGACCCTACCAACTTGGCAGAGGGTCCAAAAAGAAGTTTTTAGAATTTAAAATATAATGCCGTATGGTAATGCAATGACTCTCATAGGCTGTATGTAAATTTTGTAGGATTTGTAGCTTGTTCTAGATTGGTTAGTGAAAATTAGAATATTCAGCACAGAAGATGATTTATTGTATTGTAAACAGCAACCAGGGTATTCCATATTCTGTATTCTATTCTGTACTTCTCTTCTCTCTCTCTCTTACTTCTCTGACCTGCTCAGAGCTGCGTCTGGCGGCTCCCAGCAGGTCTCCTACAACCACGTCCTTTCACAATAAACCTCATGTTCTAAGACAGAGATCCAGAGATCTCTCGTTTCTGTCTCAACCGTCTGAAACAAACCGACCCAAACACCACAGACAGCGATCCTACAGTTTGTTACCATATATTAAATAACATTGATGAGAACTTGACTGAGCTTCTACAGCACAGAGCACAAACTTGGCCAAAAAACATCGTTAGGCTTTGCTTAATAATCTTGTAGCATTTGGCAAATGTAGTGTTCAATAAGTGCCTCATAAATTAAATAATTTAATTTTAAGCCTTCCTTTGAGATATGCAGTTCTAAGGGTGAGCATGTATTTTATTATAAGATATGAAAAAAAAAAAACCAATCAAACAGAGTAAGTGATTAAAAGACCTCAGAAGCTTAAAATATAAAGGAGAAAGAAAAAAATAAAAAAGTCAAGCAGACCTGCTTGAACACGCTGGAAAATGGTGCTGAAAATTGCCTGTATATAGAGTTTTCAGCCATTTTGTGGGCTAGACATTGTCAGGATGTCATCTGTAGGTATTTAATGTCTGTGCTGCTGTGTCATACATACATGAAGCATGCTCCTATCGATAAGATATGGGGCAATTTTTGGAGGATTTCACACTCCTCTAGACATAGTCTTGCAGGTACTGAAAGGACTATGGTACAAACTGGTGCTGACTGAAGGGAGCTATTTCCCATCAGCTGCTCAGCTTGTTTTTACTATGTAAATGAGAAAACCTGAACTGGAAGAAGGATAATTAAGTAAAGCACCCTGAATTCAGGACAAATTGGTGAAGAAACCTTGCAGTAACAGATGTAAAGAATGACTGTTCAAGCCATAGTATGGTAGATTAAAAACAAGAGGAAAATAATCTGTAATTATTAGAAGCACAAAATGTGTTTCATATAGAGGTTTCAAAATTCACCAAAGAGATGTAATAAATGCACATAGTAACATCTTCCAATTCAAAAGTGAGTCATTGGAGAACAGATTAAAAGTTAAAGCCATGTATTGAAACTGAAAGAATAAGTAGATTTTTATAGTTGTGTTCAAGAAGGGAAAATTAAACTAAAAATAAAAGATTAAATAGGCCAAGCATGTAACTGCTGCTGTAACATCACATTTAGAAACCTCATTGAATTAAATAGCTAAAAAATAGCAGAGATCCTGTGTTCCAGGTCTATTGTGTCATGTTCTCAGTTGCTACACACTGGCCTTAGCATCTCTCATTTTACTCTAACGAGCCAGCTCCACTCATGACACACAAGGACATGGACAACACAGAGCATCCTAAATGCTTTGTCCATTTTTTGCCATTGAAATGCAGCTTCTTATCAGAAAGTATGATGATACAAGGCAAAGATTCTATGCTAGGATGGAGGAGCATGTCAGGAAATCAACATATTTTCCATAAGGAAAACTCAATGATAAAATCCTCATTTATATTTTCTTAAAATGGGAAAAAACTGATTTTTTGTCCATCAGGAAACTGAAGATGTTTTGAGCTTTTTCAACATTTAGGTATTATCCAAAAGCTTTTAAACCAGCTTTGTTCTAGCAGACAGACAGAAATGAGAATTGAGACAAAGATATCAATTGATGGCCCAGACGACCACAGTTAGCAGACCTCCCGACACAAGATCTGAACCTTGACACGTGAAAAATATTATTTATTAAGAAATATCCACACAAAGGACTTTCATTTGTGATATCTTGTCCGGGTAACCCACACCTGGCAGCCTTACAATACTTCAATTTATAAGGCTCAGAAAGCTGAAGGAATGCATTTTGAATATCCCTGAACTGGTGTTGATCTGCGTGAAATCAATAGGCAGCATTCATTTAGCTGGAGGTTGAATTCACGCCAATTCTGACTGAACCAGAAGGTCAAATAAACATAGATATTTCAAGATTAAGGTTTGGGAAAATTAACTGACCTTTCATATGCTTCTCAAAAATTACATCTCTAGTTCTGGGAGCAAATAAGAGGAGCTGGAGCTCTGCAGTGACTAAATCACATTGCTAACACGTGAAGTTACTGTCCACAGCTTTAATTTAAGGAATGATGCCATCGATTACTAAACACAGCCATAAACAGGCTCTGTGGTTTTCCCACAGCCATTCATGTTTTCCAACCAGTGCAGTGTTTTTTTGGAGGAGAGAAAGGCAGGTGCCATGTCCTGCGCTGGACAAATAAGTTGCTGTTGTTGACCAAGCTGTGGTTACTGCACTTTCATTTGGCTGTAGTACATACATGTGGGGGAGGCAGTCCTGGCCCAGAAGGGCTGACCACCTAAATAACAAGGAATGGGGATGAAAAGCAAAAATACCCTGCCCCTCACCCTTGGCCATGGTCAAAGTTTTCCATGGAAGCCACACCTGGTCTTCCAGCCTTGGATGTGCACCTCCCTCTCATTACAGAGAGGAAAAACGTGACCTCTCTCTTCAAAGAGAAATGATCCCCAATTGCAATAACTCAAAATTCCTCGGTGAAGAGGCCCTTTCTGAAGCTGGGCCAGGCACGAAGGACAAATGAAAACTGGTGAGCACAGTGACTGTTTCACAACATTGCCTCAAAGTTTCTCCAAATGATCCAATTTTTATGCTATTTATCTGTGCAAGAAGGAAAATACAGCTCACCTGAGCAGATTATAGTGTTGCTGCAGGATTAAGACTTTAAGCAATTCTTGTCATCTTTTATTAGGTATAGCATGAGAACACACTGGTAAGGCATAAACTGCATCATTGCTAGGTAACATGAGATTTTTTCAATTATCATTATTCCAGTCTTCACCGTGCTAGAACATGTAGAGATTTAAAAGGCAAATATCATAATTATACCCACGGGAGAAGCATGTGTAGGGGTGTCCTTGCTGGGTTCATAGGTAACACACTCTTGGCAGGTCTGGTTTCTATATGTAATGGATTCTTTGAAGAAAGTGTATCAAAAATTTAGGCATTTAGATTTCTATTACGTTTTCCTTCTTGTAAAAATGTAAACCAATACATTCCAGTATAGGTAGCCTTACCCCACCTCATTTATTTTAGAAATCCAAACAAGGCTGCAGTTTGATAGTAATCTTACTGAGATTCAAGGTCTGGGTGGTGAAGGGAGAAACTCACTTTTCCTACTAATAATCAAGTATCACTTGTTGCAATTCAGTGGCTCTATTTGAATGAAATTCAGGGCAAGAAGCAGTGGGAAATTAATGAAACTCTGTTTCACTGAATTCCTGAAATTTTGGATAAGGTTGCGTTCGTGCAGAGCTCAGCCCAATGCTGCTAAAGGCACAGGCTGCATCTGAGTCACAAAATCAGGTAAATAATTTCTCCTCATCTTCCATGACCAGAAATTCTGCTCAAAGCCTTACCCCAGCACTTGGTTATTTCTCAGAAAGAGAAGTATACCTCTTGCAGTTTGTTGCAATGCCAATCAAGCCAGTAGTTCTGGCCGTACCTACTGCTGCCCTTGCTTTCCCCTGCTCTCTGTAGATAGTTTCAGTCAATATAATGCATTTTTCCCCCCTTTAATCCATCACTCTGTTGACCTCTGAACGACCCCAAATTGAAAAGGTATTGGAACCATTTCACAGTTCAAGAAGCACAACTGCTCAGACCAACTTTTACTGAAGAACCAGCTAGAAAGGAAAGGTTTAAAACACACCAGCACTTAGCATATATTTATAGATCCCAACAGTAGAAATCCTGCTCCTGGGCTGTGAACATTAGATATTTGATGCTCATGAGAACCCTAAAAATAATTTAACTCGAATTTGAAAGGCCTGTGTACCCCTGAAGGCCATCTCACCACCACGAGTACAGTTTGTGATCTCAGCAGTTCACAAACAGCAGGAGCTGCACAGCCTGGGATGGTCACGCAAGAGTCTGGAGCTGCTCTGCTACCACAGGAGGGGAATCAGGGATAATTACAGCCTGAATGAGTTGCATAATACAGTGTGCATCCTCAGCAGTACATTGTGTCCTGATTAAAAGCACAGAAGCTAGAGCTGCACTGATATTATGGTTTTAAATTCAGCTGTCTTCTTTTTNGATTAAAAGCACAGAAGCTAGAGCTGCACTGATATTATGGTTTTAAATTCAGCTGTTTTCTTTTTTTTTTTTTTTCTTTTTTTTCTTTTTTTCTAAGAGACTGAATGCAAGAGGCAGGAACAACCAATTCTAGTGATGAACAAAAATTGGTCAGGGGCTCAGAAAGAATTGTATTGTCTTCTGGCTGGCAGTCTGACAGCCACAGATTTCTGTGTAGCTCCGTGTCTAATAAATAGGTGGAAAGGCCTTTGAACAGGCTGGATGCCTCTCCTAAGCTCTTCATTAAAAGCATTACATTTCAGGACACCGCTCTCCTCTAGTTTCCAAGGGGTCAGGAATCTTATTTTCAGTGACTGCTGCCCAAGGGATAAATAATGCCAGGTCCTGGCAAAAAGAGAAAGGATGAAAAGAAAGGAACAGCTGCTCAGTCTGATGCTCAGAGGCTGCAAAAGGATCCATCTTAAAATGAACATAACCTGCCTTGTGCTAAAAGGTCCAAATTGGCTTTGGGTTCAGTTCCAGATCTTCAAAAGGAATGTTTTCAGTCATGTCTTCACAGGAGGTTGAAACATCTTATTAGCCTATTCCCGAGGTGATTTTTTTATTCTCGCCTTCTAGAGAGGCAGGTCCCTTGCTGAACATCCCATGCTCTATCTCTTCTGGAACTATCCCCACCATCTGGACAGTTTATCACAGCCATTTTTATTTGGTTTTCATGTAATGTCTCACTGCATTACACTACAAATGAATTAAACTAATTCACCTCCTTCTTATGTTAACAAACATTTTTTAGTGAAGGCATGGCTTCCTTCAAAGATATTTTTTCTTTTCATATCTTGCTGTACATAAGATGCCCAAAGAACCTCTTCGTGATTTCATTATTTAATCACTTCTGATGGGAAAATCAAAGGCATACAGGACTGATAAAGCTGAATTTTCCTCAGAAGCAAACATCAAAATGTCCCACCATTGATTTGACACAGACATGCAGGTATATCTGTATATTCAGATCCAGTTGTACATATATATATATATATACACACACTCACAAACTAGTGTTCACCTTGCATTTATGCTCTCTAGAGTAATTCTTCTGAATGTATGTATTGTGTATGGTATTCAGGTTGATGTATACAGTACAGAATTTTAATTTTCATTCTGAATTAATTAAGAATTAATGACTACTTAGAGTGCTAGTCATGTCTTAAAATGCTATTTTTCTCAAAGGAAGGCAGTGGCAGAATAAGTCAACTCTGAATAGTACAATTAGATGCAGCTTCATGAAAAGCATGAAGAGTTCAGCACATTAAAGGATATTATTTTACTGAGCGTGTTATATGCGGCGAATGAACCTTTTGTATGTCTGCAAACCATTTAAAATTAATTTATTTTTCATTCTGTCTTACATATTGTATTAGAACTTCAGCTATCCAAGTATCCTTCATTTCTTCAGTCATTAAAATGAATATATTAGCATACTCTGAAGTAGGGCTGGACCTAGATTTAAAACAGCTTCCAACATTGCACAGCAGAAATGTTCTTAAGGGATGCAGAACCCCGTGGTCATCATTTCTCCAATGTACTACCGAGTGTTACACCATTCCCCCCTCTCCATGGGAGGGTAATCAGCAACAAGGAGGCAGGAAGGAATTTTAAAAGAAGCCTGGTTCAGCAACATTTCTGCTGTACAGGACTCCCTGTGGGTGTGTTTCTTGGGCTGGCAGTTGGAGAGTGTGAAAAGAAACTTTCAGCTACAAGAGATATTTGCACCTGAGAATGAGCCCCTGAGGCAATCCATCTTCCTTGGCTGGAGGTGAGGATAAAATAAGCTGGGATCCAGAGAAGCACGTTATTCCCAATGCTTTCTCCACCGAGGATTATTAAGCACTGACAGTATGCTTGTCACCCAGGGTTAAACGCATCCCACCGAGAGGAATTACACAGGCCCATATGCCACATTGCTGGAGCCAAGCAAATATTTTTCAGGCAAATATTTTATTCACAAAAAAGGACTTCTTTCTCAACTGAAATGATTTGCAAATGCAGATCAAATTCACTGAATTGCCTCAGTGGTTTAATAAAAGAAGGGAAAACAAGCTTCTAAAAGAAAAAAATTGTGCATATTTTATTCAGGTAATTTGAAACAACAAGTCTCATCTTTCTGTTTTGTATCAGAATTACTTCTTTTGCATTTGGCATAAGATATTCCAAAAGAAGATCTCGGTAAGTCAAAGTCTTCCCTCCCTACATTTTGGGTCAAAGCTTAATTTCACACAAAATTATTTTCAGAGGTTTGTGGGGAAAGAAGTCATCTTTATGGGAAAAGGCAGTTGCTCTTGTAGTTAGAATACACCAATGTTTTGGGACCTGATCGTAATTTAGGTAAGTGTAAAAAAATATTTTTTCAAGTGAAAACTGCAAGGCTAGGCCAATTTTTATGAACTGTGAAACCAAGGTGCTAAAACATGAGCTGTGTGTCTTGGGCAGACGAGAACATGAGGAGAGAAGCAGAAAATGAAAGAGCATCCACCGAGATCCTACAAGAAATAATATCACTACATTTCAAAAACCTTGGAAAATTCCCAAGCCAGCAAGACAATTCCCATCTTAAAAATTAAGAAGGTTCTTACCCATATTGAGGTTTAAATTTGCAAAGGCTAGGGATCGGATTTGGGCTAATTTAATCTAAGACAATGGGAATACAGAAATCGTGCACAGAAAACAAGGAAGCAAGAGACAATCATAATAACAGAGTTCAAAACCCTCCAGGAGATGAACAGATGATGCCAGTCATCAGCAGAACAAAGCAAAAAAAGGAGATGAAATTTGAGGGAAAGAAGCATTTTTACAGCTCCAGCTAAATAAAATCTCTAGCTCTCCTACAGCGTGTTAATGTTTACTGAGCAACAGAAACACAAAGAAAAATGAGACAGCAACGTTACAGCCACCCACAGCTGTCCTCGGGTTATGCTTGTAGGGATAAGAGATGAAGTGGTTTAATACCTTCTAATAAGATTGAGTCACACCACCTCCTCTCATCTGTGGCCTTGGGATCAGCGCAGTGGGAACGTCCTCACCTTGGCAGGCTCGAGGATACCTACAACCTTCCATTGTGAGAGCAGGGCACTCGGCAGGGAAATCAAATATTTCTGCATCAAGGATACCTACAACTTTCCATCGCGTTGCAGAACACTCAGGAGGGAAATCAAACATTTCTGCATCGGACGGGCAATGTGTCTGCACTTATGGAAAGGATTGTGTGATGCAGGAGAGCACAGGACCGAGTCTGCCAAAGGAAAGGAGCCCTCCCCACCTTACAAACCCACTCAGCACTCAGGACTGGGGCACTGCTTGCAGACACAGCCTGGAAACTCAGGCTTGGACATGAGTGGGGATTTAGCCACAAGCAGGAGGCAAAGGAGGATTTGCTACAAAAGGAGAATTTATGATAGTCACTTCTGTTAGCAAGTGGGTCCCCAAAACCCACTAATACCTATTTCACTCTGTCACTTCATCCATGTCAATCCCGGGCCTTGAGTCAGCAGGGAAGGTACCTTCAGATCCCATTTTAATTCATACTCAGAAAGTCCAGAACCACCAAAGATATCACTCCTTTCATTCCATCCTGCCATGCATGGTGATATAAATTTTGTCCTTCTCTGATACATCATCTTTCTCCAGAACCCCTGCTTATTAATTGAAGGGGGGACATCATTTGCAGGAAGAGCAATTAGTCAGTGCTTTCCTTAGATATCCTCACTTGGAGAAACCTCTCAGCCTTTTCCCTCCCACCTCTCTAGAGGCTGAGCTCTGACAATAGCACTGCTTGTTTCCTTGTACGCTTAACTCGAATATGGGACATCACAGAGCATTTGCATGATTCATGAGCAATACAACACACATCTCCGCTTTTATGAGCAGCAGTATATTGTTGTCACTTTACAGATGCAAAACTGAGATGCAAGGGGATTAAAAGGGAAAAAAAATTCCCTTTGTTCCTTGCACTTTTAGGATAATTACTTTCCACACACATGAAATTATGACAGGGCCTTAAAGACTGAGCCTTTTGGTGCCTGGTGGCAGAAGGCTTGGCAGCTGAATGGCCCCCACACATCAGTCTGCATTTTGTCATTTTATTACTCATGCAAGGCTACCAGGAGGTGTTATCAGCTACCAGGGACACAAACCCAGTCCTTCCTTTCCCAGGTGATGGCACTTGAGTGAATAGCTCCTAGATCTCTGCTGCTTGAAATCTTGAGTGTAACTTTTAATTTCAGCCCAAGTGATTAAAACTTGGTGTGATTAAAAAGAGTAAAAGCCATAAACAGCTACAGTCAGCCTCTCCCATGACGGAAAGCCAGTAAATACTGAAAGATACACGTTCTAGTTTGGGTCCTAAACCAAAGATCAATACCAGGTTTGTGATTGAAAAGGGTCTGTGTTTGCCTCTAAGCAGGCTCCTTATTCAAATTCTCACTCCTCAGCCCGAGTCACTGATAAGTGGCATTGGCAGCTCCTCTGAAAATATATCCAGGGAAAGAGCTAGAAGCAGCAATATAAGCATGAACATTTATTACCAGATTTTGACATGAACTGTACTTGTCATTCTTGCCCATGACAGAGAGGATAATCTTCTGAGAATGGCAGAAGGAAACCCAGATCTGATGTAGGGAAGGTTATTTTGTAACGTGTTTGCTTTTCCTTTCTCTCCTTTTTGCTTGCTCTCCTCCATGATGATACACACCCAGAGCAGACCAGTCCCACGCCTCTCCAGACCCACAAATCCTGGCACAAATCAGCAGAACTCCTTTGTCATCCGCACAGTTTCTATCAGCTGATGGGTCTGAACTGAATGAATGTAAATATAATCATTTATAGCACATGAAGAAACCTCTTAGCAATAACAGCAACTATCTGATGAAACTTCACTAAAAGCATCAGCATCCATCAGTGTAAAATAAATTTTGAAAAGGAAGGAGAGAAGAAAATGAGACCAAATATTTCTGAATTTTAAGTGTGTCTGCATTCAATTCAGCTGGTTTCAGGAACATGGTTATCAATAGATCAACATAAGCTCCAAGTGAAAAAAAAGCTCACTAAATACATCCAGGAAAAGGTACTGTCCCTCTAGATTCATGTAACCTGGAATGTAATACAATTCTTACTGGGACAGATGGTCAGGTGATGTCAATTTTGGATTACTTTCTTTCCTGAAATAGAACCTTATCTATATATGCAAGTGTGTTTTCCCTCCACTTGGCCGCCCTCCCCACTTTACAACAGGTTTTACAGCATTAATGTCTGAGACTCCTCTTGGAAGCATATTGCTATGTGGATACCTTGGCCTTCATATTTCAAGAAAGCAAATTTTAGTCATTAAGGCTGGACACAAAATCAGGAGACCTCTAAGGCACTGAAACCGAGTCCATCTTCACTGAGGGCTTTCAATTTACAAAGCCTGCAAGCCAACACTTGCTTTGTATTTTTCTTGCCAGTCTTGATTTCCTGCACACTGCCTTCATGTTTTCCATCAGGGCAAATAAAATGCATCCCCAGACTGAAGTTTTGATAGAACAACTCATCTGAAAAACCCAAGGTCAATGTTAATAATACCTCGTCTGTTTTAAGTGCAATGGAAACAATTGTGGCAAAACATTCTCCAGCCATGGCTGTGGTTCAAACATGAGCTGGGGCAAGGCTAACTCAAAGCAGATGACAGGAAATAGTGATATGTAAATAACAATAATGTGAACAGTGGTTTACACTGTCTGCATTGAGAGAAATGTAAGCGACCAGTCAACTGTATTTTCAGAATTTTCCTAGTTTTAACCTAATGTTTTACTGCCAAGGAATATTTATCATCTGTGATGTGAAAATTTTAATCAACTAATGTCCCATTATGAACTGTGTTCTTGAATGTGGCATTTTGAATAATTTTAACTGATCAATATATAGATTAACCCAACAATCCTTTATGGCTAAATATATTTATATTGATACCAACAGTACAGGACTTCAGGTTTCTAAGCCTTTATAACTCAGAGAGCTCTATATTGCTTGATTGTCTAATTCTGTAAAAAACCAGACGTGCAGGAATGTTGTCATTAATTTGGAAAGTAAACTGGAATCCAATTCTTTCAGACAATTTATTCCCCAAAATAACTCCCACAGCTTCAAATATTTAAGAACTTCAGCGCTGTTTCATGCCCTGAGTGAGGTCATTTGAAGTCTTTCTTTTAAAGCAATGTGTATTGGCATTGACTGCTCTGAAATTAGTTTAAGTTAGATCAGAAATAGACCTATTGCCTATAAAAATCTTATCTACTATAGATCAGTGGTTAGCTCATGGTTACTGGAAAATATTTCTCCCTCCCTCTTTAATCCTCCTCTAATTGGCTTTTTTCCCCCTCCTTCTTTAGAAAACAAACACACCATGGAAAAGTAGAAAAAAGAGAAATTAAACTTCCCCACCCCTATAATTTCGCATCATTACAGACTTCAGATACTGTGACCCAATCCCCTCAGGCCTTAGATCCAGGATTAAGACAATTCTTTCAACAGAGGTCAAAGATCTATAAAAACAATGTTGTTGGAAAAGGCTATAGCAACGGACTGCTCAGCAGTCATCCAAACTCCAATGAAAAGGAAATATTGAGAGCCAGCATTAGGATTTTTTCCAAATTTAAGGCAGATGATAATCTGGCCCAGAATGAACAAAAAATCCTGTGTTCCTTTCAAATAAGATTTCCAATACCCCACAGGTTAAATCTGCTTAAATATGATTCATTTTACTTTTGCTAAAAAGCTGTTTTCCTTCATCTTACTCCACATATTTCCATTTCTGAGCTGGTCTCGGCAAACACTGAAAATAGGAAACCTTTTTCTTTCCCTGGATTTGGGAAGCTGAAGATGTCCTTGGCTCAGAGCATCCAGCCCTGGATTACCTGTGACCAGGATGAGGCTGGGACTCAAGTTTCATCTCTCTACCCTGGGCAGTGATGATGTGGATATGTGCATTACTTTAATGTCTTCTTAGTCGTCTTGGTGATTATTTTTTCAGATACACAATACCTGGAAATATGCTGGGTTTTCCTGATAATACATTAAAATAAATTTGCCCGTAAAAGTAGCACTGAAGTTTCCATTCCAAGCTGATAGCAAAAACATAATCTAGGCCAGAGTTTACATCTGGGGTAGACCAGCCAAGTGCTATTTAAATCTAAAAATATATGACAATTTATATCAGTTGAGAATCAGACCAGCTGTTTCTAATGGGGTTTCATTTAAAGCAATTAGAAAATGTAAAGTTGGAAATCCTATCATCTCGTTAGTTTTCCAAGGGCTATTATCTAGTCTGTATCACTTCTAGAGGAGTGGAGATCTTCTCCAATTACTCATTCCTAATTCATATGCCAGACTCTCCAAGCTTCTCCCTCCACAACTTCCCAGGACACAAAGAGAAGCTGCTGCATCACCTAGTGGCTAAAGCAAAGCCTTCAGAGGAGCAAGGACAC
The DNA here is from genome assembly GCA_013397895.1 of Origma solitaria. Lineage (NCBI taxonomy): Eukaryota > Metazoa > Chordata > Aves > Passeriformes > Acanthizidae > Origma > Origma solitaria. The sequence continues at coordinate 1,595,966 of VZRL01003527.1, read as the reverse complement.
TCCTGAGAAAAGGTTTCTTCCCCCAGTGCTTCTGTCTCTCACTTTTATTATGCATGGAATTAACTGCATGAAATATGTACACTTTTTTCTTTTTTCTTTTTTTTCTTTTTTTTCTTTTTCTTTTTTTTTTTTTGGTGCATATTTTATTTGGAGCACTAGTATTGGAATATCTAAATATACAAAAATAGCTCCTCAGTGGGGACTACCTTCCCTTACAAGGTGGAAAGCAGAAGGTACCACACAGGAGAGGACTCAGACAGAGCCTTCTCATTTAAAGGCTTCACCTCCTGACCAGAGGAGAAAAAAAAGTTTCTTCTCTCAAGCCCAACCCAAGTGCTACTGTCTCACATGCTCTGCACCCAGACCACAAAATTTGTGCATATGAAATTCATATGCACAATGTGCATATGAATATATGCATCATTGCATATGAATTGCGCTCAAATCTCAGCCTCTGAGTAAGAGCCCCTGCTGAAAGGAGGTTCGGCATTATTTTGGAGGCTGTTGAAGGACAGACTTCTTCCACTATCACAGTGGATTTGAACAGACTGTTGCAGCTCAGGTAGAAGGAGAACTTGCCACACCACAACTCTGAGTACAACTATTAAAAAAGAAGCTGAATTTATTATTATTATTATTATTATTATTATTATTATTACTAGAGAAGCTGAATTCCATATTATTTTTATTAGACCTGATTGAGGGGTTTATCCTCAAAGTGATTTGCAACGAAAAAAAATAAATTAACCAAACTGAAAACAACCAACAAAAGCAGATTTTCCCAGACTGGAATTTGCCTTGGGAAGAACTTTCTGGTCTCTTCTCCATGTTTAGTACTTTGTGGAAGCTGTGAAAGGGAGTGTAGCATGCGATAGACCACATTGCAAAACCATCTAATTCTACACTTGGATAGACACAAGAGACACCCGAATCACATTTTCCATAATATAGCCCCATAACATTGCACTGGTTCTAAACAAAAGGTTAAATATTTCTATACTACAGTGCTCCTCAGAACTCTCTGTTCATAAATTTTTTCAATATTTATTTCAGTTCAGGACAGAAACATGGAAGAATATAGAATTTTCTATGGGTAATGATTTCCAGTTTTAGCATTGCTCAAATAATATCTATATTTTGCAGCACAGGTTTTCCCCCAGAATATTTTACGTTTCAGTACTCTCAGGATGACAGGACAAGCACTAGAAATTCACAGACAATTATGCTCTTTTGAAATCTTAATTTTAATAGCAACCCAGAGCATTGTTACTGAATACAAAGTGAGGAGCACTCTACCTATGTAAAAAATCACAAGTTACCCAATACAGGTGAATGGCTTGGTTTCTTGTTACCATTTTTCTCCCTCTAAGTGCTAGGAAAAAGCAAAGAAAACCTCCAGGAGCTGTGTATCCTAGAGGAAAATGAAATCCTTCCACAGACAGGCCACAGCACAAAATCTTTCGAGTACCAAAGACGCTGCCAAGGAAAGTTTTATATCCTCACATGCAGGTTGTTAATACCTGTGGTATTTTCAAGCCTGACACCTGGAGTTCCATGACACACGTCAGACTTTCAGAGCCTCCCAGGAAAGCTGCCTGCACACTGAAGTCTTTGTCAGGCACTTCCTCTGATTCATGTTCCCTACGACATGTGCTTATATCACTGTTACTCTGGTTAATAACCTGACCCTGGAAACTGGAAATGCACCACAAATCACCACCACGGAAGAGCTTACGTCTCAACTTCCTGACTGGATTCAAAGTTCAAATGATAAACTCATCAGTGGGTGTACTGCTCTCTGTTCCTAGTGGAGAGCTATTAATCTTCCAAAAAGAACTGCTATGACTTACTCCGGATGATAACTTTGTGATGGGGAAAGCAAGAAAAATTGTATGGCAATCACTGCTGACCCCTGCCATTAAAATGCCATTTAGCAACGCTTCAAACCAGGGCTTCGGACCCAGTGGGCAGCTCGCCAACAAGATCAAAGTCATGGGAGCTTTGCCCGAGTGAGTAAGTATTAATAAGTGCCCAAATAAGGCACTTACCCAGAATGCAAATATTTCTTCCTTATTCAGCATGTGGAATTCCCATTGATGTAAATGAAAGTACCATGTGTGCAGACAATGCAAACGATATCTACAGCGTGGATCAAGGGAAGGAATTTTGCCTGCAGTGTTACGAAATCTTAATCATTCATCCAGCTCGAGAACCCCAGGCTGCAGAAAAAAAAAAAAAAAAAAAAAAAAAAGTTACACACATTCTCTGTGAGAATCACACCATCCACCATCTCAAAACCTTCTGAACTGGAATAGGGCTGTTTTTCAGTTGCCAAGCTGAAGAAGTGGAGAAATTTGATGGGTTTTGCACAGAGACAGAGAATGAGGTTTATCGAATAAAATAAGCTGTTTCTTATACTTGAATAAAAGTGTCAGAATATTTTTAAATGACCTCAACTTAGCTTTATACCTCAGTAATGCAGCATTTCTGATGCTAATGTGCAGGCCCACTGAATTTAGCACCACATTTATAACTCTTTGAACAAGAATACAGTACCTGCCTCTGTGTCAGTCCTAGAGGACACAAGTACATAATTTTAGTTCACCCCCCTGATATGGAAATCAGAAAACTTGCTCCCCTGTGGCCAAGTTTCAGAATTAGGCTTTATTTACGAGTAAATCAAAGCTCAGACTGAAAGACACATCATTCATAGACAATGATTTTGCTTGCAGACTTAATGGGTCTGGACAAATGACAAACTGACTGAAATACATCTGTAACTAAATGGCTGAGATGTGAATCATTATCATTCATAGAGGTCAGACTACCCAGGCTTCAGCAGTGTTCTTCTGACTGCTAATACTCTTGAAAATGTTTGCAAATGCCCCAAGTTGCATGTTGTTTTCTAGTTGTCATTCACCATTTGCTACTCCCTGTCAAAATGTTTCAGTCATTAAACCAGAGAGCAGAAAATATACCACATGCCCAATCACACATTGTGAATAATAAACGTAGACAATTTGTGAACAAACCCAGAACCAGAATAGAATTCATGCAAACAATTTAACAGACATCTGAATAACAGGTCTCCTTCCAGAGAGCAGCAATGATTTGCAGGTTGCTTCTTAATTAAAAAGGAAACAGTTAAATCCATCAAGATTTGTGTTTTGAAAAGTGCTGTTACTGTAGTCCCAATATTTCATCTATGTTTCTGCTTTCCAAGTGGATTTCAGGAGACTACTTCAATTTACCTTTTCTGTTTTGACAAAGATAACATTTATTAGGACTTCAAGTAGAAAATGCATATCGGGAACATATGACAAAATACATTACAGTAGAATATTGATTATCTCAGAACTAAGAATCCCAAGTCCAGGAAATGCAAAGAAAAAAGTTAAATATTACAAGAAATCCAAGTATGTAAAGATAAGGAGGAGTTCAGTGGTTCAGCTTTAATTCTGCCAAGCATAGTTTTTAAAAACCATCCTGAGAATTGACTGAAAAACTCAGTTTTCCATATGCACTATGCAAAGTGGCTTGAAAGTTTGATCTCTCTCAGAGCCTCTTCTCTTCCTGATCCAGCATGCAACCATTTTGTAGCAAAGGCAGATGTGACAGTCCAGTTCTGATTTCTCTTAAAGCCACAAAAAAAAAAGTTTAAAAGGAGCTATTTTTGTAAGCATTCATAACACCAAGTTTGACTGTTTGCAGAAAGCCCACCCAAAAGTAAAGTAAATCCCTCTGAAGCACTTGGGGGGGATTGCTTTTGGTGCTGTCAGCCACACAGCTCATCCACAAATGGAGTAAATCACCACAATGCCTGGGGTCCGCTCATTACTGAGTTTTCCCATTTGTTTAAAGATTGATATTCTCACGGCATCTCTTTGGACTAACATCAGCGCATCCTATGGCGAAACACAGCGTCAGACCTCGATAGTGTGTGTGCTACAACATCAATCTGCACTGCTCACATCTGCTCTCGGTGCAGAACACCCTTCCCTCACACAGGAGTTTTACAGCTGATCAGATTCCACTTTCTGTGTTCACGGTGCTCGTTCTAGACAGAATTTGTTTCTACACAGAAGATGAGCACGAGGCTATTTAAGCCACAATTAAGCCTTCAGAAATAGGCCTTAAGTGATGCACAGGCTGCTGTCAGCTCCCTGAATTTCACCCTATGTAATTTCTTCCATCACCCACTCACATTATGTTATTGTCTATGGCTTCAGAAAATTACTACTAGTGCATGCATAACTTCCATTCAACAAAGAGCCTCAATGATTGTTTTCTTAAACACCCTCTGAGCTTCCCATATTGGCCCTTGTGCTTTTACAAATACATTTCCCCAGGACGGAACTTCTCTCCCATCTTACACGGGAAGGAGTGTGATCCAGAGTTCACCCTGGAACATCTCACCAGAGAAAAAGAGCTGGATATGCATCATTTCCATTCCTAACACTATACTGACCTCTAGAGTAAGAAGTGCTGCACACCTGACAAATCGGTTGGATAGCTCAGAGAGAAGGGGGAAGGAAGATGAGGTCTCCCAGAAGCTGTGTGCTCTTAGGAAAAGTCCCAGGAGCAAGGCACAGGGACAGAACAGAGCCCTCGAGGCTGAGACAGACCTGGTTTAGCTGATAATTTGGATTATGGTTCTAGCCGTGCCTTATCCTTCATGAACAGGACTGGGAGTCTCACAACACCCCCTGCAGCATTTTACATTTTGATTCATGTGCTGAGGATTAGAAAACCTCAGGCTCAAATAGACTGGCAATGGTTCACACAGCTTCATCTCTTTACTCCCATTTTCACTTTTCAAACAATAGTATTTTAGGATCTGAACACGTTCTGAGCTATATTTCCTCTAGAGAAAGCAATGTAAAATAAGTTCACAGTTTTCTCTAATGATATCCATTTCCTTTGCCTTCTCTCTTCCTTCTTCTAAGCACTCAACTGAAATATTGATTACAATACTTTTTAAGTACGAGTGAGCTTTTTTCAGGAAAACTTTTCAAGGTTTCAAAAGCGTATTCCAAAACGACTCAGCCTGAAAGTAGGCTTTACTTGTCTTCACCCGGATTTCTCCAGGAAACCCCCACGGACTCTTACTGGTAAAGTATTAAAATGTGAGCGGAAAACAGCTGCTTTACACCATATTGACTGGACTGTCTCTTAGGTATAGTCAAGAACTAAAAATGCCTAAGAACACATTAGTGAGGCTGAGAGAATCCATTAAGAGGCACATGGCTCCCATTCAGGCTCTGGACAGCCCACAAGAGCAATGTGGACAATCCCTGCCTATTTCACGAGCTGCCCACAGAATTAGCTGGCTAAGTTACACTGTCAGCCAAATGCCTAAAAATTTCGTTTTACATCCTCAGTACCAAGTTCTCTGGACTTTTGAAGCTGTCTCACAATCAGTCAGAGCTATTTTGGCGTGGTGGATTTGCACAGTGATCGCCTTCAACAATTTCTGGTAGTTTCTCATATCCAGCAACAATATTTTTTCTCTTTTTTTTTCCAGTGTAAGTCAGCTATTTCTGTTCACTTGTTCCCTCAGGTGAAGTCAAACCAATCTGTTATAAAAAGGTATAGTCACAGGCAAGACCTCTGAACTTCTGCTGACTGGAAGGCAGGAAGGCACTTCCTTTGATCTTCTGCATTACTGCAGCACAGCTCGCAGTAAATTTAAAAACAGCACTGGTAAAAGTTTTCCTATTAAAAAAAAAACATTCTCTAAGAATTACGTTGATACTTAAAAAGCCCTCCCAAGATGTATGTGGCACTACAAAAAGCTTTTCTATGATTTTTAAAAATAGCAACTTCCAATGAGACATTAAATGAAAAGAAAGCCTCGTGCTTAAGATTTCAAAAGGTACACAACTTGTGCTGATTTTCTGCATTAATTCCCTTCAGGATCAAAAGCAGCATGTACTTTTTCCACAAAACCATGAAAAGCCCCATTGTCAGTAAATACAGGTCAGCATTAAGGTATTTGAAGCAGCCAAGAGCTAAGCACGAGCAGCGAGTGAAATGGCAGGGCCACAGCCAACTTGGTGTCAAAGCACTGGGGGAAGAGTTAGAGCAGTGAAGGGTGCAACAGCTCAAATGTTTGGGGTTTTTTTCCCAGATTAGGTTATACACCAAGTGCCTGATGGAAGCACCCGGCAGCTCCCAGCAGAAGGGGTTCAGGAGCTCCTCCTCATATAATCTCATCAGATATCAATGGTGGAGCACCTCCAGCCTAACCTAGAAGGAAGCCACCAAAGCCTGCATTTTATTTACGTGTTGTACGTGTTACCTCCTAAAATAAAAATCAATATGTGTTAGATTGGTGATGTTTAAATGGATAATTCCCTTTCTAGTAGACTGATGCCCCCCTTGCTTGCATGATAAACTGTTCTGGGAACACAAAATAGGAAAATACCTTGGAGAGAAGATGAGCGGTGCTCAAGGACTTGAGGTTATAGGAGGAGGAGACAGAAAATCAAACATACTAGCAAAAAGTTCAAGGTCAAAAACCAATGTGCATTGTCAAGATGTGCTGCTTTGTTTTTTAATCCCAGAGTTACGAGAAATAGAAGACCTGACCCATTGTGAGCATCCTCCAGGGCAGCACGGGGAGGGGGACAAGTAGATAAGTAACCAAAAGTAAATAATCCAGAAGACAATGAGAAAAGCAAAAGGAGAGTGAGAGGACAAGGCATGTCAAGAGGGGGAGCACAGCACTGCAATTTCTTCAGGAGCTCCAGGAAATGCACTGCATGGGGCAAACACACAGGTCAAGGGTGAATCTTCATTCTTGCTCTCATGTGAGATGCAGTTATCTGTTTCAAGAGCTTCTTGGCTGATCAGCAGCCAAGAGAGAGCCCAAAGGCTGTTTAGAAATTGGCAGTGTGCTGGGCTGTCTTGGTTTTTCTTCTAACCACCGTGCTGTTCCTATCTTTTTTATTTTACATCTCAAAATGTGTTTCAGTCTACTGCTGACCCAGAAATGAAAAGAATTAACCCTGTTGCTATTATTCATTATTGACTCTCTTCCTCATTTAGTAAGTGCTTGGCTCTTGAGTGAGGAGCAGAGGGCAATGACTGAAGCCCTGTGGGCCAAGCTGGGGGAAACTGCCAGGAGTGGTTATAAATAGAGGTAGAAAATATAAATAGAGATGATGATGCATTGGATGGTGTGCTCTGTATTTGTTTGTAGGACGCTTAGAGTGTGCTGGGTTTGTATCTATGCTCTGCCACGCTGCTCTTTACTGAATAACTCATGTTAAAAAGCAGTGGTGCTCCTCTCCCTGTGGCAGCTCACGCTTGGCTCCCAACTCATGTGAGTTGGTTATGAATGTACAGCATCAGCAGGTTATGAATGTACAGCAAAAGGCAGCAAGTGACAGCACTGGGGACACAGGAGTGGGACAGGACAAAGTTATTTTGTGAACAGGAATGTCCCAACTTGTACAGGACAAAGACATTATTTGATTAATATTTTTTTTCCTGTTGATAAAATTAGGCTAGCATTTCTACTGGGGACAGAGAACTACTGGCCAGTGGATTTATATGACGCCACACTCTCAATACCACCTGAAAATATGCAGGATATGATGCTGTGGTGGGGACTGCTGGTGCCACAGAGCTGCCAAGGGCACTTAGGAGATCCCCTCGCCTTTACAGGGGAGAGCATCTACATCTCGGAGAAGTTAAAACACTTTTGACGTCTGGGGCAGCCACGAACTTGTTTTGGGTACACAGCAGCTCCTCTTCAGGAATGGGCAATAGTCATTTTACAATGTCATTTCCCAATCAGATTAAATCAGTTTACACAGGCTGCCAGAAGACAAAGAAACTTCTCCCCAAACCTCCCTGTGCTGCCAGCTCCTTCCTGTACCAACACAAGCATCAGTCTGGCCAAGATTCCCCTTTGCAGCGTTAGTTTTAACCCAGATCAGTTTCTTGGGCTCCTTCTCTGAAAGAGCAAGGATGAGGGATGAGAAGGGGCAGGAAGCAGCCTCAGCTTCCAGAAATAGCGACAGCTTTCCATTGCTTTTTAAGATTGCACAATTATGGCACCAGTTGCGTGATATCATTTTGGATGAATAGCTAGAACTTCCTAAGTAAGGATTCCAAGTGATAAATAATTAATGAAATAACAGATAATACATGACAGGCAGTTAATATCTTTCCTGGGAACAAACGTCAAATAATTCAATTGCCCTGAAATGCAGCAATTCGTTAAACATGTATGTGAGCAGGAGTGGTCTGGTGTGAACATCTGAGAGGAATCAATAATGAACATGAACATGGTCAGGATGCACAGTCACTGAGGACTGAAATAACGTCATTTGGGCATGAGCAATGCTTTTGTGGCATTCAAACAGTTCTCTGAAGGTTTTATGAAGTTCCAAAGCTTTGTAGTGTTTCCTTTCTGACATTTGGGGGCCAGGTATCTTGAAAAGTTTAGAGGGGGCAGGGGACGGCAGTGGAAGGAAACAGTGAAGAGGGGAAAACATAAAACATCATGGAAGGGCCACTTCTTTTCAGCTCAAAAAAATCTGTTGGGATAAAAATGACAATTTTCTCATTGCACCCTGAGGCCTTGCTGCCCGAGGCGAGAGCTCTGAATCCAAGAGTTTCCTGTAAAACCACGCAGAGGATGCTGTGTGCTTACAGTGACAGCCACGGGAGGAAATTTCCAGGAATACTTTGAAACTTTACTGTTTACTCCTCACTGTGTGAACAGAGAGCCTGTGAACCAAACTTCCACAGAGACATGCTTTGAAACCGATTTGAAACTTGTGCTTTTTATCCTCACCTAACTTCCACTAAGAAGCTGAACTTTATTTGTAAGTGAAACCAGTCTGGGCCAGCTTCAAGGACCGCCAGATGAAAATTAATAAAGTTTCTCTCTTCCACTACTTCAGCTCAGGTTTTAGCCTTGAGGGCAGATTTTCAAAAGGTTTCAGGGAAAATTTCAAGTGTTCACTTAGCCTGTCCAGGGATGTCACCAGAAATGCTCAGCCACCTGACCAGGGGACACCTGGCACCCAGGCTCAGACTGTCCCTGAAGGCTGAGTTAGGATTTGGGTGTTTATATGGAAATTATCTTCCCTACAAATCTTGCCTAAGGCAAGCAGAGCTCTGTACAGCCTCAGAGGGCAGGGTTTGCCAACTCCCAGATACATCTGGGTTCCAAAGGCATTACTCATGCAAAATTCAAAGAAATGAAAAATAAAATAAAGGTAAAACAAAATGAAGACACAACAATACTGCAACTATATTAAAACCTGACTCAACCTGTTAACAGGCCCACCATAGTTACTGATTGTCAAACAGCATCGAGTCAGTATAGAGGCAGAATTGCATGTGTGTGTGATGTAAATATAAAAGGGTATCCCAGACAACTGCAGCATTCCCCATGGCAACATCATGTGAACTCTTCAGAAAATGTAAATAAAAACATAAAGTCATGTCATTGTGCACAAAAAAATCTTGCAGAGCGGATGCCCTACAGATATGAACTCTGTAATAATCTGTCCTCCTGGAAGCCTAGATGATTTTCTTCCCACAGCTTTTTGTGTGTGTGTCTGAAAGGAGTTTCCTTCATTTAACAGCTCACATTCTGTTCTGGGGCTTGTTAGTGCAAAGGAGACAAGTCTAATTTTGCTAATCCATGCTGTGAAGAGAGTCAAACAGCATTTCCTACACTCGCTGCCAGTATGAAACAAAATCACACTTCTATCAGGTTCTTAATACTATCTCGCAAGATAAACTTCTGTTGCTAATAATACCTGACACTTCTATGTATGAACACACCAAAAATACTTCAGAACAAATTGATCTCTGGTGTAACTGTATTGAATTTACTGGAATTAAACTAGTACTAAGCTGGCACGTTAGAGGGTCAAAGCCATAAGTCAGAGAGCCTCTTGTCCCCTCAGGTTCACCTGACAGTCAAGGTTAATGGTGCCAAGCAGAGCTCCTGACACTCCCCTACAGCCACCGAAGGCTTGGATCAGGATTACACAGCCCTGGGAGGGAGCCGCTTTCCTTCCTTCTCTTGCCTCTGCAGAAACCTGGGCAAGGAAGGAGAGCCCTGGGCAAGGGGTGTGTATCCTTCTCTTGCCTTAATAATTAATATACAAGCTCCTCCTGCCTCCAATGGAGAAAATGAGAGATGGAAAACTGTCAGAAATGCTCTGAAGTTAGGAGGATTGTTTTGCAAATATAAAGTTTGCTCAACTGTACAAATATCAGTAGACCCATGACATTTAAAGAAAATTAAATTCTCCCAGGGTTCATCCCAGGGTTAAATTCTCCCAGAACCTCGACATAAGAGAGCCCCAAGGTGCTCCAGGACTGGGTCACACATGCACCTGAAACAAGAGAAAGGCACAGAGGAGGCTGCAGATGCTTGGTTTGTTCAGTTTGTCAGCACTGATAACCTTCAGTGACTGCAGGTGCTCAGACAGGTACACTTGAGGCAATATTTGCTCATTTATTGCTATATTTTTTTGGCAATAAATGGTAAGAATATGACCATTATAATGAATAATTCTTCTATAAAATGGCTCCCCGCTAAAGCAATGACTCTGGAAGCAGATACTGTACTGTGTATAATAATCAGAAAATATCTATTGTTGAAATAACCTTTCTAAAGAGAACATTGCCGGCCCAGGGGTCCTCTATAGATGCTAAAGGAAATCCCTCATCATCGTCACCCCAAAGAAATAAGTGCAGGGAGAGAATTAATGTTTGGACAAGTGTCCACATCTCGGACATACCATGTGACAGCCATGTCTTCTCGACTTTTTAATTATATTAAAATGTTTATGGCATTTGCATGAGCCACATGTAAACCTCTCAGTTCCATTTTCAGTCCCACAAAAGGACAATTTGGAAGTTGTCCAACACAAGCCATTTGAGACTGCCATTCCCCAGTGGCCAGGGCTGCAGACACTTGGAGCACAACTGAATAATGTGTCCTGCTCCCGTCAGCCCTGGGGCTGACCCCATGCCCACCTCTCACATATGTGCCTTGCACAGATATTTCAGTCCACAGATGGAGGTTTTCCAGGGTAAGCACTTCCTTGGAGTGAACAGGCAGAACCAGTGGGAGCAAGGCTTAGAGGCAGCAGGTTCACAAGAAATTGTACCTGAAAACGAAATGCCGGAGATGGAAGATGCACTGGGAAAGCAAAGTGAAATTGAAAGCAGAACCACAAACATTTAAACATTCAGAACAGAAATTCTGCAAGGGAGAAAAGGACAAAGGCAACGTCAGATTCAAGATGATGTTAGAAAAAAATCAACTCTAAGATGATAAGATAGGAGACAGATAGCACAGGACAAAATATAGGAAAAGTCTGCAAAGAAAAATCCATAGCAGAAGATCTGAGTAGCCCTTGTGCTACTGAGTGTTGCAGCTCTTAGTTCCCAAGAGAGGGTGCCAAGAGAAGGCACATGCAATGGAAGTGCCTTTGCCAAGGGATGCCAGGAGGCTGAGAGCACAGCCCCTGAGAAATTAACTCCTGGCAACAGGGCTAAGGACAAGAACATTTCCGTGTGAATAAAGGACACCCACGGAGGTCACTCTGAGCGTAGAGCCCCAGGGTGGAACACACGTGGATTTTTCAAGGCATTAATAGGTCTTTCATTTCCTTTCTGAACTGTTACACTGGGAGCAGTTACATACTCTGTTGCATCCATCCTAAAAACCTGAAGGAATTGGGTCATAACATGTAGTTATTTCAAAGGGATTGGGTCAGGTCAGATCAGGTTTTTGTATGCTAATAGCAAGAGGAGAATGTAAAATTCTGTCCTGTTTCTCTGGGAAGGTAAATATCAAGTTTGCTTGTTTGCTCTCATATTGTAGCTGATGCTTCCTCTCATGTTTTCCCATGGTTTACTCACTCACATCACAGACAGCTTGAGTTACAGGATTCAGTTGCCTCCCTCTTAAAATGCAGTCCTTGCAGGGTGGAAATTGCAAGGAGAGACCTTGTACAGCAACGCTGATCAAACGTTTGCAAAACGAGGTGTAAAAGTTAGCTGGGTAGGCCTTCTCCAAAGTGGTGTTGCATAATAGAAGTGAGTCTTAGCCATCAGAATACTGGGTTAGGTTTTCACCTGAACAGCACACACCAACTCACTGCCAGAGCTCACATTTGGGGCTGGCACTGCTGTAATTTGGGATAACAGACTCTGTCCAATATTGCTTCCCTCCCACTCTTACACTGCCGGGGTTTCCTTCCTGTTAGCAAATAAAATCCAAATGCCACAAACAGATGAAAGCACAGCAGGAATTCCCAGGATAGCCCAAGGAGTGTGCAGTCCTGGGCAGGCTATGAAGAGAAGCAGTGCATCCCAGGCATTGCCCATGGGAAAAGCTGACACATTTTGCCTCGGGCTAAGCTAGATGTGATGGATAGATAGATAGATAGATAGATAGATAGATAGATAATAGATAGATAGATAGATAGACAGACAGACAGATAGACAGATAGATAATAGATAGATAGATAAATAGATAGATAGATAGATAGGTAGATAGATAGATAGATAGACAGACAGACAGTCAGTTAGGGCTGGGAGGGAATCAGCAAGAATCCTAGTTAAATTCTCCTCTTTTGGGTGTAGAATCCCAGGGTGAATTTGTACCAGCACAGGTAATTTTAGCGAAGTACTGCCTGGGTTTGGAAATATGCCTTCTCCTCTCATTCCCAGTGCACCTGTAATCCAACAGTGTGTGAGTTTAAGTGTGTTTTTTATCCAGAGGATATGAGACTACATCTTATGCCCACTAAATATTGCTTACCAAGGGCACCGAGATATTGATTTACACTACAATTGCAAGAGATCCTCCCCTATCCTGTTCAGAATTCCTGCCTGAAATTAGGACATTACATCAGCCTTTTCCACATTCCACATTCACATTTTCAATACTGCTGTCTCAGCCAGAACTCGCTGTTGACAAATCATAAAACAGGAATGGAGAAGAAGAAGAAGAAGATCACTTATTAACAGGCAGAAGTCATGAATGAAGACACAGATCAAATAAAATTGAGTGGAAGCAGAAAGTAAATTAAAACTGACACCAACAATTGTTTATGAACAATGAACAGAAAAGAGACTGTAAATGTTTACTGTGACTCACACAACATCAACAAAAGATGCACCAATGAAATTAAATGGCAGCAACCAGCAGAAGGGATGACAGGGAATCTTTTTTTCCCAGAACACATAATTAATTTGTGATGCATCTGCTATGAATTACTATAGGTCAAATTAGCAAAAACATTCAGCTGTTTCTATCAATAAGAATATCCAGATACTTTTAACCATGAATAAATCTAAGAGAGTCTTTCTGTAAGTGCTGAAACGCCCAACTTCTATCACAAAATATGTAGTATCTTCTGAAAGCACAGATAGTCAGTCACCACAAAATTATCATGTGCAGGGGATTTTCTTGAAGAGAAGTGGGGTGGAGGGTGTTCTGGGTTTGCATTTTAAATAAGAAATAAAATAAGCTGAAAACAGGTAGGGGAAGAACGGTAAATGGTCATACTCAAAACACCAAAAGTCAAAGGTAATCCCCAGAGACAAAACAAAAATATCAAGCGTCATCCAGAAAGGTCAAAGGTCATACCAAAAAGTCAGAAAGTTATCCAAAAGGTCAAAGGTTACCAAAAAATGTTGAGGGTCACAGTGAAAGCTCAAAGGTCACTAGAAACTTAAAAAGTCACTGACACATCAAAGGTCACATAAAGGTAAAATGTTAAGGAGAGGTCAAGGGTCACACACAGGTCTCACAATGTCAAAAGTCATAAAAAATTCAAAGGTCACGCTGAAATGTAAAGTGATTCAAAAGATAAGGGGTCACAGAAAAGTCAAAGGTCACCCTGAGAGAGAAATTGGTTTGCTGAAAGGTCAAAAGTCACCCTAAAATTCAAATCTCACTGAAAAGTCAAAGGTTGGTTGCTCTCTGCCTTCCTAGAGACGCAGCCAGGGAGTGAAATGGGCAGAGGATGGAATGGCTTTGGTGCCCACTGAGCCCTGAACAGCCCTGCCTGTGCTGGGCATGCACAGAGGGAGGTGCAATTATACAATTAATTGTAACCAATTTCAGAAGCTAAATATACATTCTGTTCAAGTATTAATAAAATTAATATACAGAATGATACAGAGAGGGGACAGCAGGACTATTTTAGTGTTTTGGGTAGTAACCAGTTTATGGATTGACTATAAACCCAGCCCTTGTTGCATGTAGAGCCAGGTTTGGTACCCAAGAACATTTCCCTGTTCTGGCATTAATAATGAGGAAGAAAATACTTTGCTTCAAAGGCCCTTTGAAAACCAGTAGCTTAAATATAATTGTGCTGGAATTACTCCACTGACTTTCCTTTGTAAGGTGACCAGCTCTGTGAAGAGTGAGAAAGCACAAATCCATTGCTGGCAATTATTCCAAACAGCTGTACCAACCAATTTATATGCTGAGGCGCTTGGGAATTATGTTCTACCATTAACCTGGCTCAATTATTCAGAGTTGACATGTCAAGCTTTTAACCAGCTTCAAAGGCAGCAAGGCCAGATGCTTTTTTGAGAGAAAATTATAAAGGGGGGGAAAGTGTGCTGTCATGTCACTCCACGTCATGCCAGACCAAAAGGAATTCTTAAAGGAATAATCCAAAAAGACTAAAAAATCAGCTTTCTCCTATGTTCTTCTAAAGCTCTGGTTTTATACACAAGGACTTTAGTGGTGTAACTCAATTGTCCTGTCCCTCCAAAATCGGTTCTCACCTCTTGAACAGCTTTTTAAGTCCTCAGTCTTTGACCCTTGGCCAGATGCTGTCCTGGGCTTTGCACAACCACGGCTCTGGAGAGGAGGATGCAGGTCCCTCCTGCCCAGGGAGCAGTTCCCAGCTTGAAGGCAATGGGGACCAGGGCGGGGGACACTTCTGTCCCCCCTGGGCTTGTGTCCCAAGGCCACCCTTTGCCTTGCTTGGCAGTGTGGGTGGAAAGGCTTTCAGGTTTGCACCTGGCTGAGAGGAGCTCCCATGGGAAAACTCCTTCAGGAAATAAGACATGGAGGAGGTGCTGACTGCAGTTGTGAAGGAGCACCAAGAACACAGTCGTGCCTGCTCCACTGGGTCTGAAGAGATTTGGGAACCAAGTGGATTGAGGTGTCTTTTAATATTCCAGCTGGGAACCAGATGACTACTTTCACCCATGATCTGACGTATCACCTTAATGCACAATCAGTATGTCTCAAAAAGTAACTCCACATTTTTAAAAATTCCACCAGCTCATGGAAAACAGCAAAGCAGCA
Source organism: Origma solitaria (assembly GCA_013397895.1). Lineage (NCBI taxonomy): Eukaryota > Metazoa > Chordata > Aves > Passeriformes > Acanthizidae > Origma > Origma solitaria. The sequence goes on along the minus strand of VZRL01003527.1, from coordinate 1,580,644 downwards.
AAGCAAGGTGTCAGGGGGCACAGGGGTGGAGGTTAATATTACATTTAACAGGACAGCCGCCTGCAGCAGTTCTATCACACCTCTGCTACTGCATACAGCATTTCCTAGCTCTGTGCTCAAGGCAGATTTCATTTACCCTGGTGAATGGAACGACCTTAATTTCTCTCAAGTTCCCTGAAATAGTTCCAGGTTTATTCTGAGACCAGAGAAGAGCCTGATACGGGCTTTTGGAAAACAAATGAATTTGCTGCACCTTGGGAATTTTCAAACATGATATATCCGTGAATTTTCCGTTTTGACTAGCATTTGGCAAGAGGTACCTGTCAATTTTTTTTTAATTCAAACCAAATTGTTTGTTATTTCTTCCAAGCCACGCATTAACTGTCAGCACAAAAGTTTCCACGCTGCCTCTGTGGGCTCACACACGTAGCTACTCTATGACCTACACCGAGGAACAGCCCTGGCACTCAGAGAAACTTAAATCCACTGGGGCAAGAGTGCGAAAACACAGCTGGGCCCAGCAGCTCCTGCTGCTGCAGCAAATCCCTTTGCCCCTCCACACATCTCTCTACCCTGAAAGTCTTTAGAGGTGAAATCATGAGTTTTCCTTCTCATTGCAGTTCTGGTTTGGCACTAAAAATCCTTCTGAGGCAAGGTCAGTTTGGCATATTTTCCATGTCTGCCCATCAAGCTCTTATAAAATTAAGTTATTAATCATCTGAACATTCACCTCTGCTGCACTGAGGCTTTCTGGCCAGAAAGTCCCATAGGTGGTTATTTCAAATATGACTCTGCTTCTGTGGAAGACTTTTGGATTTAAAAAAAAAAGAAAAAAAAAATCTGAAGTATGGGCAAATGCACCTTGTGAAAATTACTGCCTAGCAGAGTATTTTTAAAGCAGTCAGCTGAGCTTCTTGTTTATATTTCACTAATTTGCTTACTTGGTAAAAAACAGAAACCAAAAAAAAAAACCCTGACAAACCCCATATTCATCCTGTAGTTTATCTGAGGTCTCCACTACAGAAAAGCACTGCTCGCAAGACGGAAGAGAAGTTTGCAGCAAAATTGTTTTGTAACAGATGTATCGATGGAAAAAGTTACTAACTGGGAGTGTTCTCTCCTTCCGAGTCTCGCCGTTGCTATTAGTGCTGGTCCGTAGGGTGTAGCTTTCCTCTTGGGCTTCTGTGTTTGCTTTGCATGTTGCTTTCCTCTTCCTTTTGGTCAGGAGCCTTTTTACGACCTGGCAAATTAACACTGAGCAGCGGCAGCACCGAATCTGCGGGACAAAAATGAGCCTTTGCCTAAAATATCCCAGAGACAAATGGAGGTGAGTAGAAGCGAGTGGAGCTGCTTGGGCTGGGGAATTGCTGTCGGTTTGCTGTTCAGAAGTTATTATCAATGAGTACATTGGATTTGTTGGGGGTTTTCCCCCCTGTTTGGCTGCAATGTTGAGAATTTTACTAAAGTCTGGCACTGAAAGACACTGGAGTTGTAATTGCATCCAGGCCTTGGGTAGGGATTACAGAGCTGCTTGGGACAGAAATCCTCTGAGCAGAGTTTCCTGGGCCTTCGTGGCAGACCTCAAACACATTTTCCCTCCTCCTTTTCCCTCGTCTCGCAGAGTGTCTGTGTATTTCCGATTCCCTGCGCACAGCACACCTAACGAGAGCATTTCCCCTGCTCCCATCATCTCCCTGTACCTCATCCATAATGCAGAGGTTGTATTTGCTCAGCTGTATTGAATCCTGCCATAAAAGCTGGGTGCAGAGGGCAGGTCCTGGATGCACAGTGAATCTCTGTAACTAATAAAATACAGCACCCGCCCTGCTGGAAATATCAGTGTGAAACCAGACATGACAGGGTAAGTGACCCCACTCCATAATCATGTAATGCTGGTGCAGTTTGGTGGTACTGGCACAAAAGTGGCACAGAGAGCTAAGCTGGACGTGGAGATAAATTAAAAATGGTGTCTTTAAGGGAAAATTCCTCAGTACAGGATTTGATGACGTGCAGGTCTTTTACTCATAGAGTGGCATGCCTAGCAGTTGGGTGGATGAAAATGGTCTTGTGTTGTACAAACAAGACTCCACATGTGAGTCAAAAATAGGCAATAAAATATTCTTGGCACTCCTTCTTCCTCTTTTCTAGGTTATCTTTTAAGAATCTTGGTATTTACTGAGATGGAGTGTTTGTTTGGTTGGGTTTTTTCCCCTGTAATGCTTAATGAATATTTCTAATACCAAACTTTTAGTTTACATTAGCTTTGCATGAGCACCTATGGTGTGTTGATTTCCTGCTGCCTTATCCTGGGATTTGGAGCCAGGTTTCCTGACTCAACTGCCAAAAAAGAAAACATTGCTATTTCCTCTTTGCTGATAATTCAATCTCACGCCTATTTAAAAGTTTTCTAGGAAAATACTGATAGCAAACAATTGCAGGTCAGAGACTATAGGGCTGGTTCATATCTGCAAGGGAATGAACATTTTCCTAAAATATTTTGTAGAATCCACAAACATTTTAGATTAGTTTCCTCTCCAGTTCACAGAGACCAGACACGGTGCTCCCTCAGGTTGGAAAGTACCAGAAAGCAGAGTTGTCTTTTGGTGTGTGAAGGAAATGTAACTTCTGAGGGGACACGAACTCAGCAGAGGTGTTAGGGAGGGACAGCTTTGAGCTGGGGATATAAAAGTTGTCTTTTTTTTTGGTCATTACCTCTGGCTTCTCCCTACATTCCTTGGGGCAGACACCTCCCTGGCTGGGAGCTCACAGAGTGCTTTATTCATCCCTTGCCACAGCAAAGAGTTCCCTGAAGCTGACGGGAGATTTTACATGTCAGAAACAGAGCTCCCATGATGACTGTCACTGGTTTCATGGAAACACTGAGTTTGGCTGCCTTTTTGTGGGCAAAGCCGTGCCCAGAGAGCTGAGTCACTGCACACAGAGCAGCAGCTGTACCTCCTGTGAGCATTTGCTTTCCCGAAGTTCAACCTTCCTCTTCCACCAAGGCTTCCAGGACACTTCTTGCTGCAGAACCTTGCTTTTCATGTGCTACACTGAGACAGAAACACAGGCAGCCACACCCTGGGTAACAAGGGGAGAGAGAGAAAGTCCTGTGCCGGGAACAAACCCAGAAGACAGGCCTGGATTGTGTTTAAAACCTTGAACCACAGACACAGAGAAAGAAATTAAAAATAACCTGTATGGTTACTTTCACAACCTGATTTCATATCAGGGAGTATTTCTACTGGCTTTTCAGTTTCTCTTTTTGGACAGCTTGAAATGCTGCCCACAGACTGTGTAAAATCTGAAGGGGCAGGTTTTGGGCACACAGAAATAACCTGTTGAAGTTGTCAAAGCCATGCCAGGGTGCTCAGGGTGATGTGGGACTACTCACCTCTTCTCTACTGAGCCCTCAGCTGGAGCACAGACCTTGTATTTCTGCTGAGAGTAGTTCATGTTCACAACTCCATCTGCTACTGAATCATTCTAGCTGGATATTATATTAGTTATTTTAGACTACTATAATAGTTATACTACTCTGAAAAAAATGCAGAATTATGCTAATTGTAGAATCCAGAGACTAAGAAAAATAGCATATGAGGAACAGTACATAAAACAATATCCACCTGTGAAATAAAAACGTGCTGGGGAGTCATTGGAGAGTGAAGAGAAAGAAACACTAGAGCAGCCAACTAGAAAAAAAAAAGGCCAGCATAATACTTGATAGTCACAGGAAGATCAAAAATAAAATAAAACTACTTTGAATGCTCTCAATTGGAAGATATATCAGAGGAGCCACATAGTCTCAAAGAAAGCTGTCAGAAGGGTATGTTGAATTCAGCAGGCAAATTTGAGCAGGAGATGTCTCAAAAACAGGGGAAAACTACTCCTATAAGTAATATCTGACATGTCAAAAAGTAAAATACTTTAAAAAGAAAAACATTGGGAGTGGGCAAAAACTGAATTTGAAAATCTTCCATCCACCACCTGCTGCTGGGGATCTGGCAGCCATTTAAATTATTTCTCAAGCTCATTTAAGGAAGAAAAAAAGAAGGCTTGCTTTCCCATCCCCTCAATTAGAGAAAAATCATCACATCATTTTATGTTGAGAGTTACTGATGAATGTCGTGTCATATATCACTGCCTCTGCATCTGACAGGAATCAAAGCAGACACTTTGAAAGGCAAGTGTCTTTGAACTGCTAATTATACTTAACAAAGAAAGTGTTTCACATGTTGCTTCTTAATGAAATTTCTGCTTTTACCTAAAAGGTTTTTCTCCCATCTTATTTCTGGACAGCATGAAATTATGTTGAAGCTAACAGCAATCTATTTATTTTTGATTATACAGTGATGTTTTAAAAAGTCCGGGAAATAATCCGGCGTTTCTTGCACAACAAAAAGCTTCTGGAGATTTGTTGAGAAATACTGGCAAAGGTAATGCCCTGATAGATATGTTTCTCTTTTGGTATTAAAGACATCTGTGAAAGTTCTTATGACAATAGTATTTTAGCTCAATTTCTCTGCCCCCAGGAATTTCTTCTTCCTTAACTTTCTTTTGGGGGCCTTATTCTCAGGGCAGTGTAAAATACCCAAAAAAAAGCTATACCCAACCAAATCTTCTCGAACAAAAGCAATTACCAAACAGAAGGGTAAGCTGTAGGGAGAGAAAGATAACAAGTGCTGAGGCAGAAATTTGGCATTGTCTGTTATTCCACCACATTTGAGTACTTTCCATAATGTTCAAAAAAGAAAAACAAACACACAAGCAAAATAAAACCAGCAAAACCCAAACAATCAACACCCAGAGTTCAGTGCAAGCCCTCAGAGCCTTAAATCTTTTGACTTATGTCCTTCTCTAATCTGAAAGCTTCTGAAGTGATGCCAAAAGGTAAAACTCTACAAGTCCTGGGTTAGGAAGCAAATGGTGTATCTGTGCTCCACTCTGATCTGCCAGAGGAGAGATTTGTGCTTTGCGTGGTCAGCATCAAGCTGTATCTTTCAAATTAGGGTGATTCAATCTAGAAAAACACTGGAATAGGAGGATATGAATAAAGTCCAACTAATGCAGAGACCTGCTGGAAAGTCAGGAATTGATGGTAAAACCTGCAGTACCTGATACAAATAAATACGTTTTATACTGTTACTCTCCATCACTGGAATCAGGGATTTCCCTGCTCTTAGCCAAAGCAGAATTATTTTTTAGAATTGCAATATTCTCTGATTTATATTCCATGAAAGGAAGAAGGGAATGCAGGATTTGTGCCAGCTCCTCAAACTGTGAGAGACTATGTAAGCTCAAGAGTGTTGCTTCTCATTTTCCTTAAAACTACTTTAAAAAAGCTTTCTGTATACAGGCTGAATAAAAATGACAGTCAGGACTGTTAACTGCTTTAGAATTGCTCCTTTCCATTGCTGATTCATCCCACATACTCCTGTGAAGTATGCAGTTTTGGAAAAATGCTTAAAACATATAAATAGTACAATTGAGTAAATTGCTCTTCATCAGTAAATAAGAGAGCATTCAGAGGCACTGTCACGCCGCAGAGCCTGGGATCAGCTCTGAATTGCCTCTTCTGTGAAATCTTCCTGCTGCTGCCTCGCATCCATTCACAAACATTCTTCCTTTCCACCCACTTGAAGTGCCTACAAGTGTGCTTAAGAGTTCGGCTAACTTGACTGGGATTAAGATGTGGACATTAGATATTAAAAGCAATTTTTAAAGTCTATAATGTGCCGGCATTATCCTTAAATGCTTCTGTTAGCCTGGCACTGTCTGGTGTGAGTTCTGTCATGAGTAACCTCAATGAAATCACTAAAAAAGCACTGCCTGAGAGCTGCTCAGCATGTGCCTAATCCCATTTTGTCACAATTAAGGTCTTAAAGGCAACTGCATGAGTGCATTAGACCAAAAACCCCATCTAGCCAAAATTCATCTATGCACATTATCAACAACAACCTTACAGGCAAATGTTAGCGTGTATCTCCCATTTTCCAATCCTGAGATTTGCGTGTCCCCAAAGGATCAGTGTGATTCCTGGTGGACTGGTGGGTAATTCGGAAATTTTGGAAATGATTTTGGAAAACAGGTTAGACAAAACAGAGAGAAGTGGTGCAGGTAAAGCTGAACCTGCCATGGGACAGCAAATGGACCAAGTGACCTTTGAGGGGCCTCCCAAGTCTTTCTTTTCTATGATTTCTCTGCTTTAGTTCTTCTGTCTCACTAGGTAGACAGCTGTCCCTGTGTTAGTCAACAAATAAGACAAATTATGGAGGATAGCTTAGATGAGGCCAGTTTGGACTGTTTTGCTTGCATTTCATGAGCAGCCATGAGCTCTGGAGAGCTAACAGGCTCCATGCATGGCCAGTTGCTGTCTGTGCTTTCAGACAACAGAAAAGGTGAAATTCTCCCTGCAAAAGGAAGGTTGTGCAAGCAAACACTGTCCATTTCTCTGCTTTTTTAAGAAAATACCCAGTTGCCTACACCAGTCTGTGATGCTGTTTATGAGACACATATTCCCCCATTGCATTAGTATTCCTATCACAATATTGACTTCTAAGTGAGGGAGTGGGCTTCATCTGTACGTTTGGAGGCAGAAGTTATAAAAACTACTACAAAAAATGTCAGTTCCTGACCTTATCCTCCAGCTGAGCCCTGAGAACCTCAGTCTCTTATGAGAGGCTGCTATCAGCTTATCAAACATGAGCCAGGTTAATGCAGCTGTCCCTGAATTCCCGACGGTGTCCTGGCTGCAGGACCATGAGCTCCCCAGTTTCAGGTGTTGCAGCTGCCTGGAGATGTTGCAGCACTTGTCTGGGTGCTACTGGTGGCACTGGGAAAAGGAGCAAAGGGAGAGGAAATCCCATCCATGCCATTCTCTCCCACGATGTGTGAGATCAGCTGCAGGTCCTGCTGACTCCAGAGAGATTCCCTGAATCCTATTGCAGGGCATTTAGAGTGTTCAGGAGTTTTGTTAAGAGATTGAAAGTCCTGGATTTAGAGCTATACTTGATCAAGAAGAACCAAGACCTCATCTGGCAAGGAAACTTTCTTCTCCCCACATCAGTCTTTTTCCAATTTACAGTTGTACACAGGGGAAGCTTAAGATTTATCTGAGTTGGAATACACCTGCATTTTAGTTCTTTCACTGCTGAGAAAAATGTACAGTTGCTCCCATTTTTTCAGAAGGGTTGGTTTGTTGGTAGTTTTTTAACATCACCCCCTGGTGTCTTTTTAATTTTTGCTTTTGAAAGGCTCTTATTTTTGGCGCTTAGGAGTCATAATGAATAAAAACCTGTGAATGCAGTTCAGTTCAGATCCACGTGTTGAGTCACGGGTTCCTCTTGAGTGTGTGCAGGAGTCAAACCATGTCCCTGTAAGGGGATTGGCACTAGCTTTGGAAATATCTGTCCTCTTTCCCAGTTTGCAATCATGAGCTGTACTTCCAGCTCACTTTTTATGTGAAAGAAGATAAACATTTTATCTGCGGGCATCAGATATTGTCTTGGTAACCATCCCTGTATCTGTGTGCAGCTGCGTAGGGTGGGAAAGGAGGCTCTGAAATATTTTATATGGTCTGAGTGTCTTACACTGTTCATGCTGCTGTCAGGAGAGCCTTCTCTCTCTCTCTCGTCTTTTACTCAACCCAAACAAAGCCAAACAAGTGCTTCCCACATATCTCTGTCATCCATCACATACCTACTCTTTTATCACACCTGTGCAGCATTTTCAAAATCAATGCTTACATTTTGTCAGTTGTTATTAAACAGTTTTTCAGCGCTCTAAATCCCTTGATTTGTAGAGTGCCCAAGCTGATGAGGTGAACAGAACCAAACCATTTCAGGCACTGCTGGCTCAGTGAGACCCTCAGCTCTATCCCTGAGCTTCTCCTCACTTCAAAGAGCTCACTTTGCCTCTTGGAGTAAATTTATGACCTTTGCCTCCTTTCACCTGTTTGAAGTATATGTTTCTGCCATGCAATACTGCCCCACGGAACCAGCCAGGGACTTCTTTGTGCTGTCCTGGGGGTATATGTGACCCTCACAATCTTATCAGCACACCAGACAGACACACATCTGTGTTTTCCCCCCCTGTATTAACAAGGTGAACATTATTACACATTTTTTTGAGCTGTGAGTGCAAGAGCAATCTCAGGCAGTACAACCCAGTCATCCCAGCACAGTCACTGATCCTAACCTGCAGGCAAAGCTGTGCTCAGGCAGGATAGGCGTTGAGGTTTTGATGGCTGCTTGTGTTCCCAGGTTTTCACAAGGAGAAGGTGTTGAAAGCACACTGGAAACGATTTATAATCGACTTTTGTGGCTTCAGATAGGTCAGATAAACATCGGAGTGAATTTGTTGAGGAAAACAAGCTGCCATTCTGAACAGCTGGAGGTTTAGCCATCCCCAGAGCAAAGTCCATCAAACCCGGAGCTGTGGCACACTGCCAGACAGCTGCATGTGTGTCATTTTGATGGTCACACAGGAATGCCCTCTGGGCAGGAGGGGATTAATGATAACTCTCTGAAGCCCCAAGTGCCTCATTTTTGATCTTCCTGTGGCAGTATATTTCTTCTTCCATTTTCACTTTGTTCTCAAAACTTCAGTCTTCATTTAAACCCTCTAAGTAAACTCCTTGTAAGATAGATGTACATTGCCCTTCCAGGAGAAACAGAATCTCTGTCAGAAAAATAAATACTGAAATCTGTTTAGTAATGCCCCTCATGTAGACATCTCTCATCTTCTTTAAATATTAGTTTAGAAACCAGCTTTCATTTAGAGACATTTAATTGCCATAATCCAGATAGCATGGATTATTTCTATAGTGATGCTCTAATGCTAATTTGCAAGAATGGAAGAAAATCTGCCATCCTAACAAATTCCTTTTGTCCTTGGATGAAAGAGGCAGCAAAGACAGTGCCCCTGGCTGAGTGGAGACAAGAGATAGATATCCAAAATGCTCTGTGTGTGAAGTCTAGTATTGGAGATGTTTATAATATTCAGTTTAACTCCTACAAAATTAAAACTAAAGTTTTATACTCATTTCCAAGCAGAAGCCTACTTGGAAATAGCTTGACTTAGTGTTTTAAAAGATGTCAAAGATTAACTCTTCACAGTGACCTGGGAGATGTGGATCCAAATAATGATGTCTGGGTATTTATGAGTGGTTCTTCTCAGAGCTGCCCATCACAGCTCACTTTGTACAGTACGTGAAGCTCTTAAAAGCAGAAACATCCTTCACTTAATCTGAATCTGCCCATGAAAAGGGTGGAATGAGCCCTAAATCCTAGTCCAGCAGTCTAATGTAAGACTTAAGAGCAGCTGTGTGAGATACGAGGTTGGGTGGACACTGTTCCTACCTACAATTAAGCTCAGTGTGCAAACCCATGTGCTGCTGATAACACCAACCACCCAGACACTATTTCTGCATCACCCTCCTCCTTTTCTAAAGCAGGGCTTTAGGGCTCAAACCATGGGTGCAAAAAGATTTAGTTCCATTCATCAGGCTTGATAACAGGTACAGGGCACAGTCACCATGATTCCTTCCCTGGGGTTTATCCCTGTTCAGTCCATCCCTAACAGTGTCTGTGAAGATGGCAAAGACTGTCCTGTAGCAGATCTAGGCCGAAGTGAGAAAGCAGCATCTGCCAACATATTTGCAAGAACTGTTGAGTTCTGCACAAATATTATTTGTGGGGAACACAAAGAGATTAGCATCTAACTGGATCACAGTAGAGTCACCTTCAGACTAGTCAGGCGCAGTCCTACTTAATCTGCCCGTGTTTCCAGAGCACTGATCACTATGTATCTTTGCATCATGGCCATCCATCACGCCACCAGTTTCTCATCTAAATACTGCCAGCAGCACTGCGAGCAGCCCAGCGCTAACACTCCCTCCTTCTCCCTCTGCATCTTATTATTGAAGTTGCTGCTGGCAAAGGAAAGTGTCCGTGTCCACAATGACATTAGCAGAACTGTCAGCTTAATCAAAGCTGATCCTTTCCCCCTCATTCCTGCTTCTCTGCCCCTGTTCTCCTTTTTGAGGCAGCAGAAAATCCATATAAATTCACCACTGTGCACAGCCATCCAGAAATCCTGCTGGTGTTCCATGGAACCTTTGGTACACTGTCTGTCTCCAACTCCACATGCTGTGTCCCCCCCCAGCCACCCAAGGCCCCCAGGAAGAGTACTTGCCAGGTTCCCAGAGGCCTGGCTTCTCCTGGACAGCAGGAGCATCCCTGGGAGCAGTCAGAGCAAGGAATCCATGTGCGCTCCGCAGGTTACTCATCACAGGAGAAACTGTGTCAGTCGGCTGGAACTGGATTTCACATAACAAACCATTAATAATGTAATTGGAGAGGGAGCATTGTGGAAAAGACAGACATTCTTGGAAAACCAGCATTTCAAAAGTTTCAGCATCCATAATCCTCTCTCTCTGTCTTATGCCTTGCACATTTAGAGTGTGGGTGTTTGCACACCCTTGTCTCTCTCTGGCACGTGTCAGCTCATTGGAGCTCTCAGCCTGCTGTCAGTGTCACTGTCCCCTGTTGTCCTCTGACATTCCCCACAGTGTGGAAAGGGATATCCTGAGTGCAGGGATCTGCCCCACTGTCATTCAGCCCCAGGACCTGCAGAGGAAGCACAGGGCAGTGCCTTTGCCTCCTGCTCTCACCTCCATCGAGCCCATCCAAGCCACAGCCAAAGCACAGCTTGTGCCAGGGACAGGAGGGATCACGCTCAGGGGCTCAGCACACTCAGATGTTCCCTTTCCTGCAATTTTTCCCATCACAGAGTAGATGTGGCCTGACACTACGGATCTGTTCCTTATACTGTTAATAGTTATTATCTATAAACTCTCTCTCTTCCACTGTGTCTCCATGGCTTCTCTGACATTATCTTCTTTGCAAAACAGTCAAGGAAAATATAAGTACCATGTTATTGCGCTGGGTTTCCCTAAGACTTTGGAGGTCAGAGAAGAAAAGGTTTGTTTCTTCCCTCCCATGAGAGAACAACCCCCTCCAAGAGCACTCCAGTATTAGCAGGTTACTGCATTTCTGGAGGAGTAATTCCACCTGGTCGATACTCCCACCAGCCCAGCTGTGGAGAGCTGCTTGTTTAACATCTCTAGATCGCACAGTGATATGAACCTAATCAACTCCTGCCTCAATTTTCAAATCTCATTGAAAACCATGCCTTGTCTTCCTCGGCAGTGCTGCTTAATTTTCCTGTTCCACTGAGCTATTATTTAATTCACTGGCAGTCACTGACTGGAACAGAGTTTATAGGATTGACCTGGGGCCACAGCCCAGGGCTGAACAGTTCTACAAGCTTGGACAAAGCTCTGTGCCCCTGTTTCCTCATCTTTGACATAAGAGTAATGTTTCTGCTGCCAAGGGAGGCTGGAAGAATTATGCTTCGGGAATATTCAATGCTAAACACTTCTACCAGTCTATTTATCACGTTTATGGAGTAATGGCTTGCAGAAATAAGAGATTAGAGAATAGCCCTGTAGTCACAGGGTTGGGCTGGGGTACAGGAGACCTGACCTCTGCTCCTGGCTCCTAGGAAAGAGGAGAGACCCTAGGCAAGGTCCAGGCTTCAAACCTCTGCCTTTATGATGGGAAATACAACCTTTCCCTCTATGGAGGCTAAATAATTCTTCTTGGTGAGTTTTCAAAGAGAACAGTCACTGTCAGTTTTTAAGTGAATTTCCACTTGCACAGTTCCAATGTGTATTCAGTTTATAAATAAAGGACAAGAAGGAATAACTGCAGTTAGGAGAGGCTTTGCAGCACTGGTCAAAGTCTGTTTCTTGTGTTTAATGAAACCTTGCACACCAGAATTAATTCAATGAGGGAAATGTCTCTCACATCCAATGCTGACTTCAATAGTCATTCATGACATTGAGCAAGACAGCTGTTACTTGTGCCCCTTCCACTGAAAATAAGGAGCACATCATCAGACCCAACACCTACTGAAAAACCAGAGAAGGCTGCTTACAGTCTGGAAAACCAGCTGACATGCTTTGTGGATTTCCTTGGCAGTGTGGTTTCCAGACAAGCTCTCCACCACAGTTCAAAGAGTTAAAGACATGCCATGCTTGACGTACCACAGAAGTTTTGAAGGAGGCTGCAGAAGCCCAGCAGATATGATCAATGCCAAGTGGAGTGTGCAGGCAGAGCCCATCCCAGTGCCTCCCACTCCCCAGCCCACCTGCTGCCCACCAGCTGCTCCAGCTGCTGCTGAAACTCCGCTCCAAATGCACTCCTCCGCTTCTTTCAGCATTTCCTGAGGAAAGCCTCAGTTCATCAGCTCTTTAGGCAATTAATGGACTCCACGAAGCATGTGGTGAGCAGGGGCTCTGCAGGGCCCCTCACTGGCAGCAGCTCACCCCCCGCGGCACACGTGTGCTCTGGCCTTATGGCCAGTGCCATCAGGGTGCAAACCAAATGCTGTGGAGCTGCCCTGACACACACCAGCTGGCTACCTGCCTTTATCAATTTTCACAGGTTTGATAATATGCACGCTCATATTGATTTATTAGCACCGGGGAAGTTACTCCCAGAACTGACCTCTCTGCAGAGCAGTGCCTGGGCATGCGCAGGACATGCTCTTTTTGCAATTACTCAACTTCCTCTGTGGAGAACATCTTCCTTCAGCCTTCTTCATCTTCCAAATATTTTAGACTTAAACTATAGAAGGGTTTTTCGTTTTCCCCCATAAGTTAAGAAAAGCTGCAGTAACAAAGATGCTCATTTGAGGATTCCAGATAAATGCCGGACAGAAAAACTTTGGATAATGCAAAATGTGCCTTGATAACTTAGTTGGTCAAGAAGATGGGAGTGAGCCATCTCTCTTCACCCAGAAAGGGAAACCAAGTCACAGAGCTCAGCTTTTTTTAGTCTTAGAAGTTAATTAGGGAGTGGAAATCAAAATTCTTCTAGTTCCATCCCTTTGAAAGTCAGAAACAGAGATAAATCCTTCCCTGCAGTCTGCTGTTCTCAAGAGCAAGCAAGAGGGCTCTCAATGGTGCTGGTCAAGCAGGAGAGAAAACAACACTCTTAGGCATTCCTGGGTCTGGTGTGGAAAGGAGGAACCATCCTGAGATGCAGAAGGGTTGGGTCCATTCTTCTGTGACCCCAAATCCTCTGGGACACCCGGAAAACTCTGGGACACTCTCTGCCACAGCCCTGCGGTTTTGTGGGTCCTCCCTGGGACCCGAGAGCTCCTCTCCTCAGCCCCCTGCACGCAGACCCCCCTGGGCAGGGCTGTCCCTGGAATCCACCTCTAGGTGCTGCTGTTCTACCAGCTATGGATTTCCCGGCAGGAAAAACGGGAAAGGGATGGCAGCAACTTCCTCATGTTGCAGGAGGAAACTGCAGCAGCTCTGGATCACCAAAATGTACCTTCTTTAAGGGCATTGTGTCAATTCTTGTGTGCACCAGCGCACCGGGCACAGCTGTCCCTCCACATCTCCTGCGGGGATTGCAGCAGAGGGGACAAGCCTGAGCACCACCTTCTGCATCATATTTGGACTGAGGGACAGCTGTGGTTTAGCTTTTCACACAAAGGAGAAAGAAGAGGTTAAACAGAGCTAGTGGCACTGTCGGGATAGGAGTTAACCCTGCCAGGTCAAGAGCAAGGACACGAGTGATTTGTCACAGACAGCAGTAATGCACATGGGGCTGATTCTGGATGGTGAGGTTTAAGGCTTCAGGCATTAGCAAATTAGCATTTTGCCTAATTAGATATTGATCACTATCACAAAGCGTGTCATGACCACCATAAGCTTACCACAATGTGATGGAAAATTAGAACATGTAGCAGAAAGCACATTAATTCCTTCTCCTCCAGGAACTTTACTCAGCCAATCTGCAAGTCTTATCCTGCTGTTTCATAAAAGAGTGACAAATATTCCCTTGTTTCCCAAGGTCTACCTCAGTTTTCCTCTTTATTGCCACACAATGATTTTCACCTTGCGTTAAGGGAAGGTGTTGTTCCTCCTTTCCTGATGCTCCAAGATACACAAATTTAAAGTGTTCCACACCCAGCTGAACCCGTGCCAGCTGTGACTACGGAGGAGGAGAATTTTGTCTCCCCACCACAACAGAGATTCTGTATTAACTGTGTTTTCCTGTGTGTCCTGTGCTGTGCAGGACATAGCAGGAGCTCTTTCTCAACATCATCCCACAAATACTCTGTGAGCATTGAGCAGTGGGTAACAGACCTCCCTGTCCTTGGGTAAGGAGAGCTATCAAAGTTCACGTTGCATCCCTGATAGCACATGTACTCTTATATAAGAGGTTTATTCCTGTATGTCATGCAGAGAGAAAGATGCAAGAAGATTGTGCATTTTAGAAGTTTACCCTGGTTCAGCTGGTCTGCAGGACCTCTCTGAAAGTGCCCACAGGAGACTGCATTTCCTTTGAAATATTAATCTCAGCTTAGGGCAGGGATGGTGCATGATCAGGCACAACCCTTGGAGAGCAGCTCTCTAATTTTTCCATCTGGGAACTCTCCTCTCAACAAATGCATTTAATGGCTGTCTGTGATCTCTGGTGGGTTTTGCGTGCTGAAAGGTGAGGGCTGTATGGTGCTGCTCATAGAATGGGGAGGCCTTGGGCATGCCATGAGGATTGGTTGGGTGGCAGAGAGCTGTGTTAGGGTGCAGGGATGGGATCAACTGGGAGGTGCTTTTCTGAAGCACAGTCTAACAAACGTGACCCTAAGAGACATGGGAGGCAATACCTCAGAGAAGGAAAAGCCTTGTCAACCCTGGGATGTTTAGCTTTTGCACTTCTGCATAAAGAAAACAGTCCCTGGCAGGAAGCAGACAGCTGCAGCAGTGTCCAGGCAATCCAGCAGGAATATCGACCTGTGGGTTAGAGGTGCTGAGCAGACAGAGACACCAGCTCTGCATGGAGATGAACCTACCAAAGAATGGCTCCTGCCCACTGCTCTGCCACATCAAACCTTGTCCTAAACAAGCAATGGTGCCTGAGAAACGGCAGAGAGCAGAGGTGCTTTACAGCCACACCACAGGCTGTGCCACCTCCCTGGCACAGCTCTGGACAGCTTCCCTGCACCTGCTGGAGAACAGAGATCCCTATTTCCCATTTGTCTGTAATGAATTATAACGTTTGCCCCGAGTCCTTCAGGGAGCTGCGATGGAAGCTGAGCACTGGCTGTGGTACCTGAGCTCTCTCTCACTGCCTGAGCTCTGCACTGTTCAGGAACTGTGGCATTTTGTTCCCCATGGCCACTGAGGGCTCCCAAAACCCACACACCACCCCAGGGCAGGCTGAGCCCTCAGTGCTGAGCAGCTCCCTCACAAAAGGCCATTTTGCAGCACTTTCCCTGCAGCCTAACCCAGAGTCAGGCTGTTGCCCTGCCTGTGCCAGCCCCCTCATTCCTATGGTTTCACATAGCCCATGGCAAAGTTCCCATGTGTGTGAGCACACAGCCTCTAGCAGAGCTGTCAGCAAAGTGCAGCTTCCCGGAGCTGAGCAGGGAAAGGCATCTGGGGAATTCGGATGCCAAAGGTCTCAATGCCTGCAGAGACATTAATGCCCCCACAATATTCTGCTCTCCCTAGATGGGCACTGCTGCACGGACTGACCCAGCTGCCATCCCCACCCAGCCATGGAGCAGCTCCTGATCAGTAGATAGACAGGCTTTCCAAATATTGTGTTGTACAGATTCAACCTTGACTTCTTACCTATCAGCCAAATCCTCACCCTTCACCCTATGTGCACACACACATACCGCAGCTTCTTTGCTTTGGGAACTGGGATGGTATTTCTAAGGTATTTGTTGATCCTGCTGCAGGTGTTTGGGGGTTGAGTAAAGAAAGAAGGCAGTTTGTGCTTTTCAATACTGGAGTAGGATGTGTCTGTGGGCATGTTCTGCATCTAAGGCAGTGTTACTGATATCTGGCGTTTTCTTTTCAGGAAAAGAATGGGTGCCAAACCTCATCTTCTTAAGCACTACAGGCATTTCCACTTGCCGTGTGTTGGAGTACCTCCTGTAATTAGCTTTTACATTAGAGCTCAGAGTCCATTTTCTGTGTCAGACAATGCCTCAGCAAATTTTGACTAAAGATTGAGGATTGGCATCTGTGGGAATTGAGCCAGGATTTATAGAAGAAACATGGGTTCTATTTTTCACTGAATTATATCTTAGCAAATGTCAGCGGGTGTGATAATTACTTGCTGGATGAAATATACTTTTTTAATCATATCATTTGTTCCAAAACACTGTTTCTGGTATTTTCTCCCAAGGTTGTTTGTTAATGACACCTCACAAGCCGAGAAACTGGGACCTTTCCCGTCCAGCCTTTAAGGGGAATGAAGTGCTGTGCTTGTGGTTACTAACTCAGACTCACTACAAGCTTCCCTAAAACACAATTATCTGCTTTTATTGCAGCAGATGCTCTTACAAGACCTCCTGTGACTCTGTGTTACTTGTGGCCAACGATTGCACGGTGCAATCAGAGGAAGGAAGGGCTGTTGAGCAAGCCCAGGCTGTCCTCGAGTGTTGGTGGCATCCCAGCACCTCACAGGGATGGCCTGGTGGGAATCCAGCAAGGCAGAACCTGCTCGTAGCTGACTGCAGCCTCTCTGTAGCTGGAAAACACTTCCAGTAGGGAGAACAATCACTGCTAAAAATGGATTCAGGTCAGCTTTTTCAGTGTTTTCTCTCAGGTAGGACATTCAGGGATTTGTCCTAGGCTGGGAGCACGCTCTCTCTGCCCAGTGTGGACAGACAGTTTCCTTAGTCACGGGTCCCCTCATGTCACACATGTCACAGCTGTCTTTCTGGCCCCTCTATGCTCTGCATTCCCATCTCGGCTTTACTTTTTATTTGGTTGATCCTTAAAATCCCTCTCAGCACAAAAATCTAACAGTTGCCACCCTGACAGGGTGACATCTGTGTCCATCTCAGTCCAAGGCAGCTGCACCCTGCTTTAATTTCTTCCTCCCCCATTCCCTCCTCTTTCTCTCCTCTTTTCCCCTCCCTACAACCGAGGATGGCCTCACTCAACACAGAGGTTCAGTTCAGGAGAACTAAGGGAAAAAGATCCAATGCACGTCAGCCATTGTTACTGCAGGTGAGACATATATACATATGACAAATTCCTCATTTTCTGAGGACAGAGACTGTATTCAGCATGGGAAGGACACTTCCCTGTGGACATGACTGGGGAATCCACCACAGGCATTTTAGGCTCTCAGAGGCTGTTAGGGTCCAGCATTAACTGTGCCTGTTGGCCCAGCCTGTTAACACTGATGTAAAACAGACACTGTGCCACCTCTCAGTCACAGATATTTTCTGTCAAATGCCTGAGATCCAAACATATGTAATATGGGGGCTGATTATGCCTCAGCATGTTTTCTAACAAATTATTTCTTAGAAATAAAGCACTAAACAAACGGGAATTATAATGAAACAAGACAACAATGATAATGCCATTGTATGTATCTGGAGTAATGATGGGGCTAGATCAGATAATGAAGGTGTAAAATGGATAAACATTGGCATCTCTAATACCCATAATAAATTCTAGGACATTGAAAAACTGCATGATATCAACAAATAAACAGATCATAACACTAACAATAACAACCTCGTAGAAAAAAAGAGATTTAGAATGCTAGTCATTGAAGCAAAGTGTTCCAAAATGCAGAAACCACTACAGGACCACATAAAATGGATATTTGCAACATGAAAAATAATCAGAGCAGTTCTCCTGCTAGCCCTCAGCTCCTTGGCTTACACTGTATCTCACAAAGCACCTTTTGCTCTTTGGTTTCATCCTCACACGTGCAATGGGGGTGACAACTACTAAAGATAAGAGTGACTTTAATTCCCATGGCTCTGGCATTAGCAAATTCTCTGCAGATCCCTCTGCCTGACAGGCAGGAAACTTTGTTATAACAAATGCGTTATGCTGCTTAAAAGTGCCCATGTTTTATAATCACGGAGGGGAAAGGAAAGGATATTCTGTGCCAGAGACACAGGGGAGGATGGGGAGCACGGTGGATGGGGACAGCATTGCTGCTGCTTTGCCCACTTTCCCCTCTCTCACCCAACATGTGATGGAGGCAGCAGAGGTGACAGCAGTGACAGTGTGATGGAAGCAGCAGAGGTGACAATGGTGACAGTGTGATGAAAGCAGCAGAGGTGACAGGACAGCAAACTGCAGCATGGGTGCCACCTCTGCTGCAGCACCGCTCGGATCACACTTCCAGCCCACTGGCTCCAAGAGAAAGGGATGGATTGTCTTTCTTAACCGTCCAATCCCCACCTCAGAGTTCACTGTTTGGCCAAAATTAAACCAACAAATCTGCTGAGGTGCAACAGCCCCGAATTTAGCAATATATTGTAATAAGCTGTAACAGCTCTGCAGAGTCCCCCCGGATGTCACCGGGGATAAAGAGCACGGGAGTGAAACCAGATATCCGTCAGCATTAGCAGACTAATAGCAGTGTCTCACAGAAGGCAGGGCCGTGACTTATCCCTCTCCTTCAGAGCTTCCTCATCATTTTGCAGCAAGGGTACCGAGGCACGGCGGTGGTGTTGGTGAGAGATTCCTTTAGCCATAGGATCATCGTCCAGGAACAGCTGCCCCTGCAAGAGGGTAGCTCAGCTTAATGCCCTGAAACCAGAGCCAGCCACAGGGAGGTTCCTGCAGCCCATCGCTCCTGAAAGAGCAGTCAAAATACTGCCTGCTGTCACATTGGGCTTAGCTTCGCAGCAGATGTGGTGTGTTTGCAAGTGATAGCCGTTCCTGTCATATATTGAAATTAATTTCTCAGACAAAAATCTGCTTTATTGGGAATGAAAATGAGCAGCAGACCCATCAACACAAGCCCAAGTGTGTGGCCAGCAGGACAGCAACAACAGTTGTGATAAAGCAGCCTTTCCCACTGCTCCCTTCCTCCACATATGATAATTTAGTTATGGTGCCATTTTTCCAAGACAACTAAGTGCACATATTTTTCTCTTTCACGTTGACTGCTGCGGAGTGGCTACACTTGAGAAAATTAGTTTTTATCATTTTAATAATCTAATTTTCATAAACCTTTTAACGCAAAAACAAAAACTACTTAACACACAGCAAGATAATTAATATTGAAAATAGACTCTGCAGGGGAACTGTAGTACCTGCTGCCTTGAATTAGGCTCCCAGAATAATGAATTAGCCAGGAACTTTAAGTAAGTTTGTAGGAACAATATAAACAGTACCAACACAAACACCATTTCCACTTGCTTTAGACAGATCTCATCAAGGGGCCACTTAATATGTTGATAGCCTGACTTTGAGAATAACGTCACTGGTGTCCCTGCTGGAAATGTAGTGACTCTTAAAAAACAAAATCATTCATATTCAGAATTACCACTTTAGAGGTGACAGAAAAAAATGCAATGGTTTACATGACCTGAAGAAGAGAATTTGCCTTTTCCCTTACCCCACCAAGCCATAATTGAGTGAGAGAAGGGTTTGCAGCAGAATGGGGCAGACTTGCTTAGCTCTGCTCCCCACCCCCAGGACAACTGCCCAGTTTGAACCAGGGGCCCAGGGTGAGGCTCTCTGCTGCCCTGAGGGAGTGGCCAAGTGGCAAACAGTAAGTTTGTTTTGGGTTCGGGTTGTTTGTTTGGTTTTTTTCATAGTGTGGGTAGAGATAGCAACTAATCCTTTCTGCTGAACACATCTACCCCTAAGCAATGTCACATAACTCATTAGTGCTGAGAGCCAGGCGCTGCCAGCTGAGACTGAAAGGGCCCTTAAATGCCAAAAATAATGTGAGCACTTATAGAGCACTTAGCACCTTCAAAGTACTGTACAAATATTAACTAATTATTTAAGGAACTAAGTATTTTAGGAACTAATTACTGACAGCAAGAGGTTTTTCTGAGCATCAGGTGTAGGCCAGGGATCCTTTGAAGGACTGATGAACTTGCTGGGAATGCTGCTTGCTCTGGGGGGTTAATGGCTGATATTTTGGATGGGAGCCCAACTTTAGCTTGTCCGGCTCATGGGAGAACCCAGTGACAATGGTCCCTGTCCTGACCCAGCCCCTGCACCCATAATTCACAAGGGACCATTTCCAAAATGCCGCCTCCAATCTCCCTGGCAGGCAGGATGCACAATCTGCATGACTAATAAGTGTGCACCAAAAGTTTGTTATCTGCCACAACTACAGTCGCTTCACAAGGGACTGCTCAAAGACGTGAGGTTAAAATCCTGTGCTGAAATAGGAAACGGTGGGAGGGGAATCAAAGAATACAGATTCGTTTAAAGCTCATCAGGGAATGATAAGGATAGGGAAAAAAATCAGAGTGAATTAATGCTGTCAAAGGGTTTAAAGGGAATATGAAAGATTCTTATTATGTGAGCATCGGGGGAAGACAAGAAAAAATCTTAGAAGATGTGTCCATTAATTAGTAAACTAAGTTGGTATGAAAATAATGATGACTAGAATGTACCTTTAATGAGACAGATAAAAGAAATGTGAACAATTCAGAAATGAGAAAAAGCCAATAAAATATCTTTTCTTAGTAGCATATGAGAAAATACTTCAAGGAAAATGAGCCTATACATCAATCGACTGATACAGATGGACCCATTTTATTGGGGGAACTGGCGAAAATGCCGTGCTGCATGTGATTATTTCTCCTAATTAGTGAACAGAAGACTAAGAATTGACTAAAGAAAATTAGACTAAAGAAAATGTCTATGAAGACACTTAAAATGAGAAATAAATTATCCCAAACACTATTTTCTGAATATCTCCCTTATACCTTTTCTAAACTAATCATCACTTCTCTGGAATGCAGTAAAGGTGAGGAATACAAAGGCAAGCGGCACAATTAGGCCCATGAAAATGTCCCTGCAGCGATCCCTGAACCCCAGGTTGTCGTACAGGATCCCAACATTTTGGGACAAAAATCAAAATCAGTATTTTCACCTGGGCTTGCATTGGTACAATGGTGACAGAACTGCCAATTAGCTGAGCCCACAGTGCAGAATTAGCATAACAATGCCCCCCAAAAAACGCTTTTTTAGAGGTGTTGGCACATCCAGCTACCTCAGAGACAGCTCTGGGCACAAGTGTTTGGTGCCTGAGGACTGAGCCCAGCAGCACAGAGCCTCCAGCAACCACCCCAGCAAGAATAAACCTCACCAGACAAACTTGATTGCTTTTCTGATAGAAACAGCAAATTAACGGATGAAGGGAATGCTGGAGCTGTAATATGTTTGCATCTGAGAAGTGCATTTGATACTGTGCCTCATGAAATCTTTCTAGAAAAATTAATTTAAATCAGCTTGGAAGATGAACACTGTCTTCTTAATTGAAAACAGGCTGGAAGGCTATAAAGAGAGGTTGTCAGTGAGTGGCAAAGCATGGAGTTGAAGATGAGGAGACTGTAGAGAGACTGTAGAAGAACCACAAAGCTTACTCTTAATCCTCACTGTTCATCTAGAAATGGTGAAGGAAAGAACATTTTAATAAGATATGCAGATGAGATTAAACTGTGAGGAATTAAATCCTCCACAAAAGATGCAAACAGATACAGAGAGAGAAGCAGCTGGGTCAAGACAGTATAAAATGAATTCAGGGTTAGTTACAGAGCAGGAGACTGTGACCAGTTTTCCTGTGTACTGGAACAAACAGATCATTAGTTTTCATTGGGAGGAGGAAAGGAGGTTTGGGTTCATAATTTTTTGTGTGTCTACATTTGCAGATGGGAATCTTGTGAGCCTGAAGGCTTATGAAAATCCACTTCTACCCCAGCATGTTGTACAATTTGGACATTTTCGAAGTGACATAAGGCAGGGTTTGACTTCCACATGGGTTACATGTTCAGACTGCAGTCTTCAGGACAGATGTGCACACTCAATAATACTTGATAAAAGAACCCTGAAGTTTCAGAATTTGCCTGCTAAACATCTGAAAGACAACAGTAGGTGAACTCCATCTACTCCCTTCAAACTTGTGGGCACAAGTTAGAACCAAGCTAGGAATTACTTATGGCAGCAAAAGGGCTGTGCAGTTTGGGGCAGGACAGGCTCAGATCACCTTTGTGCTGTTCTGCTGTTCCTACACCTGGAACATTGTGTACAGTTCTGGGGAACTCATTAGCAAGGAGATATTGAAAAATTGTGGTGAGTTCAGAGAAGAGTAACAAAAATTATCAAGGGGATAGAGAGATTCATTTATAAAGGGAGATTAAAGGAACTAAATCAGTACTGGAAGAACTGAATTTGTAATACACTTACTCAGGGAAAAATGGCTACAGAGAGATATTACAATCTAGTGCTGAAAGGTACAAATGCCAAAGACAGGGAAGAATTAAGTGGTGGGGGGTAAAAGGAAGTATGATAATTGGAAATGAGAAAGGGAAACAGATTAAATAACCAGAAAGAATTCCTGGCAAGGGAACTCTCATGTGTTGAAACATTTAAACTGGAGGAAAAGCCAGAAGATGTGCAATGGAGGGTGATCAGCCAGCCTGGAGAGCCAGGAGATCTCTGTGCTGCCCCTGCTCTCCCTGGGACTGGCACACATCCTCTCTGGGGGTGACAAGAGAGCAATGAATATATGAATATGTATGAGACTGTTGTTCACTGTGAGCTGTGGTGACAGTATCATTTCCTTCATATAATTTCAAATTTCCTCTAGCGAGCATTTGTTCAGAACGGAGAATTTGAATTCTGGTCTCTGGACAATTTTTCCCTTGATTATTTGAGAGATTTAATGCTTGGTGGTACCATGGTGGTACCAGACACACGCAGAGGTTTTCCTCTCCATCTAAAATTTCCAGTTTAATCTCTCCCACTTACAGTCACTTGTTATCTCTCTAGAAGTGCACCTTTATGCTCTGTGCCAACAGCATCAAACTCAGGCCCGATATCCTTAATGCCTTGCCCAAGCCAACACAGGTTCTTCTCCAGGATTTCAGCCACCTAAGGATTGTGAGGCTAATGCAGCACACCAGCTTGGCTTTGCCATCTGTTTTGTTTTACCTCACATGCTGTATCGCTGTCAGCTCTCAGATATTGATTAAGTCAAGCCAAAGCCTTGTATTAATCAGAGCAGCACAGTTTGCATTGTTGTACACGTGAGCCCACTGTAAGTGGTTCTGTAAAGCAGCACATGAGCTATCTGTTTCCAGAGTGAGACAAGGTCTGCATGTTCTAGCTGAGATCAGCTTTTACGTGCTCTGTTTCACCTATGCTCTATTCAGGAGTAATTTTCTGTGCGTTAGAAAGTGAAGTTTGGCCCTCCCCCACTCCTAATGATAATTAAACCAATTCATGTGAAGTAAACCACTTTCCATGAATGATTGAACAAAGGGAAAGATAGGATAGCTGCATATCTGCCTTGGATATAAGCTGATATATCAGAGAAAAAATTGGAAATTAATTAAATTAAGCATCTTTGGGTGTACTGTTTGCCCCCACCCAAACCGCAGCAGCCTAGGAGAAGGAGACACTCTTCTAGAACGGAAAAATTAATTATTCTCTCTCTGGCACCCTGTGAAACTCCTAAAATGAGCAAAGCTTGTAGGGAGCTCATCTGGAGAGGAAGCCCAGCCCTGCTCTCTGAGCAGTGGCAGTCAGTGGGGCGAGCTGTGCCTGCTCCCTGCTCCCAGCAGCTGTCAAGTGCGAATTCCTAATCTTTGCATAAAGCCGGAGATGGAGTCAAATGACTTTGTATTACTGTCATTTGTATTCTGCCTCCGGACGCTTTCATTCCTCCTGCTTTGAGTAATATTTTTTCAACCTTGTCTTCCCATTAAAATTTCCTCTTCATTATAGAGCATTTCAATATAATTTCCTCGTGAACTGAGCTCAGGGTACAGCCCAACTAATAAGAATTGCATGATCTGCATTATTATGCACACATAATCCATTATAATTGAATCTTATTCCACTTTAATTGCACATGTTTACAAACACTGCAACAGATTATGTATTTTAGTTGATTGTGCCATTAATGATTGAAAAGTCAATGCCATTTTGTGTTAAAACCATTTTTGGCTTGCATAACAAGTGAAACACCATAAAACTTCTGGAGAGTCACAAGATACATTTCTAACTTGCTCTGGTCTATTTTCCAGCGTTGTGAAGAGCTCTCCCCAAACTCAAGCCATGCATCTTTAAAATTGCAACATTTTGTACCATCGGAACCACATTCAGTCTTCCAGAATTTGGCAGGATTTTAGTTAAACACTTGTTCCTGGTTGAATTTGGAAGCTGAAGGTACTTTAGTGACATAGACTTCGTTGTTCTCTGTGATTTACAGCAGCCCCACCACTCGCAAGCCGAGTGCTTCTGTATTTCCAGAGAAGGGCTTTGTACCCAGAGCTCACCCATTTCTGAGCACTCTGAATTGCCCCCACTGCCTACCTGGGACTTTTGCTTTTGGGCAGGGACATCAGCTCAGCAGATGCAGAATTATTTAGGAAATGGACCTCCTGAGACCTCAGATACTGGAGAGAATTGGAAAATTTGGCAGCACACTGTGCTGTTTTGGTGCAAGGTCAGTTAGACAAGGTCAGTCAGGATGTTCAATGTAGCCACTGCCTAGTTTGTCATCACATTTTGTAACAGGTACAAGGAAGCCTGATAGACCAGGATCCCCAGAAGAAAAAATATGAAAACCAAGTCAATATTTTCACCAAGATTTATAGAAAATGTACTTCTTTTTATGTGCCTTTTCTCAGATACATTTACCCCATGTAGCTTTAACAGAGATAGATGTTCTTTATCTGGGCTCTGTCCAGCTTTTCTTCACATATGTTTATTCTGCTGCTCTTTAAAGCCTCTGTGCAGGGCATTTCCTCACCCTAAAAGCTGTCCTTCAGACATGAGTAACACCTTGCTGAAGATGCTGACAGGACCACCAATTGTAAGCATCTTGCAAAACTAGCAATGATTTTTTTGTCACCACCACATCACAAATCCAGCGGCTTTCCCTTGAGCCTCCCGTGATCCAGAAAGTCACTAATTGGGAGCTGGCTTCATGGTCCCAAACACATATATTAGCTTGTTTAAATTACATTATAATTTAATAAAATATTATCACGCTAGTGAAGGAGAAAGGGTTTGTCCTGAGTGGAAGAGAGGTTTTGGCAGAAATCAAAATGCAGGTGATGTGCTCAGCATCCTCAGGATGCGATTGTTTATGTCTTTGACAATAAATAATACATCACAGGCACTGACAAATGGAGCTTCGCAAAAGTTTTGTGAAGTAAATCAGCAGTTGTTATCCAGGACAGAGAGGGAGATGGGGAATAAAAAGGTTAAGCAGCTTGACCAAGAGGATATAGCAACCTGTGGCAAAATGTGGCTCCTGGGGCTGCCCTGCTCTGCGCTGGTAACCACAAGCCCTTTCCCTCCCAACTCCCTTTTGGCTACCAGCTGCAAAGGAATGGCCACTAATAATTTGGATTACTTATTACTTTGGATTATGTTTGGATACTAAATTGTCAGGAGGATGTTAAGCCAAGAGATAAATTAATGATTCTTATGTTCTGTGATGGATTTACAGAGTCTCTCAGAGGCTTTAATTTGGACAGTCTGGGTTCTGCCACTCCTTTTTGTTTCAACTATTGGATTTTTGATAAATATAAAGCTATCCTGTGGGGCTGGGGATCTGAAGTGTTTTGGGGCGGAATTAAGAAATATGATACAATTCTGTGTTTATACCAGGAAGGCTTTTGTTTTGTGCTTTTAGGGATTTGGGCAGGAACCGTGCCCTTGTCATTAATTGTTGTGCATTATGACTCAGAACAAACTTACTGTATTGTTCAAACTATTTTCTAGGCATCGTGAAATGTTTAGACATTTTGTATATCTTGAAGTATGAGATTTTGTCCACCTCTACACAGCTGTGTAAGATTGTATATCAGGAGTTATGCTGATAATGCAGAGATGATCTTGTAGGCATTTATGTTTACTATTATGGCAATTTACTGTGATTTATGGCAATTTTCTTTGTGATTTGAAAAGAGTTGGGGCTGAATTTGGTTCGTTCATGTGGTAATTCTGCAGTAAAGGCAGGATTTCATTGCTCTAATGAAAATTACCCCTTCTTCCTTCTTTCCCCCCATGGATGACATCCTGCTGCACGCACCATGGCCCGATCTCTGCTCCTACAGCTCAGTGCAAACAAGCCACAGCCACAGTGGGCATTTCTGTTGAGGTTTGCACTCAGGTCAAGAATATTTTTATACTTTTAGGGTAGAGGATGCCAGCATGCCCCTCTGTAGTCAAGACCCGGTACTGATGAAACACTTTGCTCTCCTGTGAAGAGAAGCGTGGCAGAAGCGAAAAGCATCACTATTATTGCTGTCCTTTGAAAGGAGTCCCTGTGGGAGCCAACATTTGAAGGATTCCCTGCATGTGGTGAGGTCTGGTGTCAGCCAGGGAAGCCAGGATTCATGAGCAACGGCTCACAGGCACTTTGTGCCATGCACTGAGGAGGTAAAGTGGGTTTTTTTGTGGAGAACAGCTCTGCAGAGCTCTGGAAGGAGCAGCTCTGTAGCTACAGGAGAAGAGTTGGTACAAGGTCAGAGCTTTTAGAAAGGGCAAAGGGAAAACAAACCATGTGTGCATTGCCTGTGTGCATTTGCATGTGTGTGCATATGCAAGTATAATTAACTCCTGGGTGCATTTGGAAAACAAAGAGTCAAGTTGCAGAGCACCCTCTCCTCCTTGTGTGAACAGAGCTGCATTAACCTCAAAGAGGAAAGAGGAGGGATTTAAAGCACTGCAATAGGCTGAATTGAGGACGAATCCCTCGCAAAATCCTCGTGCTAAATCAAACCCGCTTCAGTTAAATAAGTTCATGCACTCCTCCACCACACAAACTATTAGTTTTACAATGTCAGTACTGGAAAAAAGGGCCAAAAAGTATTACCATTGTTTTGAACCTGGCAAAGGTATTTGCTACTGTCCTGAGGGGTGTATGCCAAGCTTCAGGACCAAAGCAATTTTTATGCCTGAAGCTTTGTACACACAAACCTCTGGGGGAAAAAAATTAAAGGAGGGTTTATCTGACAAGTTGGCACAGTCTTAACTGGTGTTGAGCAGCTGGAGAATCTGGAAAGCACATCAGACTTGGAGTCAGTGGGGAAAAGAGGAAATTCTGCAGTTACCAGACTCTTGCCATAAAAGGAACAAATTAAAGGGAGAGGTGAGCAAGCACAGCACTTCAAAGATGGAACAGTCTGCAGACAAGAAAGCGTGTTGGTAAGACCATTAAAAGCCAGCCAGCAAAGTGATTAATGGAACAGAATTGCCTTTTGGTTCTTGGGATGAACAGTCAATTGCATCCCGACAGGATCACCAGAGATCTGAGCACAGAAGTCAAGCCACCACTGAAAATCTGTACTTATTCTCACTGCCCTCCCAAATACCTCTCCTTCCAGCAAACACTGATAAGCTGAACTTCCCAACTCTGCTGGGATTTTAGTGGGCAAGGTTGGTGGGAGAGGAAAAAAAGCAGAGAAGCAGGGAAATAGGATTGGTGGCATGCAGAGATTAAAGAAAACATTTAAGAGTTCATTGAGTGCAAACCTGGATGTGAGGCCAGCTCAGGTCCCAGCCCCAGGAATTCCCTGAAGTCCTGGGAATGCCTTCAATGCAAATCCCAGGGCCAGGGTGGGAGGTCACATCTGAGCACAAATGTTTTCTGTCCCTGCTGGACAGTGCTGGGAGCTGTGGAGCAGCTTTCAGCTCATGGCCAGGAGCAAATGGAGGGGATTTCGAGCACCAGAAATACCCAACAATTAACTCAGCAGGGGCTGAAATAAAAGAAGCGTCATGCATGGAAGGGTATTTGGCATATTTCCAGGCCTTAGCAAATACAAAACCCCATCAGTCTAAAGAAGCATTAGGAGTTTATGATGTGGAAATAACTGGCTGGTGTGTGACGCATTTCCAGCTTATGGTGAGCCATCTATTAGAAGAAAATGTTTTAGACATTCTGGGGCTGGAGTCAACCTCCCTTCTACAGGCCAAATGCCATGGACATGAGGGGACCGTTTCAGAAACAGAATATCCTGCCATGTGCAGAGAGGGAAGAGATTAGGGAACATTAGGCATAATTACTTCTCAGCTGTTTAGTGCTCAGATGAGGTGATAGGGAAAAGTCTTCAGTAATAGCTGAGTTCGGGCAGCTTCTGTCTGCTGTGGTGATACCTTTGGTGGCTTCTTCTCACTCTGGATGGACAGAAACCTTTTACAATTTGACCATTTGACTTGAAGAAAGCGCTCGGAGTAAAAGGGAATCTGCCGAAATGGCAGGAGTGAGTGAACTGTTCTCAGTGCATCTATTTTAGCAGCAAGGGAAAAAAAAAGGGTGGCTTAGTCATGTGCAGCAATCAAGGTCAGCGTGACCTTGGGTTGGAGTAGCAGCACTCCATCCTCTCCGGTGGAGTCAGGCAATGCAGAGCATTCCATGGACACCACCTGGTTTTACAAATACCTTCAGCATTAGCAAAATTACTTGCTTTATAAATTAGCAAACTAAAACACAAGGAAATGCCCGAGAAGTCAACAGCACATCCAGCAATGGCAGACTGTGGCTGCCAGTCCATCTCGGTGGCTGCATTCTCCTGGGGAGTAAGCTGGGGGAAAGTATCAGTTTGTCGCTGGCAAAAATGGCAATGAATCCTTCATCACCAGAGTAATTCCAAACAGTAGTCACAAATTCTATAGCAATTTCCGAAATGGGCAATTTTTGAAGAGTGTTTCCTTTCTCTAGAGAAGTTCATCATTGGAAGAATATCTCAGGTAGTTTCAGGAGGGCAAGTCTCTTCCTTCCATAACCCTGGGGGTGCAGGAACTGCCCCGAGGTGTCTGCATTCTTTATGGTGGTAGCAGACCCAGCAGTGCACCTCTGGCTCTAAGAAATGCTGGCTTTCATATAGAGAATACAAGAAAATGGGAGCCAAAACTCAGTCAAGCTGAAAAATGGGCCTGTATCTCTTTTTTTTTCTTCTTCTTTCTTTTAAACACTAATTTGCTGTCCTCTGGGTCTTTTTAATTCTTCGTTCTGCTATTTTTGTCAAAGACAAGATTTGTGCCTTTTATTTGACACAGTCTTTTCAGTTCCTCTGGAAAAAAATATAAAAGAGAGAGAGAAGCTGTAGACATATCAGTGCCAGCTACAAAGGACTACAGGGAAGATCTCTCTGCTGGAGAAACTCTATTAGGTATCACACAGCACCAAAGGAAGGGAGGTTTGGTCTGAGCTCTTTACCTTTGGGCAGGCTTATTTTCCCATTTTTAACCCTGTGACACTAAGAACCTTCCAGAATAAATGTGCGTTCTTCTCTCCTGAAGCACCAGGACTTCTCAAATGCATGTAGGATCCGGACACTCACACACTTGTTCGTTTCAGACAACACCACCATGCAGTTACTCTTCATGGCCTGAACTTTATTAAAAAAATGTTCAGACATTTGCAGGAACAGAGTCCCTTTTGCTTCCTGACTAGGGTATCATAGTAAATTTGTGGATTTTGCCAGTCCCTTCACACTCAGAAGGCAGGATCTGTTGTGGGATGAGTTGTAATACAGAATCATAGAATACTTAAGTTGGAAGGGACCCGCAAGGATCATTGAGTCAAACTTCTGGCCCTGCACAGGACACCCCAAGACTCACACCCTGTGCCTGTGAGCCTTGTCCTAACACCTCTTGAACTCCGTCAGGCATGGTGCTGTGACCACTACCCTGGGGAACCTCTGGGTGAAGAATATTTCCCTGATATCCAACCTAAACCTGCCCTGACACAGCTTCAGCCATTCCCTTGAGTCCTACTACTGCTCACCAGAGAGAAGGGATCAGTGCCTGCCCCTCTGCTCCCCCTCAGCAAGGGCAAACTGAGGACATGTTTGCTCAGACAGGAATGATTCCTCGCCTGGCATCCTTGCTGCTTCAGTCACTCCTACAAAGATGTGTCAAGAGGTCCTTTTGTGGGTAACATGACATTCAGCCGTGCTGTTTCCCAGCCAGCCTGCTTTACATGAGCTAAAGAGACATCTACCTCATGCCAGTGGAAGGAGAACATTTCCCCCTGAGAACGGTGCCATCCTGCTGAGAATGTGGCACAGAGCTATGGCATTTTCCAGTAGACATGAGCGAGCCCAGCCAGGGCAGCCTCAGGGCATATCCTGCAGCAGCACAGCCCAAGCTGGCCCTGTGTGATGAGCAGGAGACCAGAGCTGGGCTACCACAGCCCTGCAGGGCTCGGAGCAGTCAGGCTGGGGGTAAAAAGGAGCTGCTGAGCCTCTGCAGGAGCCTGTGCACCCTGCGAGTGCTGGGCTGTGAGCAGCACTGCAGCAGAGCAGAGCCCTGCCTGCAGCACCCTCGCTGTGCCTGGGGATGCCACAGCCCTCCTGGGGATGCCACTGCTCTCCTGGGGATGCCACAGCCTTTCTGGGGATGTCAGAGCCTTCCTGGGGATGCCACAGCCCTCCTGGGGATGTCACAGCCTTTCTGGGGATGTCAGAGCCTTCCTGGGGATGCCACAGCCCTCCTGGGGATGTCACAGCCTTTCTGGGGATGTCAGAGCCTTCCTGGGGATGCCACAGCCCTCCTGAGGATGCCACTGCCCTCCTGGGGATGCCACTGCCTTCCTGGGGGTGCCACTGTCCTCCTGGGGATATCTCTGCCCTCCTGGAGATGCCACAGCCCTCCTGGGGATGCCACTGTCCTCCTGGGGATGTCACAGCCTTCCTGGGGATGCCACAGCCCTCCTGGGGATGTCACAGCCTTTCTGGGGATGTCACAGCCTTCCTGGGGATGCCACAGCCCTCCTGGGGATGCCACAACCCTCCTGGGGATGCCACTGCCCTCCTGGGCTCCCAGCTGGGCTCGGTGCTGCTCCCCGGGTGACACAGCCAGAGCTGTGGGTCACCTGCTGAGAGCCTGAGCAGGGAAAAGGGGAGAAGAGCTGTGGATGCTGAGCTGGTGCCTGCCTGCTCCTCCTGCTGCTGCTGCTGCTGTTTCTGGGGAGTTGAGGATCAGACCAGTTCTATTTTCAGGATTTAGATAAAAGTTTCAGTCACAGGTCATGACTCCCTCTGTTACAAGGGATTCTGCCCATTTTTGCTGGGGGGTGGGAACAAGAGAGCAGCTGCTCTGCTGTGCCTGCCAAGCTCTGTCCTGCCTGGCTGGAGCGCCCAGCTCAGGGAGAGCTGTGCCTTCATCCAGAGGCCATAAAGATGCTGACACCCACAAACGTGCACACCAGGGACATTCACGCACGGTGTCCCCGAGCTGGCCTTCAGCAGATATTGTCTGTGCTCCTGACTGGTGCAAAGCCTCTTTTCTGAGCCCTCCTCAGACACTGCCTTGCAAGGGGCAGGATTTCGCAGAATCGCTGCAAAGCTGGAGATCTCCTGACAGGAGCAGAGAGCTGGGAAATGGTTCAGCATCACTGAGCCCAACCACCTGCAGTCACAGGCCATGATTTCATCAGACCCCCTTCATCCAGCAGTGAAGCTGTTACCTTCAAACTGGTTTTAACTAGTATACATAGTTTTCTTTACCTCCACCTCTTTGTCAAGCAGACTAATTTAATGCATCATTCTCCTGATGTCTGGAAATCTCAAGATTTCCAGCCTCCTACCTATTTTTTCTTGTGTCAATGCTATTCTGGAGTTGAAATTGCTCTTCTCACCCTTCAGTCCTAGCCCTCCTCCCAGCTGCATTTCTAGATAGCAACAACTTCTCTCAAAGCCATAGAAAGCAAAGGCTGTATCTGCTGCACTTCTCTGCAGCTTTTCCTGTTTTAATAGACCTTTTCTGAGTTTCTGTGCCAGGACTGACTGCCTGGTGCTCCAGGTGAGATCCTGTCAGGCCCTGGAGCAGGGATGTTCACCCTGCTGCATCATCATAGATCCACAAAGTTTCTTGGGGCACCCCAGAATGTCTGACTTCACTTTTTTCTCTATTGTTTTTAAAAGATAAGTCCCCTTTCAGAGAAATAGTGCCTGGCAGGATACTCTCAGTGCCCAGCCTTGCCCTTCACATGATTACATCCTTCTTCACATCTTTCCTTCTGCAGCCTCCAAGGCCATCCCATTTTTGAACAGTTTTCTCAACCTCCACTGTTGTGCTTATCCACCCTGATTTCATCTAAGCCACAAATTTTAAAGTGGCACCTTTTGTGCCAAAAAAGTTAGAGTTATAAATGCAATCAGTCTCCCCCACCAACCCTAAAGGGAT
Source organism: Origma solitaria (assembly GCA_013397895.1). NCBI lineage: Eukaryota > Metazoa > Chordata > Aves > Passeriformes > Acanthizidae > Origma > Origma solitaria. The sequence continues at coordinate 1,548,393 of VZRL01003527.1, read as the reverse complement.
GCCAGGGTCACCACTACACCCTAAACTTTCCCAAAATGTGCTTTCCCTAGTTCTCCAGATATTGCCCACACAATTCCACTAATCCGCATTTTCTGCAGTTTGACTAATCTTGTCACCATGTCAAATGCACTGTAGAAGTCCAGAGAGATTAGATCTACTGCACTGCTTTTGTTAAGAAAATCAATTATCCTATTAAATAAAATCATCAAATGCATCTGACACAACATTGCTTTGCTAAAGCTTTTCTGCATTCTTTCCTTCGAAAAGAAGTCCTTTTACTTCCTAAACCTTTGTATAATGTTGAGGTCAGACAAACCAGCCTTTAGTCACATAGATCATATTTTTCCTTCGAAAATATACTAAGAGAGTACTACACAAAGGGGTGGCAGGAACAGTGCCCCGTCTGGAGCCAGATTCCATACAAATTGGCTCTAGCAAAGCCACAGCAGAATAGCACCTAACTTCCATTACCTGCTTTTCTACCCTTTTAAAAAAATGTTTTGACTTTTTTACATTCTTTAATTCAAAAGAGGTTTGAAATCGGGCTTTTACAGTGTCAAAGTACAGACTCAGGGGTTTAGGAGTCAAGCAGACCAAGTTCCAGAAAAATAAAGTAAGACCTGGATATTCACAGGACCAGTGGAAGCAAAATGCTGAATCTTTTCCTATGGCAGTTATGAAATCTCTTCCCTAAAAGAGGCCAGAGAATTTCAGAATGCACAGAAGCAGGTGATTAGAAATGAAAATAAAATTGTGAATATTACATGTGGTTTTTTTGGGTTTGATCCAAAGGCTTCTGGATGGTGCAGGTAATGGGCTATTAGATGTTCACTGCCTTCTGGCTGGAGACCTAATTTCTAAGCATTTCTATATCCTGTGGTCACTCATGAAAAAGGACCTGGCTTTGGGGATGTGGTAGATTCCTGTGTGCTAAATTTATGTTAGCAAGTTATCCATATTATTATATAATATATTATAACATATTATATAATATTACTACATACATATTTACATATTATATGTATATGTTATATACATATATTATACATGTTATAACATGTTATAACAGATATTATACATATGTTATACATATTACACATATGTTATAACGTATTATTTTCTCTCCATTTCCCCTTCTCCCTTCATCCTACCCACTGAGAAACGCCTCGTTCTTGCCTCAGCCAGGGCAGATTTTTTTACTTTTCTCCCTGAAACCCCATTTCCATTGTGCCCTCATGATGGGTTTGCAGGTTATATCACATCTTTATGATTCTTTTTCATTTTCTTGCGCCTGAGAAAGACTATCGTTTATTGCCTGCTTCTCTACTTCTCCTTCTCTCAGCACAGCCCTTGGCCAGGGCTCTACATTCCCTCCTCCTCAGCTTTAGTATCCCCTGAGAATGTTTCAGTAGCTGCTGAGACAGGTCTCCCAGCCAGGCAGGGCAGGTCTGCAGGAGGGTATTTTACTGACTGTTTACACTGCACACAAACAATAAAGATGGTGAGTTAATGGAAATTAAGAAAAATGAGGGCATTTCACGTGAGCTGTTCTAGTACCATCTTAAACAGCCTTGCATGGGCAATTTACCTCGTACTGTTATTAGAAAAAAGTAAAATTGTCACTGACTGGAATTAGAAGAGAAAGTAATGAAATTCAAACAAGATTATTATCAAAGACAGACTCTAATAGGATACCAGAGTCCAGTTGAGAGTTCAGACAAATTTGAACTTAGTGGCAAAAAAATCCCCACTTAATTTTCTGTTTCACAAAACAGTTTTATGAACCTAATAAGAATATTTTAGCAAATCTGATTGTGCAACAATAAAACTCTTGTCATAATAAATCCAACTCAGAAATCAGATGCCAGCAAAGGGAGAAATTCCCTTCTCATTTATATTCTTGTTAAACCACTGAAATCAGAAGAGCTTCAGGAAAGTTTAAGACTTCCTTTTAAAAACTATATGACTTGACAGTAACAGGGCTCATACCTACATTTAGATGGTTCTCCCATCAAAATCAAATATTATTGACTGTTATTATTTAATAGACAAAAGATGTCTGGAGAAAAATCCCATGTCAGGATTAAAGTTTTTCAAAGCAGAATGCTTTTGTACATCTGGAAACAGAAATTAGAGCAGACAGTACTACTTATACAGTAGAGAATACAACATATATATTTATCATATGAAATACATAAATGTAGAATCTTGATCCTCTATGTCATTTAAAATAGCTATACTAAAAATTAACGGCATGGAAGTTCCACACAGCACATCAGATATTTCAAGGAATATTCTAGTGACTAAAATATTAAGAGTTACTGAAATAAGGCACCTAAATAACATCGGGCACAAAATGTCTTTTTGTTCAGCGGCTGTACTGCTCTTGACGCAATAGAGCAGTCCCTGGAAAAGAACTCTGAAAGGACTGCGCTGGCCAAAGTAATTAATGCACATGATTGTTTTCTTTGCAAAAGAGAGGACAGAAAAAGCACATCTGCTTTTGGACCCAGACCTGCATTCCTCATTGTGGTGTGTGGGAGAGACATCCCTTGCAATCAGCCTGGTAGCACTGGGCTCCTGTTTGGCTCCAGATCAATGTTCCTTCGTGCTGCCCTGCATTCAGCCGTGCCAAACTCTGCCCTACCCTGGCACAGGTAGGAGCAACTCAATCGACTGCCGGGAGCTGCTCTGTGTTTACACAGGTGGGGCTGGGAGATCAATCACATCACCGCTTCTTTACCTCTTTGATAGGTGTAATTCAGATTCCTCTACCTTGAAATCCTCTCTCGACAAACAGTGAGGTATCTCATCACTGACCCCATGTGCGAGTGCAGCCCCTGCCTCGGCTGTGCCCCGAGTGTTCTCACAGACACGAGAGGGACAGCAGCGGTGATGGCACCACGGGCACTGCTGGCTGCCCACACAGCCTCCCACTGCCCACAAGGGCCCTGCTCTGCCTCCCAAACAGCCCAGTGGCTCCCTTTGGAGCTGCCTTTCACACGGACATTTCAAATCCTGCAGGATCTGTGAAGGCAGGAGCCCATCCCTGGTGTAGGGCATTGAGGCTCCCATGCCCTGCAGTCTGGCACTCCTTGCCGGGGAAGGCTGGGCCAGGCTCAGGGGAGAAGCCTGGCAAAACAAATCCCCATCACAGGGTGCTCCACGCTCCAGGGCCATCCCTGCCATCCCCAGCGCCCTTTCAGTGCTCCTTTGCAGCAGCTACACCTCACGGTGCCCCACACACATCTGCAAGGCAGAGGAAACCAGGCTGCTGTACCAGCCACACCTTCCATGCCTGACAGGTGCCTCCCCCACTCTTCAGAGCTTCAGAAACCTCCCATGGGCTTCCTGAGCCTTTCGTATCCCACTAAACCTGACCAGAGCACAGGTTCTGCACCACTCCAAGAGCGACAGAGGTTCTTTGCTTGTTTGGTGCATTCACCCGAGTTAGGGTTGGGGAGACCTCTGAGAGGCTGTTACCAAACTCCACTCTGCAAACAGCACAATGTGTCTGGAGAGCCAGGCAGGCACCCCAAGGAGCTGCCTTTGCTTTCCTGAGGGATTACATTGGAGCTTGCTGCTGGAGGTTGAGCCCTGCTCAAGCCCATCAGCCCAAGCAGGGGTTAAAGGTCCAGCTGGGACCACCAGGAGAGCAAGCAGGAGCCAGTGAGCATCCAGGCAAAAAGGGGGAGAGTGGTTTTAGTCATCTGTGCAAAAATAATAGCAACTCTGAGGGGGAAAAAACAGGTAAATAGACATGGTGTGTGAGATAAACGGGGCCCTGGGGATGTTTGTTCCTGCACTACAGATCCATCGCGCTTCCCCCAAAGGGGATCGCATCTCTGGGGACTGGGGTTTTTCACTCGTTTACTGCACCAAAGGGCATTTGAAATCGCAGCAGGGAAACCAAGTACAGAAAATGCATCCTTCCTGCTGTGGCTGTGAGTGGGAGGAGAGGGGATTAGAGGAGTGAGCCAAGAGTTAGAGACGCAGGGGGTGTGTGTTTGTGAGGCACATTTGGGTCCCTTGGTCTTTAAACAGAGGCAACTGAGGCCAAAATGCATCCCCCAGAGCCTGCTCCTGTGACATCCTGGTCACTCCGGAGCTGGGACATTGGTTGCAGAAGTACAGGCTTCCTGGGGCTGTTTTTCCAGGTCTGTTTTATTCACAACATGAAAACATAGCTGGTTTCTGTGGTCTGGAGCTCCAGCTGGGAGCTGCTGCAAGAGGGGTTTGTGTATTTTTGGAAAAATTCTCGTGCAATGAGGATATGGCCCCTCATCCCAGTAGGGATGAACTCCACAGCTTGTAGTGCATCTTCTGTGCCTCTCTTAGAGGCCACAATCTCGAGTCAAGGTGACTTCTAAGACTCTGAAAATAGAGCAAGTACAGACGCAAAAACTTAAATAATCTTCTTAAAACTTTTCAGAGCAGAGAAAAGGTCAGGTTACAGGTGTATCTACAGACAACTTGTTCCTTTTTTTTATTGTTTTAAAAACCTCACAAAAGTGGAGAAATAATAAAACATTACTTCAATACCCGCAACAAGTATAAAATCATTTCAAACAGATGTAAACAAATACCATTAGGTAATTAAAACCAGAGATAACTGACTGGCTAAATTCCTCTGGAGTCCACTTCAGCTTTTGATGATACATTAATATTTTTGCATATGCAGAATTGAAGAATTCATCAGAGAGAGCGGAAAAAAGAAATTTGTTTTATCAATGAAAAAACGTGTGTTTATGCCAAAGGAGTACTCCTGTAGCTTGTCTTAAAAGCAAAGCTTTATCATTCTGCCTATTTCCTCTTGGAAAGCCTCTGCTTGGTTTCCAAATACCATTTTTCCCCAACTAATTTATTCATAAACACGTCCTGTGTCCTCAGCTGCTGTGTTGATGGGAAAGGGGTGGCATGGTAAGCTTTTCTTCATGGCGAAGAAATACATTTGTACAAAACCTGTATACATGTGGAGATGTATATTTAGGACCAAACGTTGCCCTCAGTAGTATAAATCCTAAACAACTCTACTTCAGTAAGTATAGTCAAATCCCTCTGGTCACTCAGCAGGAAAACTGAGATTTTTGAGCTTTGGTGAGTATTTGGTGTTTACAACCATAAATCCTGTGCTGGTGGATTTATGCACCACTCTGAGCACCTGCTGCAGAATATAGATCATGAAAATTAAAAAGTGGCATCCCATGTGAGGCTTCTCCTGCCCCTGCCAGCAGATGTTTTCTCCAAGCAGGCTGGGCTCTGAACCCAGCCCAGGCAATGTCCCTCCTGCTCCCTGGCTGCTGTGGAGCTGTCACCAAACCCTTCCTTCACCCCACAGGCAGGGCTGCACCCCACAGCATCTCCCGTGAGAGCCTGGGGTGTTCTCAGACAGAAGAGCCAGGGGATGTGAAGACATTGTGCCTTCAGGAGTGGATATGTGTGAGCACACAGCACCAAGCACCCCACACTGTGTGGAGGCTACTCAGGCAGTTTTAGGCCTTGCTATTCTGAATTTAAAGTTTAGTAGCAAGACAGCAACAATAGAAGCTTAACAAGGCTGAATTTCAGTCGTCTTTTTTCAGTTCTCAGGCATAGCTCACAAAGGAATTCTTAAGGGCAGAGAATTATTCTTGGTTTACGAGTGGGGAAACTGAGGCACAGTGCTACAAAACAGCCTCTCCACAGCCCTGCTCCTGGCCTGGCTCTTTACCTGTTTGCTTCTGTTATTGCTTCACTGAAACCCCCTCACTGGGGCATGGCAGAACCCCTTTCTCTCCCCCTTTGCACACTCTCTCCACAACTTGATCTTTCACTCCTGGAGTGCAGAGCTGAGTATTCAGAACCAAATCATCAAAGAAACCCGAAGAGGCATCTCACTGATGCAAAGGACCTTTCAAAAGAGGGAGAACAGGAATAGAAGCATGAGCTTCATCAGACAAGTGACTATTCCACCAAAGCACAGCAGCAGCAGCTGAGTAAAGAATAAAAGGAAGAACAGATTAAAAGAGATACTTGAATCCTGAAGAAAGGAGAGTTCTGCATAGCAAATGATTTGCAGGGGAGTGGCAAAAAAGGCAAAAGAATTATCTAGCAATATCTTGTTGAAGTTGCTGGAGAAGTAATATTAACGTAGGAATAGGAAAGTGTGGACAGAAAAAGCAATCAGGAGTTGGAGAAACAGTCAGGCACTGTGTGTAAAATCAGCGAGAATCTAAGTGGCCAATTTGGTGTTTCTGTGAAAGGTGAATAGCACAATGCATTATCTGTCACAAAGCAGGGAAATCACAGCGGTGTCGATTGGAGCAGTGCTTCAGGAAATTATTGAACAAGCGAGAAACAACCTCTGATCACGGCGTTCCAGGAGAGGAGTAAATCCACAGAATTGCGCACGGGGCTTAGAGCAACGTGGCCTGCAAATGTCTGAGCAGTAATCCATTGTTTAACAAATGGGAAAGCAGCAGGCAGCAATTGCTGCTCAGCAGAACTGCTCAGAGCAGGGAACCATCTCTGCCCAAGAGCCTCACACAAAATCAGGCTCTGAAAGCACTGGTACTGAGAACCAGGCTGGGGAGAGGAAAATTGCTGAAGTGTGAAATCCTGTTGGAATTACTCAACAATCACACTGGGACTGGCCCCAGCAGCTGGGTGTGCATCCTCAGATACATATTTTACCAGCCTTGAAGCAGGAAACATTCCCTGGGCCCAGCGAGCAGCACTGTGTAAGCAGCCTGTTTTGTTGGATTCTGGTTTGTTGCTGCTCAAACTTGCAGTCAGTCTTCAGTGATTTACTGAAGAGGATTGGGCACACCGGAAATCATTAAATTGCATCACCTCTACCAAAAGAATTCAACAGTTTACACCACCCATTTTTGTGAAAGATGATAAGTGAGTCTGGATTTCCCCTGCAGGCAGTCACAAAGGATGCCTCACCTGTATCTCAGTGGAAAGCAAAATAAAGCCAATGGTGTGACCCCTGTTTGTACCAACAGGAGCAGTCTAAAGAGGAAAAAAGGTTTATTCTGGTGTCTTTGCTCATAGCTGTCTTAGATATGTTCCAACTCTGCTGCTCCTCAGCACCTCAGGACTAGACACTGTTGCAGTATGTGAAAGCTTTGATGTTTCTGAAAATTAGCTCTGCTCCAGGATATATTTGCTCTAGGTAACATCCTAACTGGCAACTATTAATTAACTGGCACATCTAGAAGTGCAGGAAAACCATAAACTCTTGAAGATGGAAAGTAAGGGAAGGAAGGGTTAACCAGCCCTTATTTTTGCCAGAAACTACACATACTCTGTTCCCCATCCGCCCCCATGAAGTATGAAATGCAGCAGATGTTTGATCCTGATCTATCAGCCTCCATATAAATGAAGGTTGAATTAGTGAAGAAGAAGGCAGAGTAATGTTTGCCAGAGAAGAGCAAGAAGATTCCCGACACCTGGGCGACTTTATGGTGGCAGATGGCAAAAGCTGAAGGCAAAGAGAAGGAGCGATGTGCAGCAGCTGCTGGCGCACAAATGGGGAGTAGAAAGGCCTCCACGGAAACTGCACAGGAAGAATTTAGTACCAGCACTTCTGTAAGAGTGATAGTGTGAATATGCAAAGAGGAGCCTGTGTTTTAACTCAGACAACTATCGTCTAAAGTACCCGATGGATTGTCAACCAAAGAGATTTTCACAGCAAGAAGCCATCTATTTGCATCAAATACTGTCAGTCTGAAAAGCAGCAGCTTCTGGGTCATTTAGCAACACTCCAGATGTAGTTATTTTCTCTTAGGCAAGCGGCTCCAAAAGAGCTGTGCAGGAAAAAGGCAGAGCTGGCATATAAAAGGGACAATCAAGCAGCATGAGGAAGCGATTAGCCAGTCACTGTGATGTAACTCAGCTAAATGAACACTAGGGTGTCCTGTGGTTCTCAACACAAGAGACTCTGCAGGGCTCTGGTCAAACACAGTTGCAGTCACACTGGTGCTGCCTGTTCTGCGACACGAAAAAGAAAGGAAACCAGGGAGAGCTGGAAAGAATGACCTCAACAGGGTTTCTTGGTATTTTTTCCATTTAAGTGACAGAGGTGAGATTAATATTTGTTGCCAAAGTAATTGTTAGGAGTTTATCTTCCCCCACACTGGAATACCTTTTTTTTTTTAGGATGAATTTCTCTGGAAAACTCAGGTCTGAGTACAGGTTCCACAGTGCCCAAAAGTATTTTGATGAGCATGACAGAATTTGGCCCTTTCTGGAGGATCCTTTTTCCTGTTAGACCAATTTTCACTGACACTGTGATTATAAATCCTGAGCACAACCTGTTACCTGTCGTGCACGTCACACCTGCAGCCCTGCCAGGCTAATGCTGCTCTGAGCACTGACACTCGGCAGAGACACCCAGCGTGGCAGAGCCATCGACAGATCATTCCTGCAATTCCTTTAATACACGATTCACACCAAGCATCTGTGGATTTGTGAGACCACCTGCTGCTGTTTCAGAAACACTCAGCAAATGGGGAGAAGAAATGCTGTCTGATAGGTATGGAACTTCAAAATATGCTCATACTGTTCCTAGAGAATTTGTGTCCACAGGAGGAGAAAAGGTTTTGGTATGTGCAACCTGAAGCTTTAATTATACCGTGCCCTTTCCTTTGCAATTAGAAATGGGTATTTGTAACTGATAGTTACACTTTCTAGTTACGTATCTGTCAAATTCCTGCTATAATGAGGATGATTCATAATGAAATTATGCCTTAGTTCCTCTGTTCATTATATTATTTGGCTTACTGTCAGCATGCAAACTGCAAATCTCCTGAATTGCTCCTGTCCTTCACCCTCCTTGGCCATTGCCTAAGTAAATACTGGTCAGAAACTGAAAAAGGCACTTTAAATTGTTGCAACTCCCTTGCAAGCAATGGGTTTTCTCAAAGGGGCTGTACAGCTGAGCAGCAATCTCCTCTGCTACAAAATGGGATTTTCCTGGTGGAAGGCAGAGTGAAAGCACATGTGAGCCCTCTGCTTCCCTGAGCAATCCTACTTTGCAACATTCATGCAGTCTAGGAAGACATAAAATTGGTATACCTGACCAGATCACCACTCCACTGCTCCCTGTAGCTTCTTTCCAGCAAGGAGCAGATTGATGTGCCAGAAAAATGCAACAGCAGCAGAGCCACAGTAAGGATAGGGAGCACACCAGTCCCATCACTGACTAGAAAAAGTGATTAGAAAAAGCCTGAGGAAAGGAGGAGTATCATGGAATGTCTCCCTAAGACTGGGCCACGTTGAACTAATCAGCTCCCAGAAGATCTTTCTGGCCACTCCCTGTTAGCCTACCCTGCACACCTTGAATAGTTTATTTCCCCCTTCAATTACCACACAAGGAAATAACCTTTCATCTCCATTCAGTCACATGGCTCTAACAGACAGCTGTCACCTGCTGACCCCCAAGTCTGAGTGACTTTAGCTTACTGTGGAGGGCTGAGGCCTTTGGGCTCACCCCAGCAGAGAGGTCCATAAGGGAGGAGAGTTGGGATTCTCATCCATTTTTTATGAGCCTCCTTATATTCAGCATACGCAACTGGGGAGCTGTGAATGTGGGTGGCAATTACCACCTGCTTTAACCTGTCATTGGACACTCTTGGGTCCAGTTCAGTATCGAAATCTCTTAAAAGATCATCAACAAAGTCAGGACACCTAGACCTGGGTATCTCCAACCAGAATCTTATGTCTCTTGAACTGCTGTGTCATCGCCCTTACAAATCAGTGGCACAGTGAGACCCTTCGTGAGTGAGACAGAAGTATATTGCTTAGGATAATGAGAACTTTTCTTTTTTTCCCTTTTCTTTTTCTGCCTTAAGGTGAATGAAGGGCATACAGAAGGTGAAAGATAGGTGACAGGGAAAAAAATTTCTTTCAATTATTCAGAAAGTAGGTATTGTTCAGTCAGCCCTGCTATCACTCAGCATGTAGTTGCCCATCCTGAGATTCTTTCCTACAAAATTCTAAGTCCCTTTTGCTACTACCAATTCTGGGAGAAGCTTAAGATGCTAATACCCCACTGTAAACTGAGAAACAAAACTGGAGCCTTGAGCCCTCCCCTGCAACCCAGTGACAGTGTAAGGAGCAGTGGATGACGAGGGGAAGGGAGGATGTCCAAGAGCAACAGCGAGCACGGGCATGGGGGAGCACAGAGGGCAAAGGCAGCTCTGTTAGGAGCAGCATTGATTCAAGCAAATATCGTGGTCGTGGTCCCTCCAGATGTCCCCATCAGCATCTATGGCTGGCCTGCACCAGCAAGAAGCTCGCTGTCACTCATAGCTTCAGTGAAGGCCAAGGCAGGAGGAGGAGAGACCTCCTAGAGTGGCCCACACTAGGCACAAAAAATGACATGCTGTTTGGGAAAGCAAATCTGCCACTAGTGCTATCCTAGCCCTTTCATTCCAAGGGTGTGAAGCAGCCATAGAGGGAGTTTCACTGTGATCTGCTTTCCTCCTTAATCTCTCCCAGAACCATTCATTTCTGATGACTCCATGCCTGATATTTTCATTTAGAGCAAAGGACTGTGAACCAGGGGGTACTAAAAAACCAGACAGGTGTGGAACAAGCAGCGAAAGAACTCCCCACCTGCTCTGTCCCAGCCTGCCTTGGCTGCAGGTTGCCTCTCCAGTCCTTCAGCCCACGTGTGCCACATCTGTGCTGGTGGCTCTTACTTTTGTCCTCTAGGGACCACACCGAGGTGAGCAGCACCAAAGAGAGAGCAGATGTTATCAAGTCTTGCTGCATCTTGACCTGGGGCTGGTCATTAACTGACTACCAAGAAGAAAGAGGCTCCAAGATGTCAGTAGAGCACTACTATCTCTGACCTGGGATTTGGTGTTTAGCAGTTTTACTGAAAACAGCAGTGTCCTGTGGCATCTCTCACCACTCCTTTCCCCCAAATCACAGGCACTTCGAATCCTGTGCATTGCTCTCGTTTCTTCTGCCCACCATTACCCCAGGTGCTGCTTACTCAGAAATTTGGACTGCAAGCCCCTGCCATCTGCAAACAGCATTTTTCCTTTCAAGAAGCGCGGCGAACATCTGTGACTCTGTGCACACAAACCACAGCACAGTCCCTGCATCCCCCTCGTTCCCTTTATGCCACAGCTGCCTTACAGAGTTTTAAGAACTTTCAGCTTCCAATCACTACTTCCACTAAGTCCTGCGCCAGCCTCAGCTTGCGGCGGGGGCGGATGCTGCCGGTTCCTCTCGCATCAGCCAGGAGAGCTACAGCACCTTCCATTCCCGGGAGGGATTTTCTCTCTCGTTTCAAAACAATGTGTGAAAGCCTGCTCTGCAGAAACCGTAGCCTCAGTACGTTTAAGGATGACTGAAGCTATTTCCTCTCTCGGGGAGGTTTAAGAACTACGGAGGGATGAATGGAGTTAGACCTATCGCTGCATTCCTAGCAGCCATCCTATTAGAGCCCTGAATAAAAGCCGGAATGGCATGCCGAGCCTAGGTTAATAAACCCTACGGAGTGCATGCCTAAAAGCACTACGAAACAGCCTTAAGTCAGCTGGAGAAAACTAATTTCAAGCATGGCTGTCTAGTGTGCCTGTCATTCCTATTGTCCTTCCAAACTATTTCAGACATTTTGAGCAGCGAGTACTAAGCGATGAGTTAGCAGGGGCTGTGACATTAATGGTCCAAAAAGGTTTAAGCACCAGGAGGGAACGATGACAGCACTTAACAACCGGTGGCGGTTCGGAGGATTCCGCTGGATCTCTGTTTGTTGATAATTAGGCTTCGCCTCGGAGGAAGATGTGACAGCTACCGGAGGTAGGATTCGCACGGGAAACAAAGGGAGCTGTTGCTGTTCGGTGCCCGCTGTTTGCGCTTTGCTCCGCGCCTTTGCGAGCGCTGCCAGGTGCGGCGGCAGCGCCGGGGAGGGGTCCCTGCCATGGGGGGAGAGCCGGGGAGATGCTGTGGATAGTCCTGTGTCTTATGGCAGGAATGCCTCGAGGACGAACTGCCTCAGACCTCGCTGCCTGCTGAGTGTGCGTTCCACGTTGTTCTTTCCCACGGAGTAAAATGCATAGAGGTCATGCAAGAAAACGCTTTACTCCTTTCCTACCGAGCTAGCCGGGCTGTTTCTGAGATGGGAGAAGGGAGGGAGGGAAGCTGCCCTAAAATAAAAGGGGAAGAGGAAAGCTATGGAGCCTGTAAGATGAGGGGGACATGCTATTAATGTGTAAAATGAGTCCGGAGTGCCACCGATGTCGTTTGAAAGGGGGGAAACATTCGCGGGGGAAGGTGGTGGGAGGAATTTTCCGGGTGAGGAACTCCTTAGGTTATAACCTATTGCAAAAGAAGGCGTGATGTGTCCATCCATTTTGCATAATCAAAGCTTCCTCTGCACTGTTGGCATTGTTTTGCTGGACGAGAATTGTAGTTTCAGGCAGAAAAAGGCATGATTTCCTCCCGTGTCACTGCCAAGCCCCTGGCACCCTCCTCCCCCTGAGAATCATTGTGGGGAGGGGTGCACACAGGGTTTGGTTGGACGCTGAAAGGGCTGTGAGCGAGGGCTGAGGGGGTGGAATGAACACTCAGTCGTATAACAGGACAGCTTCCCCTTGAAAAAGCGCTTTTCTCCCCAGCCAGAAGTCTGAGAGCTGATAGGCAAAGTTAGAAGCCTCATGTACTTTTTAATGATGTGCCTATTTAGCATCACTAGACAGGAAAATGTCCAAACATCAGAGTCAGGTCTGAGTGGCCAGACAGGGCAGGGGTGGGCTGCAAGTTTCTGTTTTTGTCAGTGTGTGTGTGACCCTCGCCAGGATGAGCAGCAGGAACATAATGAATGAAAATCATATTTCCATGCATATGCAGAGCCCTTATCATTTGGTGTGTTTGATCTGAGCGTGATGTTCCCTGGGTTGATGAATTGTTTCGACTTGTTCATTAAAGTTTCATTTCCAAACAAGAGAGAGGCTTCAGAGTGAGTGGTATTTAGCAACAATAAAATGTTCTGCTTGTGGAAATGCTTCTCACAGGACCTATTAAAAATGCACTTAAAGAAGCTGAGAGTCACATCTTGCAGCAAGAGGTATGGAGTCACTTGCTGGGCTAAATTTTAAAATTAAGGTTATGATGCCATTTTAAATCTACTTTAATGTGGGTGTCACTAAAGATGCTTTACAATACTGTTGTCAAAAGCTCACAACTTTGAGAACTCTGTTAGATCTTCATCAGGAAAGGCATTCCTATATAACAAAGACTTACCAAGTAATTTGAATTTACTCATCCTAACTAATGCTGCCTTTAAGGAGAACTTCAGTGTGTTACACTGCATTGTAAATAGGTCGTGATATAATTCACTTGAAAACAAAGCACCAATGACAATTTAACAACAAAAGTGCTAAATGCATTCAGTCTAAGTGAATACTGGTTGTGCCAAAAAAAAAGCAGTATTGGATCAGGAACGGCAAGAATTGCTTTTAAGAAACACAAATATTCCCCATTTGATCCAAGCAAGAACTTTTCAGTTAACTGCATTACTTTGCATTGCAAATTTGGGGGGAAATCGTTTTAACCTGTGTTATGTACTCTACTGAGTACATAAAGATAACAGTGAAAACTTTCTTCCAAAGAAATTGTTGTGGCAGTTTGCAGTATGGATCAAAGAGTGATTATGCAGAGATATTGAATCTGTGCCAGAAATGAGCAATGCATGCGGAAATCAAGTACGTGGTTTTTCTTCTCCATCTCGCTTTTGTCCAGACGCTTAGACAACTTTACTTTTTTTCCTTCAGTGCCTCTCTGAGGGAAGGGTCTGAGGGGTAAACCCATGAGGAGGTGGGAGACTGCGTTCAACCTGTGCCCAGACTTCTTTGGGAGACTTGGGCAAATCCCTGAGCATCTCTGAGAAATGGGCAGTGCAACAGCCCTGCCTTGAAAACAAGGCTAATGTGGTAATGGTGCAGTGGAAATACAGACCACGGTGCTCAGGGAATGAGGCTGAACACAGGGCTCCAGATAGGGCAAAATGCAAAGTCAAATTCTGTAGCAGAAGGAGGTTAATATTTCAGGCATTTTCAACTGTAAAATACAACATAACGCAAATCCTGTGATCCAAAACTTAATCTGCTCTCAAAACTATCCCAGACAAGTTGGTCACTTACAAAAAACTTCTCCCAGGACCAAATACCCATTTGTCTGAGAACCTGTCAGAAGTGACTCCAAATCTCTCATAACTCCATCAATGTGCAGCAGACAGTGAAGCAAACTACATCAGATTGATTCACTGTGCAGAGGAGCGATTTCCCTGTTTTCTTCAGAAGCTCAATAAGTACCTTTTGCCATGAATCTCATTTGGCCTTTCTGTTACGAATTGTCTGTGGACGTCATTCAATTTTCTAATTTATTTATTTGTTATTGTTTAGGGCTTTCTTCAGCAAACTCTTGGCTCATGGATCTTTTGGGAACGGCAAATATTTGCAAATTCATACTGTGTTGCTTGGTTCAATCCTGTGGTGTTCCTTGATTAGCTGATTTGTGTAGCTAACTGGCAGAAAGCGAATTGCAATTTTCACAACCAAGTGTACTGTTTCATTCTGGATTTCCGTCACTCTCTGAGCACTCAGGTTTAAAATTCGAAGTCTTGCAAGTAGTCATACGAGCAACACATAAGCACTGAAGTGCTCCCACCAGACAGATGTGAGAGCCAGGTTAAACAGCTTTCAATTTCATATGAATATTCATGAAAAGTGTTTGGATTCCTGCAGCTCTGTTGAAATGAATAGTCAGCATCATCCATCGTGCACTGCATGGGCCATTCTCTCACAGCACTTGCCATGTCCCCACAGTCTCCCCAACTCTCCAGTGTAAGTCCACAGAGCAGGTGGAAACTGCTTGTGCAGCCAGTTTAGAAGGAAAAAACACCATAATGGAGATTCCTAAATTTCCCACATTATGATCTCTCCTGTTGTGCCTGTCTTGCACATCCTCTGACATGAAGACAGCCAACAGGGAGGACAGCAAGAGAGCATCAACAGTGAGGCAGGAGAGAAGACATCGAAAGAGGGGAAAGCTGAGGGTGACTGGCAGGAGGGATCAGTGGCACAGTGCAGGTACAGAGGAGGTAGGAATGGGCACAGCAGGAACATCCAACACACAAGCACAAATTTTAACAATGAATTAGTGAATTGGGTCATTACCCTCAAGGGTTATGGCCTTATCAGATTAGCCCATGGTAAGCCCTGGAGATGTTGCTCCGGATCCCTCCCTGTGCAGGCTCTGCATCGGTGCTCACCAAAAGTGCCACTAACAGGGGGTGACACAGTTTAGCTTTTGCCATGCAGGGTCTGATAGCATGCCGTGGACCTCTCGAAGAGTTGTGAAAATGGCAGATGAGAAGAAAACTAACTAACACCTGATGTGTGGTTTAAAAGCAGTCAAAACCAGTTAGGTGAAGAATTTCTATCAAATGTATTTCCTCATAGACACAAAAAAAATTCAGCGGTCAAAACACCGAGCTCTGTTGACTCAGAAACAAATGAAGGGGAGAAGGTTATAAAACATGAATATATTTGCCTTTTGAGATATTTTTGCACTGTACTTATGTCATATAGGAGGAAACCTCCTGTCTCCCACTGAGGGAGCTCTATTGTCCACATACTTTATATAGAAAGTCTGGTGTGAGCTGAATCAACAGGGCTGCTGAGACTTCACAGAGGCAACCAGCAGTTACACCCCCATCAGATGGCCCTTTTTTACCTTTTCAATGATTTTAAAGTCCAATGATCCTAGATATCCTTTTTTATTCTAAAAATAGAAGTGGGCCTAAATTGCAAGTGCTGTGAGTCACACAGTGAGAGTCACTATGGGCAGCACACGTGTGTTCATATTCTGTCAGGGCATACGTAACACCAGACTAATACTGCCTGGGGAGAGGAAGAGAATGAGAGGAATTAGAGGGACTAAAATCACAGCAAATACAGAGAATCTTTGTTAGGGCAAAAACTGACTCAATGTAGCCTGGAATGAAATCCCAACTTGAAATTCCCCCTAGATACTGTGAAAACTCCTATTACGTGTTCAGATACTTTTCTTTCTTACTACAAATCTGTCCTGCTACCCCATAAATAACTTTCATCTCTGCTTGTGCCAAATGGGATGCCCCAGCCATTCCCAGCTACCCAGCAATTTTGCCCAAATTCAGTGTTCCTCCCACTCTGCGTGCCATTGCATTGTCCTAAATCAATCCCTGCCAGAAGGGTTTTGAAGACCAGAGGAGCCAAAAGAGCATTTGTCCCACTTCCCCACTTCCCTTCCAGAGGATCAGAGCTCAGAGTGAAGTTCCTGCTTAAACCCAAAGTGATTCATCTCTCCAAGATTGCCATCCTGGTGGGACCCCTCCAGAGAGTACTGTCCCTGCCTGCCTTGAAGAAGTGTTGCAGAAAACATCCAAAATATCCTTAGCTATGTTTAACTCCTGGGCAAGCTATTTTCCACCTCAGCAGAGTGGTACTCCTTACTGACAGCCATTAGTTTTTTGCAAATTTAGTTAGGCCTTATAAATGTCAGGCTCCTGAGTGCATAAATAATGTTTCAGAGCAGTAACTTGAAATAAGTCAAACTAGGAATGGTGAGAAGATCTGGAGTATGGTCCCTTTGGGACCTACTACCACTTCTAATTAATATCTGGTACTTAAAGCATCACAGCCCACGGTTAAATCAAAGTTAGAGGGAATAAAGGGATATTAAATCCTTCTGGAGACTTGTGTCCAGGTGCTCCTCAGTGCTGCTGCCAAACACACACTCAGGAGTGTATGGGCTTTTTTGGGGGGACAGATCAGGGAACCCATCGGCCAGGCTGCCCTTTGGTCTTCTGTTGCCTCTCCATCCCCTTCTGGCCACCCACTCCTGCACCTTCCAGGTTCTCCTGGCCCTCCAAGCTCAGGGAACCTCCTGAAAATTATGCTTTGATTTTGACTCCCGAGAGAGAGCCCATTTGGGAGTCAATGAGCTCCAGAGCTGGTGCTAGAAAAGCAGGAGAGCGCAGTCAGGTGCAGGCATAGGGAGCTAGGAGCAGTCCTGGCACAGCTGAGTACCCCTGGATTGCTGTACCTCCATGCCCTGGTGAGGCTGCTGCAGGAACAGGATTCACACAGCCACAGGCTGGCCACAGCAGTGTGTGACAGAGCCCAGGGCAGGCTGGCTGAAGGGCAAAGAAGGACAGCAGTCTGCCTGCACTCATTGGTCTTTGATCGTCAGGGCCCATCTGGTTATTGATGAGCTAGTTTTAAGCTTATATGTGGAATTCCAGTACTGCTGTGGTGGAGATAGGGAAAGAATTGATTCAGCTGTGAAAAGCAGTTTTTGTGGAGCAGGTGGATGGAGGGTTGATGTGGTTTGGCAAAGTTTACTCCTCTGGAAAATAAGAGTTTTGGAAAGAAAGTCTGAGTGGAAAGCATCACGTTAACTAGGACATCTTTTTATTCCTTCAACAAAGAATATATAGTTCAAGGCTTAGGGAGCAATAACCCATGCAGGGAACAAAGGAAGTTCATTAAAACCATAGCCTTTTATTAACTGGAGAATATGCAAATGAAAGGTCCCCTGACTCTTGAAAACCACTCCTAGTGATGCCTCAGGGTATATCAAAAATTTTGGACAAATTCCCCTTTTGGTTTGCTCCCATATAGCAAGTTGATCCGGGTGCCACTCTGCCCTTTAAAAGCTCTGCTCCTCTCCTAATTATTAATTGCATGAAACACATATTACCCCATCATGCTAAAAGCATCACAGGACAAGCTCTCTGGTTATGAAATACCCCAAGAAGTCCAAAGCAAAATCACTTTTGGTCGAGTTTAATTAAGGTGATCCACTATTTTGTGTGCAGCTGATTTGGAAGGATTTTGTCACAGGTAAACAAGCTTTGGGAAAAAAATTGCTTTTATCTCTCCTTGCTTTCTGTTTTAGTCGTATTTCAAGTGGATTAGTATAATCTTTCCTCAGCCAAACTCCACAAGTAGTCTATTCCATCATTGTTCTAATTTTATAAAAGGAAAATGACTGAAAGCAATTGATTAAAAAACTCTTCAGAGATGCATATGTGGACGCGCTTATTCACTAAGAACTCAAAAAACCCCTCTGCATTTTAGAACAATTTGTATAGTTCATTAAGCATAGACAGGATGTCTTTGTTAGGTGCACCAACCTTTTGATGTCTCCCTACATGAATATGCTCGTTGTGTAGAGATATCTGCAGCAAGAACTCAGCCAGAGAGGATCCCCTCCCTGATCGAGCAGGTTTGAGTTTCAGGAGGGTTTCAATTTTCTTTTTCCCTGTATGATAAAGCTGATTGATTTCAAGTGAGCAGTCTTTCCCTGCTGGGACCTGAGCTGTCAAAAGCCATCACTGAACCTGCAAAATTCTGTCATAACACCAGAAGCCCGAACTCTGCTCGAGAACCATCAGAGTTCAGGGAAAATTCCCAGTAATTGACAAGTGAAGTTTTCTTAGCAGAGATATTCTGCCAGACGGAGCCATTATTTTGCGCACACACAGGCACCCGCCTGGGGGACAGTGCTAACACAAAGAGTAAACTCTATTGAGATGAGCGAATTCATCATCACTGAGACGACACAAGTGGCTTCACACTAAAAGCTTGGACTGGGCTATTCATAAACCCTTCAGATCCACCAGAAAGGCAAATTCCCACATTGTAAAGTGTATTTGATTTCTTCAGAGTCAAATAAAACCTCTAAATTTCCTTGAATTCAGGGGGAGGGATAAGTCAGAACTCTTGACCCCAAAGCTGTGCCTGCCCTTAGTAAAACTCCAGCACATCTGAGCTGTGAATGCAGATAAGTGCTGGCATCCAGAGCAAGGTGCAGAGGTTCTCCTGGCAGGGCAGGAAGAAGTTTCCTCCGCAGAGGTGTTCCTGCTCTGTGGTGAGTGCTCATCCACAGAGTCAGTGCAGCAGCCCTGCTCATCTGCAGGAACGCTTCCCAGGCAATTTAAATATCCTAGGGAAGTTCCTAGATTTAACATACCCTGCTTCTTTCATCAGGAAAATGAAAAAAAGGAATTTTTCCATCCTTCTTTGCTTTTCGGTTCATTTATACCCTCCTCAGCCTCCATTAAAACATGCTGTTTGTCTGCTCTTCCACTCTCCATTCTCTTGTCTCTATTTAAAAAGCCTCACATATCACAGCCTGGTCACTAGCCAGGTATCCAGATGGTACTTCTGCACCACATTGATAGGTGCCTTAGAAATAGCAGGGAGAGGGGGGAAAAATATCGCTGAAGACTTCAGATGCTCTTTTTGATAAATGGCAATTGTAGATCTAATTAGCCAGTTCCCTCTTTTGGAGAAGCAGGGGAAGCAACAACAGTCGCAGTCCCACGGAGCAGACGCACCAGGACACGTCTCTCACTGTCAGCTTTTAGCTTTCCCCTCAGAGCGGTGTCAGACAATGTCCATCTGTCCATCCTTCTTCTGTGAACGACAGCAGGCTCTGTCTGGGTGTGAAGGTTTGTCTCAGAGCCCATCACCCTCCTGCCTCAGCACCGCTGCACTGTGTCAACTGCTTTTGCACAGACAACTGGTTCCCAGAATAAAGAGGAAACACTGCTCACCTTAATTGCATGAGCATCCCTCTGGCAGTAATCAGGCTAATTGCTTCAGTCAGGCCAGCAGGATTTGGCTCTAAATCAACCACCAAAATTATTACAGCATAAGTGCAGGGGTTCCTTTACAACTCCAAGGCCTGCTTGTTAAACATTATTTACACCTTGGAAATGCTGCTTCTCTCTTCCATTTTACAATGAGAATGGCAGAAAGGTGCCAGAGGGACCTGTGTGAGTTGGGGAATGAGCCCACCCCAAACGCAATGGCAGAGGAGGCAGATCTCCTTCCCCTTTGCTGAAATGCCATGAGAAGTATGCCCCGGGAATTCCCAGTTGCATCATGTCCAAAAATCCCAACAACCAGTGCTCATCCTCCCAGGAACAGCACAAAACCATTGCCTGAATCTGCTGTAGCTGCATGTTTGACTTATACCTTAAAGCCTGAGATAACAGATCCTTGAAAATATTTAGCTCAGTCCATAAAACGAATAGATGCTCTCTTTACCTGCAGAAATTTCTAGGGGTTTTTCAAAATCCCATTAAAGAATTGGTGTGTATCGTGTGGCAAACATTTTAGCATAGTGCAGAAGCTCCAGCAGATTCATTTTGGCAGTTGGTGCTGGAGGGGACAGGGAGTTAAAATCTGGCGTGCTGTGCTGGACACTCCCCAAACCAGGGGACCTGGGGGAGGACCTGATGGGAAAGGCTCGAAATCCCAAAATTCCACCAAAACTATGTGGGATAGAAGCAGCTCTCAAAGGTGAGACCTTCAGTCTGTATTTTAGAGAACTGTGCTTTTTTAAACAGTGTTTTGGCCCATTTTGACTGTTTCCATTGCCACCAG
The DNA here is from genome assembly GCA_013397895.1 of Origma solitaria. NCBI lineage: Eukaryota > Metazoa > Chordata > Aves > Passeriformes > Acanthizidae > Origma > Origma solitaria. The sequence continues at coordinate 1,527,949 of VZRL01003527.1, read as the reverse complement.
GAGGAGCCCAGGCTGGGTTGGGTCTGTTGGCCTGTCCCAAAGCAGAGTGTGACCCACAGCTGCCGCTCAGATCCACAACCCCCTGAATTATAATCCCAACAGCTTTATAGAGTTCTAGGGCCCTGAGGGTTAGGGAGGAGGTGGGCAAGGTGCTTGAGAGACCACATTCTGCACCTGAAACCTGTCCTGGTCCTGCTGAGCTGCTCAAGGCTCCCAGTGCAGCTAAAGATTTTTTCTGAGCAGTTCCAGCCCACTGCCTCCCGTCTTACAAAAATCTTTACACGTCTCTAATCATTTTTACTGTCAATCTCTGCACTCTTTTTATAACCATTAAAGACTTTATGAGATAGGATGACCAGAAATGAAAAAAGATTCCGAGGATAGAGCTTTCAATTGATTTATGTTAATGGCACTGTAATAATATTTTCAGTGTTTGATTTCTTTTTCATTCTGTACACAGCTAAAATGATGATTGCTTTTCTATACATCTTTCACTTATTGAACAGCCACTTATGTTGGGCTCCACAAATTTGTTCTCAGGTCTGTTTCCAAAGCAGTTAAAATATAATTAATTTAAAATCTGCCGACACATAAGAAGTTGAGGTGATTCTCTCCAATCCATCTTACTAGAATTCATCAATGGATTTCGCCAGCTGTCATGCTTCTTGTGCATTTGTCTTTGTAAAGCTCCTCTGACTTCACCAGCTTTGACACGCTCAACAACTGTTAATACTAAAAAAGCCTCCCACTCTGTAAATTCTATCAAACCACAGCAACAGCCTTAGAAGCCCCCTGGATGGCATGAATAAATATCATATTCACCTGTGACAGCATCTTTAATGATTTTAACATTTTTACGGTGATAACTTTCATCTCTTACGCATAAGTCAGAGAAAAAAAGTGAAATGTGCCAAGATATGTTGGAGTTTATAAAGGAAATCAGAAAATAAATGTTATTGCTTAATTTTGCTTTCATAATAGATTCTGTCTTGAAGTACTAGGTGTCAAATCACCTTACCCTAAAAGGATTAGAATACAAAAAGCAACTCTCTGTGATGGAGGGGAATAAACCCTGACTATTTTTACGATGGAGTTTGATAACCCAACAGAAGGGATTATACAGGACAGTGTCAACAATGGCCAGAGACTGAGCATAAAGAGGATTTTAATCTTGTTTGTCAGCTAAAGATGAACAAAAACCAGCCCAATTCCCATCTCAAAGTTGATACGAAATCCAACACAAGTATTTCATTGGAGGCCTGACAAAGCCACTTGCCTTTCTTCTATTTCTTACAAGGTGGTTGTGGCCCTGCCTTATTCTGACTGGTGGGAGACAGAAATACAATATCACAAATTTGGGATCTGTTGGAAGCTGAAACGCCAGCAATAAAAACCATTTTATCTTCAAAGAGCTGCCAAAATTAAGGGCTACATCTTTCAAAGCATCTCATCATCAAGAGTGCCTTCAGACTTCCCTGGGAAACAGAACTGAGAACAGGGGCACTAGTTTTTCATTCCCAGCCTACAAAACAACTAACAGCCATCACACCTTCCCTACAGGCTGGAAAACAGGCGAGATGTGGGCAAGTGATTTTGTGCTAAGGGATTTCACAGTTGCAAAAGGTCTGACATAAACCTGTTTTGTAGGTGTCACCTAATATCGAAAGTCTCTATTTTTTGGGATGAAGCACTGGCATCATGAACTGCTGGAGGCACAGGAGCACATCCCCAGCACGAGGAACGTGTGCCTGCGTGCTCAGCTCGTGAGGCCATGCAGCAGCCCTGGTGTGCCTTCATGCATGATGCATAACACCCAGGAGTTCCCCAAATAACAACTACCATTTTAGCTAATTGCCGTATTTATTATTAATGTGTGTGACACCGTAGCCAATTACAGCCTCATGTCGAGTCAGGTGGAAGACAAACACGTAGCCATAAAGATCAATTAAATGCGTTTAGAGGTTGCACATGAAGCCAACGCACAGCCCAAGAACGTGCTGGGCCACGAGCCAGCGATGGTCAGCGCAGGGAGGGCTGCACAGACCCCAGAACCCCAACATCTCACACACACATCCTCTCTCTGGCTGCCTCAGTCTCCTGCAGGCAGAGTTCTGAGCTCTCTGGTGTGAGCAGCAGAGAGGAATGAAAGATTGGGACAGTAGCAGCTGCAAATGAATTGTCGTGTCGCAGGTACTGAATGATGATTTTTCAGCTCCCAGGTTGGATGGGTGATAAGTAATGCCCTGGGGTGGAGATGGGGAGAGAGAGCAAAGTGGTCTGGCCAGGCAAGTGAAAGGCAGAGGGGTAATTAATTAGAGACCACACCATTTTCTAGCTCTTTCTCTCTGGCAATTTCTTTTCTGGGTTGCGTATGTACAGCGTCACAGTGAGTGGACCATCAGCTTTTATTTCAAATAGCTTGTTACCTGACAGTAAATTGCACTGTATAGTTGCACAAATACAGCAGAATGACATTTTCATTCATGAGGGTTCATAGCAGCTGCAGAAACAGACCTTCCCTCTCTGAAGCAGTAACTCCCTTTCGGATTCTCGAGCTCTCATTTCCCAGGGTAGTACTTTTTCCCCATTTGTTCCTATGTGTTTTCTCATATGTTATATTTCTGGCTTTCCTGTGCACGTGACTAGGAAACATTGCTTATCCAACAGAGTTCCTTTTCCTCTCTAACTCATCTTTTTCATCCATAACGTATTTTATTGCCAGACATGAAAAAACAGCTACAAATTATATGACAGCATCTCCCCAGCTCCTGAGATTTCAGAGATGTCTTGTGCTGTGGTATCTCTTTCACTAAATCTGTGTGAATGAGACAGAATGTGTTGCAAAGGAAGTGTTTTATCATAAATTAGCCCTCATTTCTTCATTCAGATTCTAGAGATATTGTCAAATTACTTCATCTTCTGCTAACTCCTGGTTGTCTTTACTATCCATCGTCACAATTGAAAAATCAAACTAACAGGCTGTTATATGTGAAAAGTAGTTTTTACTGTAGGAAAATGAAACATAAAAATACATGCTGAAACCAATAAACTTCAGAAAAAGCAAAGCTACAGCTGTCATCCTTATCATGAAGAATGGCAGCAGCATCACAGCTAAAAATGAAAATCCTCAAATTCAATGTTCCACGATGCCAGGTACTGACTGTACCAGCCCACAGCAAGAACTGATCCCCACTCAGTGAAAGGTGTGTGTTTCAACTGAAAAGGTGTCAGAGGAGGGATTTTATTTTCTTATTTGAAAGCAGATGAGCAAAGGCACAGAAAAATTGCCTGTATTGTACCAAAACACATAGGAAGCCTAAACCAAAGGTAGCAGTCAGGCTCCCAATCCCCAGCACAATGACTAAACCCCAATCAATGTCGCCTGCATTCATGGAATCGTGACCATTTTTGCTTTATTCCCCTGGGTCAGTGCACCTGGTGTAAGAGCTGCCACCCAAGTCAGACAAATGCTCTGCCTGGATGCAATCCTGCCTTCCAAGCCTGCCAGCAGCAGCTTCCGAGGAGGCTACAAGAAATTCCTTAATTGATAAACACAGGATAATCTATGCCAACAGCGGTCCTACCCTGACAGAGATTAACTTTAAGCCTTGAAGCATGAATTTTTATGGAGTTCCAAAATTTAATTTATTAGTGCTAAATATTATTACTCCAAGCACTGTCATAGCTCACCGACGTGGCCATTCCATCTCAGGAGTTGCCAAACCATTCGGTTACCTATTTAATTAGCACAATTATTTGTGATGGACATTAGAGGATCATCTGAAACCCAGAGGTTTGTCAGTTAATGAGTACCACAGGTTAATGAAGGAGGAGAATGGAGAGGAGCACAGCATATTTTTGACTAGTCCCTGCATTCACAAGTGAGATTATAGAGGAAGGTAAATAACACTGAAATGCTGCCAGCCCCATTTCCCTGGATTTCTGAATTGCTTCCCCTTCTCTGCTGCCGTGCCAAGCTTTGAATTGCTTTGTGCCAAACTTCATACAAACAAATTTGCAGAAAATTCATTTCAGAGTCTGACTTAACACTAATACAAGCAACAACCAAACGTGAAAAGAGTATGTCTGAGCAGCAGGGCTACGGCTGCTCTTTCTGTGATCACTTAAATGCAGAAGAGGAACAATAAAGCCAGATTTGCTTTTATCTCATCACAACTAAGCCCTGGATTTTGCGTAAACAGATACCAAATGCACCTAAACCTCTTAATCAGCCTTTTCTTTTTTTTTTTTTTCCCAAGCACACAAAACACAGCCTAGCTTTGGGGTAGGCAGAAAAAGAAAACTTTGTTGTGTCCTTGTAGGAATATTTTGAACTCCTTTTTCTAGGGTCAATTTTTCCCATTACAGCTCCCAGAACTACATAATGCTCCAGCTGAGATCAACTGCATCAGGCAGCCAAAGGAAATCTGCGACAAGAGACCCTTGTGGGAAAACCATTATTTTTATGTGCACATTTCTAAAGTTTTTATCAAACTAGTGGGAACCAAAACATTTGTTTTCCCCCGAGTACATGAAGTTACAAGGATGCCAAAAGCCATTCAGTGCTGAGCGGTGGGGAAGAGGTGTGCAGGTGCTGTGTGCCCACAGGCAACAGGAGCAGCTCCTTGGGCATCAGATCAGAGCTGTTCCTCTGGGGCCATCTCCTCCTGGGGCGGGTGAGGCTGCCCAGAAAGCTGCAGGCAATTAGAGGTAATTAACCCAGCTGGAAATCCATCCCAGGCTTCTGTTAGTGAGACACTCAGGGGAAGGGAGGGGACCATGAATTCGGACTGTGCTTCCCTTTCTTGAGTGCCTTGCTGGACAGAGAAATATCACTGAGAGGATCATCTCCCCTCCTGTGCTAAGGAAAAGCCCCCCAGGGTGGGAGTCACCCACCATGCTGCCCTCACCCCTCACCTCCCCAGCTACCTCCAAATATCCCAGCTCATCCTCTGCCCTCTCTGCTTCCTCCCAGGGTCTCTCCAGGAGGTTCCCCCACCCCAAGCCTGGGCTGGGGGGCACTGGCTGGACAAAAAGGAAAAGGGTAGGGCCAAGAACATGAGCATGCTTTCTCCTGGTGCCTCATCAGAGAAATACAGATGTAAAATAAAAGTAAAAATGAGGCAAGGATTGAGGCACAGCTGTGGTGTTCAGGGACACCCTGTCCAAGGGAAGGTGAGGACTCCTCCCAGCCACGTTCCACAGACCTCAGAGAGTACAGCACTTCCCAAAACTCCTTTTTTCCTCCACTTCCCAGCACGAAACAAAGCTGTGTGTCATTTACCCCAATGGCAGCTGCAGATTATTTGGAGACAACCCTGTTTTTCAGATTTGCAATTGCATTCACGGACATTTAGCTGTTTTGTAAATAGGTAACAAGACCAGGTCAGCTGGGGACAGGCGAGGGCAGATTCTTTCCTCAGTAAAACTCATCTTTCAGTGAATTCAGGCTTGGCCTGAAAGCAGCCTAGGCAGGGGGGCTCCAAAGGTGGTAACTCAGTTATCTCTGCCCTATAAGACACACAGAACTCCCAAAAAGTTGTGCTTTTTTGGTTCAAGAGAACAAAGACAGCACCATTCCCCTCCTCACAGGCAGTGACTTGACCCTGCTCCTTCAACCCCTTTTAGAAACAGCAAACCATCCAAGCAAATCCCCAGAAGAGCCTTTTCCGGCTACTCCTTCACCGTGGGCAGGATGGCCGTGCTGCCAGCACGGAGCTGAGCTCTGCCCCACGCCCAGCCCTGCCCTGGCTCTGGCTGTGCTGGAGCCCAGGCGAGGAGCCAGCGCTGCACTGCACAGCCATTGCTCACTGCCCAGCCCCAGGTGGCTGTGCCACAGCAATCGCTCTGCACTCCAGCAGAAAATGTCCTTAGCCAGTGCAATCTGTGCTCCTTGTGCCAGGCTATCCCTGGTCACTGCTCTGCCCCAGCAGCCAAGGGCTCTGCCAGCTCCTGCTTGCCCTGCTCAGCTATAATTCACCTTGGCAGACAGAGGCACAGGTAAAAAGCACATCAGTTAGGTAAAATTACCACCCTCTCCTTCCATCCCATTTCCCCTCATCGTGTCCTTCCCCAGGGCACAGTGAGTAGCTGATCTTCAGCAGCACATGCCCCCCAAAGGCGGGCAGGCATTGATAGTGCCACTCAACATAAGTTAAGGCCTTTAATCTTTCAGAACAATTTGCCTCACCAGCTGTTCACTATCAGAGCTCGCTCCAGCTCACTAAGACTCTCCAGCATGTAAATATCTAAAAAATGCAGTGCACTTAAGACCTGTCCTTTTGCTCTCATTAATCCTAGCTGGCAGTGGAACATACAAATATTTGCTGTCCCTCCAAAGTTGCAGAGAAGGTGAAAAAGCATAGAGCACAAGTTCACAGGGTAAGCAAAGTCTAATGACCACAAAACCCCAAACCCCCATTTTAGGCAGTACCATATCAATCTACTGGCCTCACACAGATGCTGAGGATGGGTCTGGGCAGTTAAATATTTCCTGTTTTTTGGGCAGCAGCCTTTCCTGCCCAGCCAGCCCCACAAAGCTGACCAGCAAGAAGTACAAAACGAGTCCCTAGTGCTGAGGCTGTCCACACAAGAATAATTGCGAATACAGAATAGCCAGAAAACAGAGTTGACAGCATGAAAATGTCAGTTCAGAACTCAGTGGGGAAGAAAAAAAGTGTAAATCACTCATTTTTAAGGACATGACTAGTCTCACTAAGAAGTACATTTAAAGTTAAATTATCTCGACTACTGCAGAGAAAGGTCAGTTAATCCTTTTACTTGGAGCACATAGTTATTCCCTAGGATGGTTTTTTTTTTCCTTATTCCATGCAAGTTTTTATATCATAGGGGCCCCAGTCTTCAACACAATTAAGAGTTATTGAATTTTCATTTGCACTGTTGCTTTATTCTCATCTTGCTGGAGTAAATGCAGTTTTCAGCCCCACTCCTCTACAGTATTAATTTTTCCATTAGCTTTATGGAAGCCATCAATTCACTGGCTTTTCTTATGATTTAAAAACATCATCTCAGTAACATTGTTATCTACCAGCCATATTTCACAGATCTTGTGAAACTGGTTTATACTGATATCTTACTTAGCATCTGGCTGACAGGACAATTGCAGGAAAATATTGCCAGAGATATAAGGCCATTTTGTGATAAATAATGAGCTTTAAAGCTTAACAGGTTGTTTTCTTCAGAAGGAATCATAGCAGTTCTTCTAAACACAAAAGAGCCACTTCCCATACAAAGGCTGAGACGGAAAGTGCCCCTTAATGCACTAAATAAATCCTAGAGTGACCAAGCAACAGCTTAGCTCTGAGCTGAAGTTTTTCATGGCTTCTTGAATTATCTAATTTGCCAAGAGTGAGTGACTGCTTCTGGGAGTATATGTTAGCTAATAATGCATTCCAGAGTTATTAAGGTTTATCATGTAAATCTTTATTTGAATGCTTTTAAAATGCATATTACTTTCTTGATAAACTATGATGGCTCCTCAGGAGCCATTAATACAAATTAGGGTGCATACCATATGCAGTAGAAGACCTTATGAAAAGTACTTATTCCACATGCAAAGTAATCAGCTCTTAAATTATATTAAATACTGCAGCTGTAATGTTTTCCCCCCAGTCTCAGGGATCAGATCAGTTTTTAAAAAATCTTTTTTACTAAATTTCATTTCCTCAGATAAAAGCCCAATTTTCAGTTGTGCAACCAGGAGGTGAGAAGTTAAGAGACTGACAAATCGCAGGGAGGGGAGGACAAGCTCCTTTCATTTGTACCAGTTAGAATTCCCCAGATACTGTTCATAAATAATTTCCATAATCTTAAAAATGTCTTGCTTTTGATCAGAAACCTCCTATGTACATGCAGAACAGAGTTTCTTGGTTATTATTCTTACTTCCAGGTCCATATATTCAGTGCCTTTTTAAAACATACCACAGTTACCTCTGCCCTGCCCAGTGAGTTCTTTGGGATAAACTTATTTTCCATAGTCATGGCAAGCTTAGGTGTTTATTCACCACACCATAGCACTGCTGCAAACATCATCCCCAGCTGGAAAACCCACCCTGATGCATGTTAAGTGAATAGGATGAAAGGAAGGAAAGTTGCATTGACTTCAGCTAGAGTCAGGTCAAATCACAGCATCGCACCTTGGCCTCCTTCGAGCTCCTCCGAGGCAAAATGAGGTTTTGAGCCAGGCACGCTCTGCGAGGCAAAACCAGGGGCTGTGGAAAAGAGACAGCTTCTGGGGGAATGGTGTAAACATTAGCTCAGCTATAATTACAGATGGCTTGGCTAAAGGAGATCGTTGCCGTGAAATAAGAAGAAGAGAAAAATCTGAGTGAAAGCCCTGGGATCTGCCCAATGCTGGATAAAGTGACCTTGTCATCACTGTGGGTGGCAGGGGATCTTCACAGACTGGTTGTCACAGGTGAAGGGAGGATGGTTTCGGTTGTGCATTGTGGAAGATAGAAAACTGGATAAAAATTTCCTTCATACAGGAAAGAGACCTGAGGAGGGGTCCTGTATTGCTTTTCTAATGGAAAGATCCCCAGATCTCTCCATGAAAAGTCCTCCATGCCAAGTGGGGGAGGCAAGCAGCTCTCCCGCCTGGGTGTGGGGCAATGCCACTTTGCAAACCTTCTCAGGTGCTTGCAAAATGTTCCTGGGATCAAACTGGCCTTGAGAAATGGGCAAGAGGGTGACGTGGAGAGCATCTCTAGGCACTTGGCAAGCCACAAACTACTGCAGCACTCATCCACCCTACGTGGTCAGGTAAATTAGCTCAGCAGGGGCTACAAAACCAGGGAGAAAACTTTGTCTGGCAAACAGTTTCTGATCATCAGTTACAACTTTTGCAAGGTTCTGCAGTGTCATGACTTGGTACCAATTATGCATTTGAAGACATCCTGCTGGAAGAAAGCTGTTAGCATTCCCTGACACATTTCTGCTCATTAGATGGCAACAGGTAGCAGGGGACTGTGGAAGGAGGGTTTGTTTATGTGTTACATCTGCAGGTATTCATCTACAAAGTTCTTTATTCATCAGTGATATATCATGCTGGTGCTGAGCACATCCTGTACACACATATATATCTTCTTGACAGACTAAGACAGGCAGGATTTGGAGAGAAATTCTGCTTTTTTAAAAACAACCTCAAGCAAACTGTCCATATCAGATTCAGTTCCTTTGTTTATGTTTTTGAGCCCCATCTCCATCATTATCACATTCCTACTGAAATTTTGTGGTTTCAGACTTTGGCAAGTTCTGTTGAAAGCAAGATAATTGAAACACATTAAAACCTTTTTCAATGGCTCCTTATTTCATCACGGATCAAGTGAGACTATCTGAAGGAGTGTTTTCCTTCCCTGCAGCTCTTACCTCTATTATTTTCTTTCCTATAATGAACCTACTTGGTCTAAGTTCAAACTTTTACCTTTTCACACCCTTTGCACAAAACAAGTTTGGTTTTACTATGGCAACCATGCCTCAAAGGAAGGATCTTTTCTCTGTCTCTAGGGATAGAAGTCTCCAGACTTCTGCTTTTCTCTCCTTTAAGAAAGGACTGAAATATATATGGCAGCAAGGCTTGTAAGATCCACTTTCCACAGATGTTGGTGTGAACTGTTTCTGTGTTTGTGAGCAGCATTGGGCAGAGTAGGCAGAGGCAGCGTCAGATTAGCTCTGTTCGTCTCCCAGGTGCAGGGTGGATGGCTCTGGATGTGCTCCAGGCACAGGGGCACTCAACAAATGTTGTCACAATAATGCTGCACTTTTATTCTATGAAAAGCAGCGTGAGGCACCAGTTCCCTTATTGCTCCTTGCATGGTGAGGAGCAGCACTATGAGAGATTATAGTGCAATTGGGAAGTATAGAGAAGGTGATAATTTATGTGATAATGTCCAATAATAATGTATGTGCATTCATTCCCATAAATGCCAAGACACCGTCAGAGCCCATCACTTTCTGCACAATTTTAGTCAACACACTAAGGCCTTCAGCTGCCAGCACATGTTGACATTTCTGGGGTTTTTCCTGTTAAACTGAGCAAGCATTTGAGCAGTGTTCCATTAACCCAGGCCTGGGAGGTGGGTTTGGCACGGGATGCTCCTGTTGCTGCCATATCCAGCGGCTCCAGTCGCTGGCGCGGTGCCTGCGCTCGACACGGAGCGGCCACGGGGCTGTGAGACAAGCTTTATAGGCAAACACGCTGCAGGGCTGCAAAATTAACACCTAAGTGGCGGGGAGAGCGTGAAAGCTAAAAATACCTACCCACAGCCAAATTTGGAGCTCGCATTAGGCAGATTTTGTGTCGTTCCTTATCCCAGCTCCAAGCCATCTCCTCCCAGAGTCTGGGCCAGCCACACTCAGCCGCTGCCCCGACAGCTTTGGAAACGTCACAGAGAGTTTTTTGTGGTCCTCTCCAACGGAGGTGGCAGATGAGCTGCACAGCTCCAAACCCTTGGGAGGTGAAAGCAAGAGGGCTGACAGGCACTTTCCCAGCACTTTCCCACCTTGCTTTCCAGATCTCTCCAGGCAGATCAGCAGCAGACTGAAAACACTCGAGTCCCGCTTCCACCCAACTCCAAAAGGGTAGGAGCACTGGATAGAGCAGCAGAGGGAGAATTACCCTGCAACACATCTAAGATGATTACCATTTAATATATGCTATTCTGCTAGAGAGACTTACAACTGTGTGTGATGGGCTATGCTCTCCCAAGAACAATTTCTTTAAAGTGGATTTTGTAACTGTGGGAGGGCAGACAGGTACCTCCCAGCTGTATCACACTGGGACTGCTCTCAGCCACAGCAGAGAGCAAAGAGAAGTACAAATTCAAGCACAGGCAGCAGGCAGAAGCTAAGTTTCATACAGAGGAGAGGTGTATTCAAAGAGCAATGTGTTAAGGCAGTATTTTGTTTCCTTTCTCTGCAGTGCTGCTGTGCCTTTCATTTAAAAGTATTGAGACGTGGTGTTAAATTTACAAGCAAGAAGGACATAGGAAAAGTTGATAATAGCCGTGGGCTCAGTCTATAGGGATTGATTCTGCCAGTGATTGAGCTGCTTTCCATTAAACAGCTGACAGCAATGCTGGGTGTTCGATTTACCCTTCTAGTGCCAGGATTTTTTACCCAAACTCCCTCTCTGTCCTCTCCAGGACTGTCAGAATATCTTTCTATACCACTAAATACTTAATTTTCTTGATTACTGTAACAATCCAATACACTAATCAAGCAGACACAGACATTCCTTGAGCAGACAGTCACAGTGACCACAGTGTCCGAGGGGATTTCTGGTAAGACTATGAGGATTTTTACACAGTTTTAGAGCTCCGAGAAATGATCTTATGGCATTTAAAAAATTCTCCAGACCTGCCCAGCAGCCTGCATTGATTTTCCTGAGTGGGTGAGCTTTATTTCCAGAAATGCTCACACAAATTCCCGTTGCTGCGATAGTCCCTGAGGAGACAGCCTTTCAGGAGGACAAAACACTACTGCTGTATATTTCACACAGCTCTCCTCCACCTCAGACCTCTGCATTCAGCATTCCTATCCCCAGAAATACTGGTCTTATCAATCCATCTGAGATGTTTCAAATTTTCCGACCTGATACCAATCAGTTAACTAATCAAGAGGCTTACACTCCACAGAGTCACAGAGTATTCTGAATTAGAAGGGACCCACAAGGATCACCCAACTCTTAAATGAATGGTTTCCCCCCAAGCTAAAAATCAGAAGTTCAGCAACTATTAGCTGTTTTAAACAAAACTCCAAAAGCCTGTTAAAATCTCCCTGGGTTTCAGAGGACCCTCTTTAAAGCTGTCACTCCCCAGAGCTCCATTTAGCCATCTCCAAAGCAGCAGCAGCTCACCAGGCGTCACCCCGGCTGACCCACAGCCACACGTGCAGTGGTTGGGCTGGGAGAGGATCCCAGAGCCCACCAGGATTAGATCTCACACCCAGATGTGAGTTTAAACCACACAGTTACCCTCTGGTACCCAGGGGTGCAGTGAACTGCAGCGCTGGAGGGAGGAAGGCAGGCTGAAGGCACTGACTTTTGTCCAAGAACACCTCCTGCATCTGGAGGTTTGCTGCAGTCCCCTCTTTTGTTACAATCGGTGCAGGGAAATCATGGAAATCTGTTCACTGAGGGACCAGAAATAAGCAAAGGCCCCAAATCTGGAACCAGGTATCTCTCTCTGAGAAAACCAGTGCAGAGATCAGCACTGGGTAACACCAGCCTCAACAATCTCCGATGATCTACAACTGAAGTCTGGTGTGCGAGGCAGCCAGCCAGGAAGGGGAAATCATTTCAGCTCAGGGTTATTTCTATTTTTAACATTTCTCTGCTTATTTCTGCCTTTCAAACATAATGCAGTGCAGACAACTACCTGTGCACTGAATTGCAGAGGTTACCGGGGTGGTTTCAGATGCAGGTGGAGCTGCAGAAGGAGACATTTCTTAAGTGGGAAAAGCCAGTGATAACCAAGGAAATTAAATCCTTTTTACCCACCTCGTAAATCCTCCTCCAGGCAGTTCTGGGACAAATTAGCAATAGGTTATAAACCCCAGCGGTGTATTAAGAAGCCTACATTCCATCTGCTGATTTTTAGGTCAACTCTTAGAGATTCACATAAGAAAATTATTTATTAGCCAAATGTAAATATTTCTCCTCCAATTTTTTAGCAATCTTACTCCTGACCAAGGAATAATTGGCAAATAAAGCAGCTACCCTCGTATCCAGGGGAGAGGGCTCACCCAGGCACGTTACTGCAGACAGTTACGCTGTAGAGAGTAGTTAGCAGTAATGAATAATTAATGAATAAATAATTTATTTGTGTCTCAATACCCCAAGGTCTTTGGGCACCTTCACAGAAAATAATTAAAACAATAGATTACAAATAAGATGACAAGTCCCCAGGCAAGGGGATGTACATAAACCCACAGTAATTTAAAAACAGAGAAGACGTGAAGGCAGGAGCTAAAAAGTTCTTGTGTTCTGCTCTACAGAGTGCACATATCCTGATGGTGCCCTGTGCCCTACCCTGGCATGGGGAGAAGCCAAAACCAAGGCAAATACCAGTGCTAGCAAGACATAGTCACAAGCTTCATTGTCATAAACATCTAGACATTAAAGTGTGATAGCTAGGAAGGAAAACACAAATTTACAGGCTACAGAGACGCCTGAATCCATGAGTGCAACTAGTATGAGATGCAGGTAGTTTCTGGCCATGTCTCCCATGAGAGCCTTTTCAGTCAATCCTCCAGCAATTCAAATGGTTTGGGGGGCAGAAGTTCCTGAGTATTTCCAGCTTTGTGCCTCTTACATAGACCCATCCAAGTACTGCAGCTGCTGAGAGCTGGGCCAGACACCATCCCTAGCAGAAAGCAGCCCAGAAGCTGCCAAGGTTATCAACACATAGATACCTGTGGTCTCTGGGGTAGCCAGAGCCATCCCCATGCACAGCCTGAATTGGGAATTACAGTGGGCAGATGCTTCTCCCTGCTGTGTACAAACACACAGACTGTTCTCAAACCCTTTCACACCCCCTTGAGTAGCAAGATCTCAGCAAAACACAATAATCTAAAAGCGCCTTTTTCCAGTGACCCAAAGAAAGGTTTCCAGGTACCATTTGAGAGGCCACAGGCATTACATTTAAATAAAAGAATTTACTGATCTGAATGGTTATAAGTAAAACGTGGAATGACTCTGGCATTGTTAAGGGTTGGGGAGCAGAAGGGGAAAGTGGCTGTTTGCAATCTGGAGCACCTCTGTCCTTTCTGTGCAGATGCTCAAAGAAATCTTTCCCCGATTTTCATTTCTCTCTTGATGGTGCAGTGTAAAGGTCCCTGAAAGCTAAAACTTATCATTAAATACTTTCAGTTACTTGTGAGCATTGTGAAGCCAATATTTCCCCGCTGCAGAGAAAGAGAGTATTTGTCCTGCATGCCCATATATCCAACCTACAACATTACCACTTTCCACATTACACTTTCAATTGTACAGCAGCTTGGCAATGCTGCCACTGCACTTCATCTTTAGCATGAGCAGAAACCTCCCACTGACTTAAACTCAGTGATCCACCTGAAATCTTACCCCATAGCTCTAAAGAGAGCCCAGCCTGCCACCAGAGTGATGGTATTGGTTGAAGAAAGTGGCAAATCTGCAGAGCCAGGAGATGAGACAGCATCCCTCAGTAGTGCCCACAGTTAGTTCAGCTTCAGTTAGTCAGGAAATTTCACCTTGGTTTTCATTGTTTACCTCATTCCATTCCCTATTACATTTGTAATTCTCTCAGTGAAGCTCATCATTAGGTTTCTCCATAGTTTCTGAACACCTCCCCAGGGCTCAATGCAGCGATGGGGAAAGTGTGAACAGCCTCACGAATTAACAGAGCTCTTGCCAACATCAGTGCTTCCCCACCTCCCGAAGGAATGACTCTTTTATAGAGGGGGCAGAGCTGGAAACCTTGGATGAACACCCAAAAATCTTTGCAGAAAAATCAGGACTCAGTTTCACGTGACTCCACAATACCAGCAAAGTGCATTTAGAGACACTAAATGGTGTGAATTGGGGGGAGTTGTGTGTCACAGCCTCTCACCAGCCTCTGCCTGTGTTTGGGGTTAGACCTCCCCCATCCCTGTGTGCATGCGTCACTCCTTCCTCTCGGCGTCACTAAACACAACTGCTGGAGCAGGTGACAGATCCACCCTTAGCAAAGGAAAGTAACTTCTGGAGGTCACACTGCTTCCCTGCCTCCAGTAAAGCCCAGAGTAATGGGAGCAGTTATGCCTCTAGGCACTGTCGACTCCCAAAATGAGTTTATAAGATACTTACTGAACATTTAGAGATGAGCTATGAAACCATCTCCAGCACCAGTAAAAGTCATGGCACAGTGGGGAACACTTTGCCATCAAGTGAAGTTTCTGGCCAGCCTCAGCTCACCTACCTGGATGGAGGATGAGAGTCCTGGCCACACCTCTCTACCCCCAAGGTGAGGATTTAGGCACAAAGCACAGTCCCAGAATGGTTGCCATGTCCTTACACTTTCCAAAACACAAGCCTGGGGTGCAATAAAGCACATGCTGTTGGGTTTAGAGGTTCTCCTTCTCCATACTTGAATGCTATAACTATTTTTAAATAACTTGTTTATGTCCATTGTCTGGAGAATTGGGCTCAGTATGTGCCATAGCTCCGAAAGGCATAAATAATTACTGCTTCGGAGTTGTTTAATCAGTCTGCCTCCAATGAGGTTTTTGGTGAGTTTTTGTTGTTGTTTAATTGTTGTTGTGCTGTGCTTTGGTTGGGGTTTTTTGGGTAGATTAAAGGGTTATTTCTGTTGGAAACAGACATCTTGGTAATACTGAAAATGAAATGTCCTAAATCAGAGCCTAGCAATGCATTATTTCACGCACTAGCTGCTGAATGATGAATTAATAACAGTATCTCAAATACATCTTCCATCAATATGCTTATTCAGATTCCATCAGCATTTAATTAACATAAATTATATGACATTAGGAGGATTCAGGCAGTCATCAAAAAGAACACTTCTCTTGTAAGCTACTGAAATTCTTGTGGTTTCTGCAAGGCAGCAATTTTTATTTTTATTTTCCTCTAGAAATTCATCACAAATCAAATGTTTTCACAGCAAATTTAGGGCTGGCTTTTTCCTGATTTTCTGAGGATGGGATATTAGATCTCTGGCTTTGTTTCAGGTGTTCTAAGTTATATGCCAAGGAAAAGCACTTATACAAAGGAAGTAATGGCAGTATCTAACTGCAGAGGGACCTTCAGCAGTCCCTATAACTCTACAGTGAGGTGGACCATCAGTAAACCACACAAGCCATTTTTCATCCAAGCATCTAAAGTCAAGAGAAAATAGTTATGAGTGTCCTAAAAAGAATGGGTTGTTGTTTTTTTTTTAATCTCATAACAATACAAAAGGACTTGGTGTTCTGCCTTCAGAAGGGTGCAAGAAAAAGCACATTGAATCCAGAAATGGAAAAGTTAAGGTACGTGCTAGGAGTGTCAGCCAAGTGACCAGAATAATGAGGAGGGAAAGAACAGCTGTAGTCCCCCATTGGGCTGTGCAGCATCCAAATGCTCATTTGCAGAAAGAAGGGAACCAAGCACAAATGGCAAGAGTGAAAATACAAGGACATGCAGGTGCCTGATGACGGAAATGAGGATATCAATTTTTCGACATTCTGAGGATGAGAGGGAGATGCCTGCTTTAACTTAACACAAAGAACTAAAAGCTGGCAGAGTTAAACTAATAAAAAGCAATTTTTCTTAAGTATCCCTCTAAAATCACATTTTGCAGTTGCTTTTGTAGCTTGTACTTCAGTTTAACTGTATTCTTTTGTCCTTTAATTTTATTCAGTGAAAAATTTTACTCTGAAGAGATACAACAAACCAAAATATTTTATCCTGACCGATGTGGTTATTCTTTAAATTAGGACAGGGGACTGCCAAGAAGTGTCCATCTCCCCAGGCTGCTACTGCAGGGAGGCAGTGCTCCAGCCTAGAATGTCAGAGCTGCATGTGCAGTCAGAAGCAACTTTTTCCAAAACTATGTGAAGTTTCCTATGCATAGTAAAGAGCAGATCCTAGCCCCAAAAATTTTTGGGGAGCTTGTAACAGGGGGCTGACTCTCCTTTGCATCACATGAAGGAGAAAGAGTGGCAGTATAAATAAGTGGAGTTATACTGCAAGTAGTGGGGAAAAGATGAGCCCTGCATTCCATTACACTGTTCTAGTCCATATAATCTCCTCCAAATTACTCAATATAAAGCTCACTATCCAACAGCCCTCCCTGCTATTGTTATGAGTTGCCATATAGTGACGGCGCTAAGCACCCTCTATCCTGCAGCAAGCAGCTGCTCCCTCTCCAAAGCATCCACAGGGGACCAAACAGGCAAAGGGAAAATAATAAGCACAAAGTATCCACAATTAGGCAGCAAGTCAGGAACTGAAGCAGGAATAAAGCCCACGTCCTTCCTGCCCTTGCTGCATGCAGTGGACACCATGCTGGACCCTCTGGCTATGTAGATCTGCTGGATGCAGGAGGCTGTGTTAAGACTCCAATATTAATAACCACAGTTCCCACAGGCATCCTGCTGGTCTGACAGATAAACCAGCAAGCATGGAACATGCCTTGAGGAGGACAGTTCTTCCCTAAGCTGGCAGAGGACGTGAAATGCCATGGAAAGATCAGAGGCACAGCCCTACTATGGGAAGCTGTTTTCAAAGCGTGCCACGTTCATGCCCACAATCAAAGTAGCTGTGGGTATTTGTGAAGCCTCAAAACTCTGGCCATAGAATAAGTCTCATTTGGGTTTTCCCCATTGAAGCAAATCACTTGTCAGGTTTGAGCCTCAGAGCTTGGAAAGCAGAACTGCAGGACCATCATTTTTGTGTGGCCATTTGCTTCCATCCCATCCTTTTTCATATCCAGAATTGAAGGGCTCAAGAGGAGGTCTTCAAAAAGAGTAATGGTGGCCTTAATCATCCTCCCACCTTAAGATACTATTAAAAATGGGGAGATGAAACTCTCATCCTTCCTTCATCTGCAGTGCGACACATACCAGCTCTATGTTTACATGACCTACACATCTTTGGGTACACCTTCTCAGCACAGAATACTCCCAGGAGCAGAGGGAACAGCACAGGCAGGAGATTGGGCACCACTCAGGCTCTGGCGTTTTTACAATAATTACTGAGATTTTCAAAGGGGAAATGAACTGTCAAAATCTGATTTTAGCTTGGTGTGAATTGGACTCCCCAACCTCTTGGGTTATTTTTTTAAGACATCCAGATCAGAAATAGTAACAAAAGCATTTGCCCTTTTTTATCCCCCCTTTACTTCTGCATTTTCCATTATACAAGTACGAAGCAGTGCTGTGCTATGACAAGCAGCCAGAGCTAAGCTGAAACACCACTTCTGCTATAATCCCTCTCTTTCAGTTGCTCATTTCCCTTTCTCATGACATTCTCAAGAGGATTATTAATAATAACTGGGGACAGAGATCTTTTCTATCTCTAACTTTGTAATGGGTAAGTTTTCCCTGGAACATATTACTGAATTTTTTTTTGCCAGACATCGCCGTGCCATGCCCCACTCCTCAGGAGCATTGGTATTTCCAGAAATTAAGTTAGCTCCACTAACTGTGTTATACCTTCCAATCTTGACAAACCACCCTTCATTGCCTTAATGTTCCCATTATGTTTGATACATTGCATCACTGTTCATTTATTATGGCATTTTAACTTAGGTTCAGATTATATATCACTGGTGGAGCTCTCTGGGATAAAGGGCAATGAACGTTTTAATTGCCTGATAAATTATTAAGGACACTCCTTTAATTGGGTAATGTGGTGTTTACATCTTTGAAGCAAACACTTACAGAATCTGTATGGGTGCAGATTTGTCTAAACACACAGCCAGCAGCCTCTATCTCCCCTTGAGAATAATAGTTTTATCAGGCTATTAAAATAAACACCACACAGGATAGATTGTACCAGATGCCAGGGGAGATCAGCAGCTGGAACAAAGAGACGAGCCTCCATCAAAGTCAAAGGAGGTGCACTGACTTACATCAGCCAAGGGACTGGTCTTCCACATCCAATGGATCTTACTCAAAGCAAGGGAAAATAGCAAAAGACCTACATTTTCCACTGCTTTAGCTAACCTAGTTCATTTGAACTGAAATGGGTCACAGTGTACCCACACAAGGAGTTCAGCAGCAAACCTGACTTCAGAGGGAGCCCAGGGAAAATGCAGCTGGGGAGAGAAAGTGCATATTGCGCTAAACAGAGCCTGCTATGGCAGAAACCCGGGCTTCTGGCAGCTCTTGCATGCAGGTCAAAAATATAACATCCCCTGGAAGGACACAGCCTGAGCAGCCCCTTCCAGCCCATGGAGAAAAGATGGGACAGTACAGCTGGGAGGAAGCACAACCCTGCCTGAAACCTTGCTGCTCCCAGCTTTCTATTCAGTCTACTCATATCTGTACTTTGCAACTCTGATTTCCTCAAGTTTTGCGACATCCCTTCTTTCCTGAGCTGTGTGAATGTAAAAATATTTGTTGCATTCTTCCCAGACAGATGCTATGCTTCTTGCTTATTAAAATAGAGAGGAGGGAGCAGATTGTCTAGGATGAAGCTTTATGCTGCTTAGAAGTATTGAAGAAATAGGCTTTTTAGGATAAGTTAACATTTCAAAGGTGTTTCATATCTATTTGTTATCAGCTTTCGGTAACACAGAGCGCCTGAGCTCAGTCCCTGCATACAAAATACCACTGTAATGAATTGTACTTTATCTCGCTCTGATTTGGCCCCTGCAAGTCAAGCTTTGCACAGGTTCAAGGTAAAGAGGTTCTAAGCCTGCAGAGGACAAAGCCACTTTTATTTCTGTAGCTTTGCAGTGGCTCCACTCACAGCTGTCTTTGGAGCAATGTCACTGTGGCTCAGGGCAGTCTGCGCTGGGACCACCGAGGCTAAGGGGCAAGCAGTGGGCAGGAGCACGCACAGAGCCCGTGCGGAGGGTGAAGGCAGAGCAAATAAGACCACAGCATTGGCTGTTTTAGCTGTTTGGGCACAGATAGCCACTGCACCAGTGAGCAGTCACAGCAAAAGGCAGGTGTGGCTGCACCCAGAGGAGAGGAGTGGGAAGATGGGCAGCACCAGCACCCAGCAGATGGAATGGGGAGCCTCTCCTGCAGCCCTCTGGTACACTTTATGACCCCCTTCTGTCCCTAAAAATGTTTTCACCAGAATTGCAGAGCACAGAGCTCCCTGGCTTTCACTTTATTTAAGGTTTCAGTCTCCTTCCTCCTCTATGGCCAGAGGACAGCAAAGCAATTTGATAAGAAAACACACAAACACCCATGTACTTACATGCACATCTTATGTATCTAGGATACATTACTTTTCCTAAAAAAAGGTGACACTTTACTGCGTTCCTTACATGTCAAGAGGTCACAGTGTTTTGTTGGGGTCGGAATCCAGCCCCGTGACCCTCTTGCACAGCAGCTAGGTTTGGCCCCCCACTCCCCACAGCATCTGGGCAAAAAAACATTTCAACCTTACATATAAAAGAACCCTCTGCCCTTTCAAGGGCTGCTGAGGAAAACGCAGTCACAAAGCTACTGCTTACCGTTGGTGAATCTCAAAAACAAAGCCAAATTAGGTGAAATCCCAGCTGTTGCCTTCTTACAAAAGCTGAGGTTGAAACCAGTGCATCCAGAAAAGCATCTGATTCAATGCTCAGATCTTAAGAAAATCAATCCCTGTGAACATGCACCCAAATGAAAACAAGAGCAGATGGAGAAATTCCTCAGGTGAATGTTTCCAAACAGATCAATGCACAAATGCCTGTGGATTGATTTCCTGGAGCTTCAACCCCACATTAGCCCATCAAGACAATCCTAATCAGCCATGGATCTATGAAAACAGGGATTGGGTCTATTACAGTTTCTTCTCTCTCCCTCTCCGATTCTTCTTTCCACTCCTCGCCAAGCTCTGGCTGCATGGGCACCTGCTCTGGGAAAACCCAGGACAGCCCTTCCTGTTCCCTCTCCATGCTGTCCTGCACTGGAGGACACCTTTGCACCAGGAGAGTGGTAGAGACGAGCCCTGCGATGTGCCCCCAGAAACGCTCTCTCCCACACAGCTAAATGGCTCCAGACACTTCAGTCGAGTACTTTGAAGCACCACATTTCAGCAATGAAAGTGAGAACATTGTGGGAAACAGCCTTAGGTATCCATGCTGAAACTGCAAGCATCAGAGCACTCAGGCTCTGCTTCCATGGCAGTTTTGCACTGAGACATCCCACCCCTGCTGCAGCACCCAGCAGGGAATTCCCTGCGAAAAACTCTTCCCATGGCTAACCCAGCTGTGCTCTCTCCCACCCCTGGGTCCAAGCTGGGCGCTGGCTGAAGCAGCACCCGTTTCTGGAGCAATGCTCAGCATTTCCATTTGCTGAGCATCTAATATCCCTTGTAGAAATTGGCAGATAATGGAGTTTCCAGTCTGATGGACAATGTAGGTCAGAGAGGAAAAATTTAGTTGCAGTTGATCCCAAAAGGATGTTTTCCACTTAATTAAAAAAATCCACATTTCATTTCAAGTCTACTTTAAATATTCTAAAAGACAGGTGGTTGTTTGGTTTTTTTTTAAAACGAAGGGACATTTTAAAACTAGAAAATTATTTCAAAACAGAGTCCAAGAGTTTAATTGAAATTATTGAAACAGTATTTTGTGAGTTTTCAAACGGTGAGAGTAACAGTTTTGGAAGTTCTGCACCAAAATGTGCTGTAACCAAAAACATCACTCTGACTTAGGACATTGTTGTGAAAAGTCTGAGAACGCTCAGCAAAAGAATTCCACTGAAAAAATTCCACTTGGAAAGAGTTAGTGGCAACTTTTGCAGCCCGTTGCCAATCCTTTCCCTCTCTGCACTTCTTTACAACGAAAACATGTCTAGAAGGGTCAGCAGCAGAAGTGTGTCATTTACACTGTCTGCAGGGATTAGAAAACTGGTATGAATTATCCTTTTCATTAATTACTTGATCCTACTTAATCCCCAGTAGATGATGTTGACCTCAATAGACCAAATCTAGGTTTCTTAGCCTACACAACCCCTTTACACTGTTCCCTAGCTCCTGTTGCAGAGACACTTTCCAGCTGTGTTACACCCTGGCTTGCCTTCACTGGGGCTCAGAATTTCCGTGGCACATTCACTGCGAGTCCTGCCAGCTGCCCTGGGCAAACCCCAGCCCTCCTGCACCCCTCAGTGACCTGGATGTGTCTGCCATACTGCCCCAAAATAGTGAAAATCCTTCAGACAGGACAAGGCGTTTGAGATGTGTGTCACTCTGGAAATTCAGGGAGATTTGCATCCTCCTGAAAGTAAATTTTCAGAGAGCCATGGGCTGTTGGACATTCCAGGCCAAACTAATGCCAGAAGGAGAGCGTAAATCTGTGGTGTAAAGGAGGCAGCACTGTGGACAATCCCAAGCCAGTTCTAAGGGATATCAGTACTGTGACATATACAAATTGATTTCTCAGCCTAAGCTTAGTGGCTACTTATCTCCAATAGCAAAATTACATTCAATTAGATTTGCTAAATAATTCATGGCAGTACATTTGATGTGGCAGGAAGTTCCAGCAGTGAATCGCCAGTGTTTCACATTACTGTGCTGACAGTAATTTGGATTGTTTCTTACACAAAGACATCTTTCATTGTTTCCACCATCCACACCCAGATTCTTCTGGGGCTTGTAGCCTCACAGTCTCCTCTTAGCTAAGGCTCTATTTGAAGGGATAAAAGGTAGCTGCAGCACTGAGAAGAAGGGTTTGGGAGTATTGGCTGACAAAAAGCTCCACATGACCTGGCAATGATTTTCCCCCTCTGCTCTGCTCTGATGAGACCCCACCAGCAATGCTGCATCCAGCTCTGGGGTCCCCAACATAAGGAGGACAAGGACCTTCTGGAGCTAGACCAGAGGAGCTACAGAGATGCTCTGAGGGCTGGAACAGCTCTGCTGTGGAGCCAGGCTGGGAGAGCTGGGGCTGGGAGAAGAGAAGGCTTTGGAGAAACCTGAGAGCCTCTTCCAGCACCTAAAGGGGCTCCGAGAGAGCTGGAGAGGGACATGGGACCAGGGATGGAGAGATAGAACAAGGGAGAACGGTGTTAAAATGAAAGAGAACAAGTTTAGAATGGATACTGGAAAGAAGTGCTTCCCTATGAGGGTGGTCAGGCCCTGGCACAGGTGCCCAGAGAAGCTGTGGCTGCCCCCAGATCCTGGAAATGTCCAAGGCCAGGTTGGACAGGGCTTGGAGCAACCTGGGACAGTGGAAGGTGTCCCTGCCCATGGCAGTGGGATGGAACAAGATAGTCTTTAAGGTCCCTTCCAACCCAAAACATTCTGTGATTCTATGCAAAATAGTCATTCTTATAGAAGTTTTTAGCTTAAAGCAATTTAACCATACATGGAAGTTGGATTTACTGGTGGATTTTTCTCCAGCAATGAAACACTTTCAAAGCTCTGCAAATCTTTTGTAATGAAGTGATGCAGAACCACTGTTTAGTCATGCAAATGAAATGAGAATTAACTGTAAAGCATTCCGAGGACCATGAACTTTTTGCCAGAACTCATAGCAAAAGATTTTTATTGTCAATCAAAAGCACAAAACACTTCAAAACTGTCTTTTGTGTGTGTGCATTGTTGGGAGAAGGGCAAGTGAGACAGAGTAAACATTTTCTGCAGTCTGCAGGATAGCCAGGGTATCAAATATTGCTGGAAGGACGAAAATAGTTTTCTGAGAAACCTATGAACAAATACATAGAATTACTATTGCAAGCTGAGAGGGAAGAAAATTTTCCATTCATCATTGAAGCACCCCAACCTTTACCAAACCCATTCTTTTGCAGTATCCTGCACAAAACCAGAGCAGACTTTCAAAGAACAAGGCTTTGGCAAGCAAGCTACAAAATTCACTCTGTTCTGCTTTGCAGTCTGAATTTTGTTTTCATTTGATGGTAAGAAAAACTGTTTTTCTCCCAGGGTAAACCCATGATCCACTGAAGCCTAGGGAGCAATCCCAGGTTTGGCCCAAGACAGACAAAAATGAGCTGGTCCCTGGTCTCAATGACTTTCTGCTTTGGCATCTGAAAGCCTTCTCATTAATTGCTTTTTATAAGACATGTATTAATACACAGGGAACAGCGATGCAGTGTCTGGAGCATATGTTGGATTAGAAATTAAGAACCTGCAACTGTGCCTCCCGTTGTCTGGATGGTTTTGTTTCTTTGTGCCACCGTGTTTTACACCCTCCCCTGCACACGAGTGTAATTAAAGTCACCTGGAAACTTGAGCAGCAGCAAAGCCACGAACTCCAGTCCTACATAACAGCATATTCCTCTAACTGGGTTTGACATCGGCTCTCAAGTGCAGCCTGACTCCATGTCTGCTCCCAAAGAATGGCCAATTCCATAAATACCCGGTACCCCCATCCCATCTACACTTTCTCCCCCGGAAATATCAGGGGATATTTGCCTGGGGGCAGCAGTGCTGGCCTTCAGCCCAGAGCCACAGCATTGCCAAGTCAGACTTTCAAGGCACCACAGACACATTTAAAAGCCCAGCAGAGGCAGGGAGGAGGGGAGATCCTCTCCACACTGAATGTGCAGCACTTTCCTCTTTGAGCTGAAACATCTTGTAAACGCAGTTTAGCAGGCTGTATATAAAATTTGAGCTCTCTATTACCCTAATCTTAGAGATTACTGCAGACTCTCACATTGCTAAGGGATCAAAGATGAATAGCCATTTTAACCTGTGCTTCCACAGCAAGCTTTTACAACATTAGATATAATGACCAGGTGCTCAGCTGGTATAAACTGCTGCAAGTTTATTTTCTCTGCTAGCAACCACAGCCAGTTCATATCATCCAAGGACTTCTTGCAAGGTTACTATTAGACAAAGTTGTTACAGGTCTCACTAAACTATCTAGTATTAATTCATTTTTTTGGTTTTTGCTGAGATCTCCACTGGTGCAAAACAACTCAGTAAGACACTGTCTCTGCTGCAAACACTTGAGTTTGTTGACAAGTAAGATCACCAATGGATACTTTCAAAGAGGAAATATAAAGAACCCTTCCACCACTTGCCAGAATGCAGCTGGGAATAAGATCCAGTGGTCCTGCACAGCACGTGCCACAGGAGGAGCACAAGCACTAGTCCCAGGCACCAGGCACAGGCTGTTTCCAAATTCCTTCTTGTCCTTGTTTGCAGGGTGTGCACCTTGCGACAGCTTCGAGCCCAGCCAGGGAAACAAGGTCATTGTCATCACGATAGTGAGCAAATATCAAAGCTGTGGACTTGGCCTCAGGGTGTGAGTGTCTCCATGAGACAGACTCAAGAGATGCACTACAGGTTGGGGGTGGCTCAACAAGCGGCAGCATCCTGTAAGGAATGAACGAACCAGTTGTCCTTTGCACAAAAAAACCCACAGAATTTGGTTTCTCTCTTAGGCTCCAGTTCAGTTCAGAGCTAGAACTGGCTGTGAGAGACAGAGAGGAAGTCCATCTCAAATGCTTTTGAAAGGGAAAGCTATAAAACAAATCATACAGGTGTTCTGAGAACAAAGTATTACCTCAGTCTCTGGTAATGCAGCCAGGTAACTTCAGTGGGGCTCACGCCCCACAGCGAGAGTAGGCAGCACCCATCATAAAATCTGAACGTCAGAGGTTAAAACATATATTGCAGGAGGAATACATTCATTACAAAAGCGTTGGTGAATTAGTCAGAGAGACTGGCAAAAGACTGGAAAGGCTGGAGAACACTTGAGCATGTTGCCAAAACCCACGAGCCACTGAATGGCTCTGCTGTTTTGCAAGCTAAATGGCTATTCACACTGTTAGGACCAAGAGTGACAGCATGAACAAGATTTATCACAGAACTTCTACTCTGGACTCAATGAAGAATTGCCCCAGTACAAACTTGCCAGCTCTGCTGACGTATATTATCTTTATTAGAAAGGCCTCTCTGATAACCACATTCATTAGGAATTTTAGCAATTCATTTCCTTGTAAAAACTTCTGCGCGTGAATTCAGCACAGACAGATGTGAATGGGAGCGTTGGAAAGACAGCATTATACTAATTCAGAGCTATATTTGCCAGTGGGTGTAGCAAAGAGAAAGGTTTAAAGTAGTGATTTTTCTGTAAAGCACATTTGTAAGCGAGACGGTAAATTACCGAAGAGCCTGTGCTAGCACTGGAGTTTGTATCTAGCCCCTCACTTAATCCCAAAGTCAGATGCAATATGGGGACACTGAAGCCATTGCCCTGCGGGTGCAGTAATTAATGTTCATGCACAATTTCAGCATTACCCCTGGTGCCACAAGATGAAGCTTTTAGCAGCAAGGTCACACAGAATCTCCCAAGCTTGCCATGCAACATCATCCCACTCCCACACAGCCTGACAGGGCTCTCGGAAAGGAAGCAGCACCTCTTGTTTAAATCTGTGTGCATTTATGAATTTCTCAGCTCTCTGTATGCTTAAAAGGTCAGGAATAGGAAATGCAACAGCCTTTGACTTCTGACAGCAAGTTACTCCTTTAATCCTCACTGTGGTGCTGGGGGCCTAAAATCTCCCTGGTCCTGCTGCTGAAATAGGGAGATGATTAAATGCAGAGGGATGCACTATTTCTGTAAGTCACAAACCATCAGTCTGACCATTCCCCAGCCTCTGCCAAAAGGCACAAGTCAGGATTTCCTAGCACCCAGCCCCTCCTTGTCCCTGGACAGGGCTGAGATGAGCATGCATGAAACAGCAGCGAGGTACGCTGAAAAATCAATATTTCAGGCCAGTAAATCCATCTTTAACCTGTGAAGAAAGGGATTTAACCTTGTGATGGTATTAATACAAACCTCACACTATAGGCAAATAGCGACTTAATTTTAGCACCGTATTTTTATCCCTGGCTGGCCAGTCTCGCTAAATGGCATGTCTAACCCTCCAGAGGGACAAAGACCAGTGAAACTTGCAGCATGTTATTATCTCAATGGACAGGTGAGGAAAATCACCACTCAGAGCCAGGAGCCCATCCCATGCAAGAGGACACGAGTGATGTCAGACGCAGCAAGTGCCACAGTGCATTTAACTAAAACTCTGCTGGAAGAGCCGAAATAAGGGCTGACAGACCTGTTCTCCTAACTAAAAGTTCATCATGGCCTCTGTGGAAATGAGGTGTCCTTCTCTGCACCAAGTGGCGAACATGAAGAGACAAGGGGAGTGGATGGACCGGAATTCCAATTACATGGCACTGGTTTGGACATAGGTGCTGCATCCAGCTTCGCTGTAATGCTTCAAAGCCCTTCAGAGGCATTTTTAAACAGAAGGATAAAATGCAAATCTCGCTTCTTGCCAGCTAGAAAAGAATTTTCCACAACAGCCTCTGAAATATTAGGCACGTTATTATTAACATTGTGCGAGAAGTGGACATTAATTAATGCTGAATTGCAAAGAAATTCCAGTAGTATCACATATTTCACTCCTGCTGCTGCAGCAATGAGCTCATTATGAACAAAGAAATTAAAAACATATATCAGAAGGCACAATTAATGGTCTTCCACTTATTATTAACTGTGAGCAACACATACCACCAGACTAGAATAAGCGAGGAGGAGCATATCTCAGCTTTTGTAACAGGATAAGATCACAGCCCAAAGCACATCCTTTGCGGAAAACGAAGTGTTTATCAAGTGACTTCAAAGATACCCACTGTGACCTTGAGCCAAACACTTAATATCTGCCAACCAGTAGGTTTTCTCTCTAAAAGCAGTAAGAGCAGCACTTACCTCCTGCAAATTCAAAGTTTAGGGTGTGAGGATCCCTTTGCTGCTCTGTCCTTGCACAGTGGGTACGACCATGGTTGTGGACACCCCTAAGACTCCTTCAGTCACAGCAAGGGGACAGTGAAATTACAACTCAGGGTCGCCTGGTTGGGTATTTAGGAGCAGCCCTGGTGGAGGAGGAGCTGAGGGAGCCAGAGACACCTGGGCATGGTGGCTGACAGCACAGAGGAGCCCAAAAAGGGGTGGTTACAGCCAATCCAGGGAAAATGGGGCTCAAAGAGCCAGAGGTGAGACAAGACCAGCTGAAGCAGATCAAGCAGGATGGGGTCAGTCAGTCCAAACTTTCCTTGTGCTGCCAGGAGAGGGCTGAGCCTTTTTTTGCAAAGGTGTAGGATTGCACAATCATTCTTAAAGACAAGCGCCAAAGCCACAG
The DNA here is from genome assembly GCA_013397895.1 of Origma solitaria. Taxonomy (NCBI): domain Eukaryota; kingdom Metazoa; phylum Chordata; class Aves; order Passeriformes; family Acanthizidae; genus Origma; species Origma solitaria. The sequence continues at coordinate 1,500,145 of VZRL01003527.1, read as the reverse complement.
CTGCAGTAAGGCATTGATGCTCCAAGGGCACCCGGGAGTGGCTCAGCTCCACCAGCAGACCTGGCCCAGGGACACCAGCTCTGTTCTTCAGCATTTGCCCGTTCCCAAGACATCTGTCACCTTGCAAATTAACCCAGGCTGACATTCAGCCAGGCGCCGCTGCAGCTGCAGTGAACCTTTCCTGCAAGTTCCCATCTCAGATATTTATTTCAGTACTTCTTGCTTTCATATCTCCCTTTACTGTTTCCACCAGTCTTTTTGGCTTGAACTGAACCATTTGCCTTCACATTATTTCCATCATTGCTCTGCCTATATCCAATACGTGTGTCAGTGACTGCAAAATTCCGTGAAGCTTAACTAAATCCATGTTTTCTGGTAAATAATAGCAGCGTGTCCCCCTGTTCAAAGAAAATTATGAGAGATTTATTAATGTAGCATCAAATGAATTTCTGTTTTATGTAATTATGCATTGAATTTAAAAAGAGATGTCATGCAGGCAATCTTTAGAGTCATAATAGACAATCTGTAAGAAAGAACAAAGGAAAATAATGTTAATAAAACATTATGCCCTAAGCAAGAAATACGCTTCATATATCAAACATGAGTAAAGATAGTTATTTGATGTAAAATGGAGGTGTGACCTTGCTGCAGAAGTGTTCATTACCTAACACTGCAACAAGCAAATTAATGGATTTTGGAATGGTGCAAATAACAGTAATAATAATAGTAATTTTGGTTCCTGGCATTTGCTTGCTGACAGCCAGATTTAGCAGCAAGTGGTTTGTGTTATTTTTCTATGAAAGGGATTGCAAATAGAATTCCACATAACCTTAAAGATATTACAGAAGCATGTGTCTAGTGCAAGGGTATTGATGAGTAATCAAGGCTTTGCAAATGCTTATGAGCCAAGCAGTGGAAGCCCAGAAACAAAAGGCTGGCTGCCAGAAGAGTGTGTGCCTTATGCAAGGACACAGGTACGTGTGGTGCTCTCAAGCACACAACATCCTGACATCCCAATCCCTGCATGGCAAGGTGATGCTTATGGTAACTATGGAAATTACTCACGCAATTTCACATGCATTTTGCACGTAATAAATGGTGATAAACAATTAGTGTGTTGATGCTGTTTGAGGGAACTGTAGCACCGCTGGAAGTGCAGAATTTTCAGGTTTGAACACCTTCCTCTCTGCAGAGCCTTGCTAAGCAATGTTGTCTGAATTACCTCCTCCAGTAGGTCCCAGTTCAGTTCTGGCCCTTCTGGGCTGGACTGGAGCTGCCCAGAGCACTGTTAGCCAACATGGCACCACCTCAAATTATCAGCAAGAAATTTCATCTTCAGCAGCTGACAGAGAAGGTTTGCCCTTCCCACCCCCTCAGCCTGTCTGCAGAGCACTGGGAGCAGACCACAAGAATAATGTGCTATTCCAGGCCAAAATTTACTGCAAGAGTGACTGCTGCTCCTGGAGGAGTTGGACAGACAGGGAAAAGCTGATGGCATTGCAGTGATAGAGAGAGCACTGAAGCGCACTGCCCCAGCTGAAGGATGTGCTGCCAAAATTGACAAAAGGGAGCAGGAAACACTGTACAGGGGGTTTTACCTCATTAAACCTCACAAAACCTAAACTAAGCCATAGGAGCAGCTTGCAATTGAGCAAGCAATTCTGTGTGGACCTGGTAGGATCACCTTTGTTTTCCGACAAAGATCGCAAATAGATTTCTACAGCACTTTGATGTGTTTAAGACGGTGAAGTTACTAGGCAAGTAGGTACAATAAAAGAAACATCTCTGCAAATGGAAAACCCCCAGGCACATACTCCTTTTTAAATGCTATTGGAATTTTAAACCCTGATAATTGCTCTGTAATGTAAGCAATTGCATTATGAGCATGAACAGCGCAGCCCATGCATCACCACGGCTGCACTTCAGCTCTGCCTTCAGCCATTTCCCTCAAAGTTCACTCTGACTGCAGTGGGCTTAGCCCTAACTCATGGCAGATGCTGAAGGGAGCTCATTTCACAGGCACACCTGGTGTCTCTGTCGTTACCTGTTCAAGGCTGGCAGAGGGAGGAAGCCCTGCACTGTGGGGCAATGCTGGGCACCAGCTCTAGTGCCACCAGCCAGGACCCTGTCCTGCCTTGGGAAAACAGCTCCAGCAGCATTTCCAGAGGGCACCAAATGCCTTTTGCTGTCTACAGCTGTGATTTATTAGAGACCACTAGAACGAGGCAACTTTTCTAACACAGAAAATTTCCCTCCTCAGAGTGAAACGAATTAAAATGGAGAAGGCTGCTAACAAACCTGGCTGCGCCCTTGCTAGCTCTTGTTTCTCTCAGACTTGAATTAACACCTTCAGAGGCTGCATCTGAAATGTATTCAGCCTGTCCTGGGTTCTAGGCATTTCTTCTCGCCCATCACCACCCAGGCTAATGTCCAGCAGCCCCCAAGAGCTGCCCCACACAGCCTCCTCACCCCAGGGGCAGATGCCAGGGCACACACAGGAACCACCTTCCTCCCCTCCACCTCTTCTATGGACCAACATACACAGCAAATCACCAAAAAAACCCAGCTGTGTCAGGGAGGGAATGAAATGAGCAGGGAAGTTGCCTGGAGGTGCAGGAGATGTTGGATTTGGAAACAACCAGCAGCTCCCCAAAGCTGGAATAGGATCTCCCTGGTGCTGGGCTATAGGTGACCAACCTATTGCTGGAAGGTCTTCCCACAAGTTTGCTGCTTATGCTTTTCACAGAATCCAGGCTGAAATTGTGTGGTGGGTGCCTGCTGCTGAGTTTCAGAGGAGAAAGCTTCACAGAACAGCATCACAGTTTACGAGCAGTGGGCAGGAGAGGAAATGCTGTGTTTTCTCTGTGTTAAGAGCTCTGAAGCATTTAATTGAAAATCTTTAGCAACCCTGTGGTTAGGAAGAGGAGCTGGGAATTTGACAGTAGGGGTTTGGTGTCAAATGTGTGCCTTTTGCTATTTCTGGGGAGGAAAAAAGAAAGAAAGAAAAAAAAGCCAAATTGGCCAAATTGTGATCCTATCCAGCTTTACAAATACTCAGTAAGGACCTCAAACATAGGTCCCAAATCGTGCAGTCAAGCTTACTCCTGGATGTCCTTCCCCTCCAGATCCTAGGAGGGGACACTTCCTCTCCCTAGTCCTTGGTTTTTGGGGAAAAGGCAGAAGGTCCTTCTGCCTGTGTCCTTCCAGAAGAGCCATGCCAGGTGCTCCCCACAGCCCTGAGCCTCTTGCTGGGTTCAGAACTGGGTACATCCCACCAGAACTGGGGGTCTGGCCCCTGGTGCAAGGACTGCACTGTCCCCCCACAGATCCCAGCACAACAAGGGATCATCCCCACCTGGGATTGGAGTCTGTTTTAACCACACCTGTGCCCATGTTCCAGACCTTTTGGCCAAACTGCAACTGTAGTCATTATCACTTCTGAGAATGCTGCGATTTTCTGTACTTTCAGTTCCTCAATTACATTGATTATCACATTAAACATTCCTGGTACTACAGGAACAAACTAAAAAGAATAAGCTTGTATCTTCCTAATACAAATGAAACCCATTTGTACTGCTAAAAGTGTAGCAGGTTCATTGTTTCACAGTAATGAAGCTTTCACCTCAAGAGATTCAATTCATAAAAAATACTTGCCAAGGCTCTGCACATTTCCTTTTTTTTTTTTTAATGCCATTAACAGTCCTTTAAGTTCATATCTGATTCAGCATTAGATCAGCAACTGAAATAAAAGGGAGAAGGCACAAAAAAGCAGAAAAAACCCTATCATTTCCTATGGCAGGGACCCCACATCCCCCTCAGACAATCAGCTCTGTGCCCACCCAGGATGAAAGCATTGTGCACCTTCCCCTGCTATAAATAGCTGCAGACACCTTTGCTCCACTTCCCAAAATAGAGACACATTGCAAAGGAGATAGGAAGAGCAGAACACTGTACATAAGCTCTGTTTTCATAGCTATAAATATGAATTTGTAACCAAACCCACACAGGGTGGGCAATAGCCCAGCCAAGGAGATGCTGTCAGCAGGGGAACCAATTGAAGGATGCAGGCACCAGGTGGGGAGTGAGGAACAAGCAGGGTTTGAAGCTTTTCCACTTCTCCCCATGACATGGTCCAAGTCACAACACTGCGGTTAAAATATGTAACATAAAAATTGAGATCTGGCCGCTCCAGAGTTTCAGCAAAGGTAAACAGTCCATCTTCAGGCCTGCTCGCTGCCTCCATAGGTCAGGACAGGCTTCAAGAGAGGATTTCCTGCTCCACAAGAGCTGTGTGGAGGGACATGGCACCCAGGCTCTGCTCTGATGCTCCCTCGGGGAGATGAGCTCCTGCTACCCCTGGGCAAAACAGAAATGATGCTGCTTTGCCCATCCTGGTGCCTTCAGCCACAGCGTGCTCACAGAATGGCCATGGGTATTAGAGCCCCCAGCACCAGGCGCTGGTGCTGCTGGACCTGCCCTCTCTCCATCCTTCCCTCCTGGGAGGGATCCTGGAGATGAAACCAGGCAGGACATGCCGGCAGACATCGCTCCCATCAGGGGCTCCATCTGCTTCCCTTCCACCAAGAGGCACAGGCTCAGAGATCCGATAGCACCAAAGGCTTTCAAGCTCCAGGAAGGAAACTAAACGGCAGGAAAGAGGGGGAGGAGAGGCTTCCCCCTGTAATATCCCTTCAAGCCTGGAACAGCAGCACCCAACCCCGCACAGCAGGGTCTCACCTGCCCATCCCAAGCCTCAGCACCCATAGGAGAGCAGAAAGGGAAGAATGAGCATCCGTCTCCCCTTTTCTTCCTGACTGAGGTGGAAGTCGGGCCTTGCTTATCACAACTTGGATTATCTAAAAACTCATCCCTTAACCAGAATGAGGTTGTGTTCCTGACATGTTCAATTGCATCCAAAATGGGCTTGAATATATCAGCCCTCATTTATTAGAACCAGTTTATTGTCACACCTATTACTTGATAAATGCAGGTCTGAGCACTTTTGGCTTTGCTGGTATGGGCAGCACATTTACACTCAAGCTTCTGCCTGCTAGAATTAAATACCCAAAAACCACAGGTCTAAATCTAAGCAGGGCTTTGTCTCCCCAGGCAGAGCATACAATCCTGGGCCTTTCCTGCCCAGATATTAGAGATGCCACACTGCCTTATGGGAACACAGATTTTGTCCCAAATTGCTGACATCCATGGAACACAGTCCACCTACTGCCAGAGCTGCCTGGAAGAGCCTTCCTCCAGCTGCTGGTGCTTCCCAGAGCTGGGCAAGCTTTCCCAGTGAGCTCAAAACCCTCTTGCAGGGATGGAAAAACGTCTCACAGATCTGATGCTTTTCTGCTGTTTGTGGTATTAATTCAGAGGAATTCGTTCCATGGGACAGAAAGCACATAAAGCAAGTGAGAAAATATGGATAGGAGTAGGGCTGCCCAGTGTCTGCCTTGTGAACCTGCCCTGATCTTCATCCCCCCTCTGTTCACTCCTGTCAAGGGCTGCTGGAAGGGTTTTGCAAGAGAAATCTAGGAGTGATTTTTGATTCCTGATTCATCTGGTAAAAAGAATTGGAAGCAGCCCAGCTGCCCTTTTGAGAATTTGGTGTCCCCTTCACTACCCCGGTGGGCTCAGCACCACAGAAAGCCCCAGAGAGGGCAGGACAGTCCTGCTGGGACAGGCACAGCATGCCAAGGGCGTTGGAGCTTTCTGGTTGTAGGGACACCAGACAAGCACCACTCAACCTCCAGTCCCACACCATTCCCTCAGGAACCCCAGGAATCTCCCAGCACAGAGCTCCTGGCATTCCTCACTTACACTTCCTGAGCACAATTACTCACTATTTCAAACACAGAGTGCTCTTAGCCTCACCTTGGATCAACTTTTCCAGCAATACTGGTTCCTAGGGGAAAAAAAATCTTCAGTGAGCCCCTTCCCTCCAGCTTGAGCAGGCACCAGAGCACAGGCAGCGCTTTTCTGTGTGTGAGGAGGGGGTCAGGCAGGAGGGGCTCATTACCAGAGCCAGAGGGCAACCAGGCAGCATCAAACACAGCAGGAACACCTCCTGCAGAAAGTCACCCCATCTCCGAATCTCTGTACTTGGCAATCAGTCCCACGCAAGGCCAGAAATCTGGCTTATTAAAGCATGAACTGCTGAGCCCCTCGTTAAATGCCAGCCTCATCTTCTCCTGGGGGATTATTTACCCTGCAGATGGGGTTGCTGACCCTGGAGCAGCAGAAAGGGTTTCTAGCAGAGATGAGGCAGTAGGGGCACATTTGCCATCCACAGGGTAATACCAGACTGTCTCACAGAGGCTGCTTCCCACACGCATCAGAAAATATCCACTATAGCTGCATGCACACAAGGCATATGGTTCTGTATAAGGTATCCATACAGTGTAGCTCCTCTTTCTGCTTTCACTGTGTTTTATCTTTAAATTGGGAGAGCTTTTTAGTAGCAAATCATCAGAGAGGAACAGCTAGTTACCAAGGAGATTCTCTGATGAATCAGAGACTGACTGGTATGAGACCTAGACAGGCTGTAGCTTCTTAATTTGTGAGACCTTACATTTTAAACAGGGGGAAAAAAGATCCTATCAGAACTAAGTGTGGACCTCACCAGCAAAAGCCGCTTTTCTTTTTGCCACTGAAGCAAACAACAAGAGCGCAGCATGGGAAATCAGTGAGCAGCCGGAGACGAACTGGAGCGTCTCTCCAGCACGTTCTTGACTCAGAAAAGCAAATACCACCCAAGGACGAAGGGGTCCGATGGAGGTGACTGAGGGAAAGGCTGGGAAGCCCCTGATTTCACACCAGCACGGGCAAGGGTGTGCAGGGGTGAGCGAGGGCTGGAGAAAGAGCCGCACGCCTGCTGCCGCACAACTCTGACATTTCGGGAGGCAGAGGGTGCGCAGCACTGCCTGCTCCTGTGCTGCCCACGGGCTCGGCACAATTTGGGACTGCCCCAGCCCTGATCTCGTTTTTCTGCCTGACTCCTGCTGCTTTCTTCCCCGGAGCAGGTGAGAGGGATGAACTTTGCTAAATGACAGCGAAGGCACCTACTCCACACTGAGCGTCCTGCCCTCGTGGAAATGGCCATCCTGCCCCAGAGGAGCCATGGCAGCCAAGGATGCGCAGGCAGAGCGGATTGCAGGAGGAGTTTTTATAAATGTGGGAATAACAAGGAGCTTCGTGAAATAAAGTTTGGAGAGAGAAAGCTCAGCTTTTTTTGGGCTGACTTTATTCAGAGGGTCTTCACACCCACTTGCTTCTGACAGCTTGTTTCTCTATACTTGCTGAATTCTGGTGCTTTGCCTCTATTTAAAAACCAAAAGTAATTAAAACTTCCTGGGAGCTGTGAAAGCAGCAAGAAATACTTGGACACATTGAGAGACAAGATATTTGGAAGCCTTCTGCTGGTAGATAGGCTGTTTTCCCAAAGGTGGCAACTACAGAAGTATGTAGATGAGAGGCAAAATCTCCCTGTCACGTCCCATTGAAATCTCCATTTTAGGCACTGCTGCTCCGCTGCTGCTCAGGTAAACCTGGTCCTTGTGGGGGGAAGCTGCTGGATGGGCTGAGGCATTCGGGACGGGGAGGGTGGGAGAGCTTAGACTGGGGAGTGGAGAGTAAAGCATGTTTTAGAGCAAATTCAGATTCTACTGCTAAGTGCACAGTGGAAAAGGATTTCCTAGAGCGATTACATCTGACAAGAGGCTGGCACAAGCCAGGCTTTAACTGAGGAGTCAAGTGAAGGACATTTTATTAGTCAAACATTTTCAAGTGCTGTTTTGAGTTATAAATTACACTTGCTCATCTGAGGTATGAATTCACTGTTGGTAGCATTCAGCTAGAGGCTTACCGTAATGTCTAAGTGATGCATATTGTGATGTTTCAACTTATTAGTGTACCCTGTGGACCTCATTTGGAAAGCAAAATACTCCAGAATGCTGCAACAGAGACTGAAAACAGCATACGGGGTAGGGAAGGGACACAAGAAACACTTCCTGACAGCAAGATGCTCTCAGAACCACAGAGAAAAACTGTCAGGAAATTCCAGGCTGTGGCTCACACCCAGGGGGGAGCTCACTGTCCATTCCCCTCCAGCTTCGTGCACAGGAGTTCATTCAGCACTCACTGGCAGCACTTCCCAGCTCTGTCAGACAAACCAAAGGTGTAGGAGTAACAAATTAAAACAGGCTGCCAGCTTTAATGTACTTATTAGGGTGTTGGGTCTTATTTGACTTCATATTTATGATCATTACTGATTTTAGGGTGGAGTTGAAGTCATTTATATGTCTGCGTTTAAAACAGAGAAGGAATGAGGAATCAGTAACTGCACACTTACTAACTCAACTAAGCGCTTAACTAACTTCCTATAGGCAAAGCACAAACTTCTGCACTCTCCCCAGCTTTCAGACATCGTGCTGTACTACAGCGGTGTCATTACTCCAGCCCTGGGCTGATTGGGAATATCCATATTCCTCAGAATGCATTCAGAGCTGGTTTTTCCAAATGTGTACAAGCAGCAGAAACTGCTGGAACAGAAACTCTGTTACACAGTGATTTTAATCCAAGAATAGCAAACAGCCAGGTTGGGGATTTATAAACAGAAAAACTGAGGCAGTGAGCATTTAAATAATTTGAATAAAAACTTGCAACTGAATAGAACAAGCATCCAGACGGGAACTTAAAGTTTCACTTGCACTTTGTAATAACAATCTGGAAAGCCTTGGACATTGCTTGCTTGTGATTTTTGCTGCACAGCAGAGTTGATCTGAGCACAGGGACCAGCAGTAGCAAAGCTCCTTGTGGTCTGCACCCTGGGCTGGAGGAACACCTGCATGCTGCCTTTGCTTGTGCATTTTGACTGCAGTAAACGAGCAAGAGACTGACAGTGTTCTAAACAGTGGCTTTGGAGGTAGGATTGTCACCACAAGCATTTGCCTGTGTAAACACCCAGAATAAGATCAAGGAAAGAGGAGGGGATTCATGAGGATTGGGAACTGACAGGTGAAGGGCGGTTTCCACCAAGCAGTGGTGCTTGACAGCACATTTGGTCCCTCCTACTGGTGTGGGAATGAGGAGAGATTTTGTCAGATAACACTAAAACACAAAGAGACTAGCACAGCTTGGTCCAGACCTCCACACATCCCTACACAGAGTTTCTGGGCAATCAGTAATTCTCAGCACATAGAGTGTCTGTTGCTGAGCACGGAGTCCAGGCGCTGGGGAAACTTATGAAACAGCCATACAGATTAGCTCTCTGTCATTATCTGCTCAGCCCTACTGGAAGAAGCGCTGTCTTTCCCTAGGAGGGTTTCATTGCCCCACTAGAAATCTTCTTATTCTCCAGCAGCCCCTTGGCAGGGCAGGTGGGTTTTGCCTCACAGGGAGATCCTGCACTATCCTCAGTCAGTGGTGCCTCAACACCCAAAAAAAAGTAGATAGATAGACAGATAGATGCCACAGGGTATTTTCCCTGTGTCCCCAGCACAGTGTCCCAGCTTTGCCTGACCTCAGCCACCACCCCAGGAACCCCAAGGCTGCAGCAGGTTGAGTCAGTCAGGTTTAGGAGCAGGACTCAGGACCAGCACTTCCCATGCCCTGGGAGGCAAAGCTCTGTGCTGGCACAGCGGGGAGGTGCAGGAAGATTCCTCACAACCTTCTCTGAATGACCCAGATTGCGTCAATGGGCTCTGGAGGGAGCCTGCAGTCGGTGCTCTTCAGATGGGAGCATAGGATTTACAACATGGGGCCCGAGAGAGACAAGGAGCACAGCCATGGGAAAGGAAAGCAGAAGGCCTCAGCACCCTTCCTGCCTTCAGATCTGGTAATTGTTTCTTATTTCCCTTTCTACTTTTTCTTTTAAAGGAGCTGGAGGAGTAAGCCCTTCTCTGTGCTGCTTTGCATGCCAGGTGCAGGCTGCTGGGAGATCCCAACACCAAGCGCTGAACCTTCCAGGTCCAGTGCCTTTCAGGCTACCATCCAAAATGCCAGAGGCAAGCCAGCAGACTGGAGCATTGCATGTGTCCAGAACGGCCCAACACCTCTCCCCTTTACACTTCAGGATGGTTTGGTAGGTCAGGGGTACCCACAGCCCAACGCTGGATGTTGTGCCAACAGAGAGCAGGGATAGCAAAGGAGTCTCCTGGCTTTTTGCGCACTTCGTCAGAGGCTGCAAACACAGGAGTACTGATGCTGGTGAAGGGTAGGCAGAGACAGCAAAACCCACTCAGTGAAGGGGTCTGCATGAACTTCCTGAAATGATGCATGGGGGGACGTGCCAGAAGTCCCCACTCTCACACGAGTGTTCCTTTGGAGCACTGCAGCTCTGCAGTGCCTCTCGGGCTCAGCAATGCCTTTTGGCTCATGTCATCTAGTTTAAATGCAACAAGCATCCTCCCCTAGGCAGGTGCGAGCCACGAGCACCATCGTTCCGGACATGTAAGCCACTTACAGCAACGCTGCCTCTCTTAATGGAAAAGAGGCATCACAGCAGTAGCTGCACCATGGACCATTAACTTACTGCCACGCAGATTGATCCTAGACTTTAACACGTGTTTAACTAGAGGTCTGGAGCAGAGATATTGCAGGGCAAGTGCAGAAATGCACTTTTGCAGGACTAGTTTTAGTGCCGGTTGAACTCGGTGGCAAAGCTGCCTCTGGCTCCCACGTGGCTGGGGACTCAGGTCTGTGTGCCCAGGCAAACCCTGTCAGCTGGAATATTTGGTTGTTAACAAACAAAAAGTACGAGGCAGTGTAATTTCATTAAGTGTTTCACCAGGAATTAGGCAGCAAATTAGTTAAATGTCATTAATGTAGAGCTTCTCCAGTACAGAACTGAAGATCTGCACTCCTGGTGGAGCTCCACAGATGCTGGTAACCCTCGTGCTTCAGGAACACCTTGATATGCTGGGCTGCATCCAGATCAAGTTGGCTTCACTTAGCAGAGCACAGGCACATAGCTGCTCCTTACTGCCCAGCCAGCATCTCCCAGCTGCACTCTTGGGGTGTGCAGAAGGGATAACAGGCCAAATTTCTATAGAATGTCAGTCCAGTTTAATAGCAATTTGCTCAGCAGAGCCTTGCCCATTTCTAAAACAGGTCAGTTGTCCCCATCAGTTGGCAAGCTGGTGTTGATAAGTGGGGTGTGTCCAGCAGCAGTTGTTTTCTTCCTAATACCAGTGGAGATTTTAAATTGCCTTTAATTAGGGCTTTGAAAGATTCCACTTTGTTTCTCAGCAATTAGCTTCTGCACTGGGTTTGAATTGAATAGTAGCCCTCCACACTAGTGATGTGACAAACTTGAAAAACTGTGGATCCTTTATTTAGCTTTAATTTTTAACTCTATTGTTGGCACGTAAAAGCTGGTGGGGTGATGAAATGCATCCCATTTGAGGGAAGAACAAGTGGAAAAACATCAGAAATGTTTTAAGCCCATCCATGTCCCACCCACATGATTACAGTTGGGTTTATTCTGCTTAAATCTGAAGTCTGATCCCTGCTAATGACACAGTCAATTATCTCTGAATGAATCGCTGAGGTTTTGAGGAGCACTGGACATTTCAGAGGCAGGGGAGCACGTTGGGAAGCACTCCAGGACAGGCAGATCACCTGAGAGGGCTCAGCACTGCAGGCTCCCCTCCAGGGACCAGCAGGTCAGCATTGGGAGGCAGAGGTTGTTCCTGGGATTTTCTGTCAGCACAAGGTCTTAGAGCAGAAGAAAAAGAGCTTTCCCCTTCACTTCTTCTCCAGCCTTCTCACTTCCCACTCAGCACATGTCCATCCTTCCATGTCCCCCAGCTCTGTCATTCTTATTTGATTTCCCACCCAGGGCTTTTTCTACTTGCCCAGCTGTCCCCAAGGTAAATAAGGCAAATTGCCCTATTCCCACTGTCTCTTCACATCCCTCTGCCCTCCTGCATTGCCCCCACACCAGCTCCAGAGCTGTCACGACATTCTTGTCTGAGGGATGGTGTGCTTCCAGCACCTTGGAAAAAACCCTCCGGCCAAATTATTTAAACCATTTAATACCACTTCTGACTGGTACAGGCATTGAACTACTTAAAATAATTGCATTTTTCACTAGTTACAGATAAAACAGACCCTTTTTAATCATTTTTTTAATCATTAAGATATGGCCTGATGGTATTACGAGGTTATTAACAGCCCCATAAGTGAAATAACAGATACAAGACCAAAAGCTAAGTCATAAGTGTTCTCAGATGCCTCTAGATTAATCATTTTATATCTCCTTAGGAGCATTCACCAAGACTTTCCATCATCTTACAGTCTTAAAGCCACAGGACAGCTCTGTTCCCAGTTACAGCTCTGCCTTTCTTACAGGAAGCAGAAGAAGGGTAGGAAGGCACTTGTTTGCCTCCAAATAGAAGTTAACGAAAAAGCTGGAACAGAATATAGAAATTTTGATTCCTCATTTTCTGTTTCACTCAGTGAAAAAACAGTGCCTTGGTATGTTTATCCTTTACAGTGGTTATAAAATTAATACTGCTTTAGAAGTGTTTTTTTTCTTCAGTGCTTTCTTGAAAGTACGCATCCATTCCTGATCTCATGGGCTCAAACCGTACTGTTGGTATTTTTGAAATTGATTGCAGACTCCTGATCCGTAAAAATAAGCAACACCACCAGCAAAACGAGCGCAGGTGCTGTTGAATAGTGCAGCCAGTGCTCAGAATCTGAGCTCGTGGTTACACAGCCAGAAACAGAAACCCACAGCCTCCTTCAAGCAGCACAGGGGCCAATTTCCCCCCGTTTTGGGTTTAAAGAGATGCCCACACAGCAGTTGTCTGAGCTGTGCGAGTCCCTATCGAGTGCTGTGAGTGCTCAAGAAGCAGCACAGCTTTGCCTTAATTGCATAAGCACAAAGCTTGTTCAAACTCCACTCAGGCACACACTCAAGGACCTGAAGTGGTCTTTAGAGCAGCCCCAGCCCCGGATGCATCAGACTCCTTTGCATACACACAAGGTGCTTGAAAGCTCCCGTCCTTGCTCCTCAGTACAAATCACTGCGTTTCATTTTGTGCTGCTGAATCAAAACGACCAGAAATTACTGCTGTCAGAGCGGTCAGGCAAAGCAAGACAAAAAGTATGAGCAGAAAGGCTCTGCCAGGATTCACTGTAAAGCAGCAGATGAGTTTAATTCATCTCCTTTTTATCTTTACAACCTCACTCAACACAGAAGCAGCAAATTCCATCAGGGCACCAGTAAGCCACAGCACTGCTCCCAGCCTGGGGTCTGCAGGAGGGTCCACTGTGTCACACACACAAACACCCGTTCCAGGCTGGCCATTTTTGATTTTGTGTGTGCCTGACACAAGCACCCAGCCACGCTCATAAGTCACTCAAAGCATCTGCAGCTTCCACAGGCAAGATCACCATGTGAGACAAATGGCTCACTCGTTCCCACCATGGTTAATGGCCATGAACTTGGAGGCTGAAATTTCAGCTCATGCCAAGGAATACAATAATCATCAATAAATTCTGTCCACAAATAATCAGAGAAGTCCTGAGCTGTGCTACGGACCAAGGACGGAGAGAAGTCTCATTTATGCCTCAGTTGTTTGTGATCACTCCGACACTACCAAAATTGGCTCCCTCAGAATTATATTTAATGAATTATTGCTATGGCCTAGCCCAGAACAGCTTCAGTGCTATGTCATTAGATCTGCTGCTGACACTACAGACAGCTGCTCCCGCCCAAAATCGTCCATTAGGGCACATGCACTTCTTCAGCTAGAGGCAGTGCCTTCAGAGCTTGAGCATCAAGACAAGACGAACCAGGTACTCAGGTCAGGCAATTAGAACCATTAATGACCCTCTGGACAGTCCTGCACATGCTGTGAGGAAAGGCTGTTTGTTCAGGGGAGGCAGTCAGCAGGAAGAAGGAAATGCAAGTCCCTCGTCCCTGATCAGGAGCACTACAGACCGGAGCTCCGTGCTGTGGGACCATGGCCAAGCTGCTGCTACAAGGACCTGGCCAAAATCCAGCCCTTAAAAAGCATTATCAGTGGCATGTTGTTAGGTGTCCGGAGGAAGGAGATATTACAGAAATATGGGCTATCATTCATTATTGCTGTCAATTTGATAGGACAAATGTCAGCACAGCACAGCCAAGGCCTCGTGCTTGGTGCCAGCAGGAGCTCACAGCCCTGGGAAAGGCACCCTCGTGCCTGGCACCAGCTGGGGACAGGGCCACCACAGACACGCCCTGCCAGGGCTCAAACCTGGGTCAGTTTACATCTTAAAAAGTGCCTCTTCTTCTTCCACATTTAACAGAAACCCCTGATTGTGCTTTTCCCAGCGAGGTGAGCTGGTGCCCCCAGGAATCTCCTCCTGCCTGCACCCTCCTGTTTCCCCCCGAGCTGCTTCCCCATCAGGGGTGTCCACAGCAGCACTGAGGCTCAGCCTCATGCTACAAACCATCTGGTACAGGCAGCATCAATCAGCTCCCCTCGGGCAAGGTCTAATTATTAACAGTGGAATTTTCCAAATATTGACTCATTTTAGCCTAAATAATCTCATTCTGTTATTATTGCCTACAAAGCTGGCTCCACTTCGCCTTCCATAACACTTCAAAAGTGACTTAGCTGCATCAAAGATATCTCACATGCAATAGCAGCAGAACCAGGTCGGGTTTAGAACAGTCCATCAGCTAAACTAAAACTCCCAGACCCCCATCTGCTCCTGTCAGAGAGTGATGGACATAAATCAATACACTCATTTCTGCGCTCTGCTTCTGTGACTGCACGCCTACAACAGGGAGGAAAGCACACACATTCAGCCTTATTGAACCATAATGTACATTACAGTGAACACAAAAAGTGCCATCTTGATGCAATATAATATGCACATTTCACCCCAGAAGGCTGCAACACAGGGAGCAAAGATATTTTAAGAAGCAGTGTACACATAAATAGGAAATAAACCAGACTGCTGGGCACAATACCTTGGATCACAAAGAACACTTTTCCACTTGCTTGCAAGCATTCTTCCTCATGTCCAGCAGCTCCCCATTCTTTGGTCCAACACCTCTTTAAAAACAAAACAAAACAAAACAGAACAACCAAAAAAAACGAAAAGAAAAAACCCCTCAAACTTTCTTCAAAACTTCTCACCAAGAAACACCACAGAATAGATCCCCAAGAATACCTCTCTCCTGGATGAGCTATTTCTCTGCTCCTCATCAGCCTTGATATCATGGGCACCCGGAACCCACAAGCAGCCAGCTCATGCTGGGCTGATTGCTCTGAATTGCCATGGTTTCATTAATTTCAACAGATCCCTAATGATAATCAGTGTCAGATGAGGATGCAGGAGCTGCTTCTGCTATTTGTTTATGAGCCAAGGCAGTGTTTGGAGAGAGCAGATTAAAAAAAAAATTGTGTTATTTTTCTTATTAAGCCTGAATTCCGGAGGGCGGTAGCTAAAGTTAACTTGCTTGCAAGCAAAAGGATTTGCTTTGGGACACATTGATTCTGCCTCTGAAATTCAGGTACGAAATTTAGCATCCGCTTACTTCGAACAACTTCAAGGAACAGCAAGCAGGAGGTAGAAGATGTTTTGGATGTTTTCCTGTTGCTAAGGAGACTTCCTCAGTGGTTGGCTCTGGGCTCACCACAGCTGGGCCACTTGGGCTTTGCTTCTCTGAGTAAGGCGTGAGTCATGGCCAGAGAGCAAATGCACAAACTTGCTAAGGAATGCCTTAGGAATGCCTAAGAATGCTTCCACTGACACATGAAAATAAAGATTATTAATAGTAGTTCATAATAAAAAGCTCTAGCAAATCTATATTAATACTTTCATTAGTAGTCACATACTCCGTATTACCAATTGTATCTAACCCTTCAAATACACACGGGAAAAATAAAACCACTGTCTTTTCCATTCATTTTTACAGGTCCTGTCCATGTTATGGTACATCATGCCAAAAATGCCATGACAGTTTGAATAACTCTGCTTTCCAATTCCCCTCACATAATGCAACCACAACCTGAGCTACTTGACACCAAGTCATTTCGGCAGCTATTACCAGTAACAGATTTTTGTGTGTGAAGCACTAGTGGCCAGCGTCAGGTTTCAATTTGCTGTCGCTGTGATTGTGAGAGTAGAAAGGTGTGGTTATTAACCTTTACCAAACCAGGTGGGTGTGCTGCCATTCAGGAAGGCGCTGGCACAAGGATGTGACACCCGTGTGACAATTACATACACTCTCACCTGTAAATGTTGTGGTTCCTTTACACCCTTGTGGACTCTGTGTCTGAGAAGCCACCAAAGAAATACCTCCTGGTATTTTATGTTTGTTTCAGGCTTTTCACATCTTGATTTTGTTTCTGCAAATAGTGATGAGTCTGACACAGGACCAGGTGCTTTTAGGCTATCAGAAAGTGTGGCTATTGAAGAGGTCCATTACAAGACGTCTGTTAATGCCAGCAGATATTCTATCCTTGTACTTAAGGCTCCATCTGTATAATCATCCAAATGCTTAGCTGAGATTTCAGAGCCTCCTAGGTCTTCAGCATGGCCTGAAGCTGTTCTGATTGCTCATGGGATGATGTGGTCCCCAGAAGTTTGAATCAGACCTGATTCTGCACCTTCTTGAAGTTCTGTTGAAGCATTTGAGCCTGACAGCAACAGTTGGTATTTCTCATCTCAGTGTTTTCCTTCAGCAACCTCATGGGTCCCCTAGTTTGGGCAATACCTGGGCGGTTATTGCCCTGGAATAGATCTGGAATGGATCCCAGGGACCTGGCAGAGTTTCTGATGAATCAAATAATTCATCAAGCTGTGCTGAACTGCAGAAATGAGCATTCCGTGACTTATTTAACTCTGCGTGCCTTCCTGTAATGTAGATTTCACCTACATTTCCAGACTTCTAGATTTTTAATCTGACATTAACAGAAGAAACCATCTTAGGGTTAAAGGCTTAAGCAATGGGTGTCTTTTCTCATGCCTGCTACTACACAGCACTGAGAAAGCTGGAAATTCCACATTCCTCTTTCCTGTCCTCTTTCCCTGGTCAGTGGCTTGTTTCCTTTCCTTGGGCCATAGGAGCTGGTCTGCCTATTTCTCCATTTGTTGTCAGACAATTCTGAAATTGTTAGGAAAAAAAGAGTCCAAGGTACCACTGGCAGTCACCCAGGAAGAGAGAGTTCCCAGTTTGGCACCTGCCAGAGCCCTCTCCAGGGACATGGCATTTTCAGCGCCAGGACCTCTGGCTCCAGCCTCCTGCTGGGGAATTTGGAGGACCCTCACCAGGAAGCCAGGCAGGTTTTATTCTGTGAATGTAAATCACCGTGAAAGAGCAGTGAGGGCTGAGCTCCTGCTGCAGCACATGAAGGCAGGCAGGGTTTAGGGGTTTAGGCTGCCTGGTCCTGTCTTGTTTGACTCCTGCTCTCTCTGCTTTGGTAAACAGTGGAGGCTGATCCTTGCAGGATGCCTTTCCTCAAGCATATGGCTGCTTGCTCTTAAAGCCTTCTTACTACGGAAGTTTACAGGTGCCAAGATAAGCATTTAATCCTGGAGGGCTTGTGTTCGGCACGGTCAGACCATCTGCAGCAGCACTGTTGCTCATGCCAGAGCACCCACCCCAGCAGGACAGCTCGGACAGCTCACTTTGAGTGACTTTAGCAGTGGGTTTGGGGACCAAAATTTAACCCAAGACCCTCAAGTGAGCATTTGACTTTATATCCACTGATTATATCCACTGATTATATTTCTAATTATTTATAAAAAACAATGGCTGATTTCTGAGCTAAGACTTACTGAAAGTTTAACAGCTTGACATTTAAGCATCAGTGACAGTTTCATTGAATTTTCCCATCCACTCCCTTAACTAGAAGTTTCCTCCGAACACAGAGCTCCAGAGCCAGCACTGTGTCATGAAGGGCCAACAGGCAGCATATGGTGAATTGGGCAAAGGCAGTAAAATATTCGCATTTTGTTTGGCCACAGACTGCAGTTGTACATGGCTCAGAGAGGAAACCTCAGACCAAGTCCCTCTGCCCATCACATTATCAATACCTGCATCATGCAGCAGGTCATGGGTTGCCTCCAGGGCAGCCAGAAAATTGAACCCAAAACCAACCAAAACTCATTTGCAAACATCGTGCCTCTATTCTCCAAAACGTGACTTGTTCTAAAGATAAATCCATTTGTTTACAGATTGCCTTAAAAAAACCTTCACCTAACTTTGACCTCAAATCCTCCTGCTCCAGTAAGGGCTGAGAGAAGATTGTTCTTTAGGACTCCAGCACTTGTTAATTCTCTTAAAGAGATTACTCAAATCGCCTAATCAAATATCAGAATAGATTCTGGATTAAGCATGGGTGCTAAAATGACCTTGCTGATAAAATCAGCATCATCAGACCTCCCAGACTGAAGAGGGAACCTTGGATGTAATTTTGACTCGGTAGCTACTATCATGGTAAGTTATCGGACTGCTCTGCATCTCTCTCCCCCTATCTCTAATACTCTTGCAATGTTCCTTGAGAATCAGTACCAGAAGTATCAGATCTTCCAGATCTTCGTGGGAAAAACAATATACCGAGGCAGTCACTGAGGCTATGCACCACCCACTCCTTGCTTTCACTAATGCTTATTGCTTTTTCCATTTTGCATGTTTGAGTTATCTGGTTCGTTTTGGTGTCAGCTGAGGCAGGTTTGTGGAGCATCCCCACTCCTGTGTTAATCAAAGTGCCATTGATCAGAAGTGGATTCAGATTGGTGCATTTGGCAAGGTGCTCCAGGGTTGGTGTACCCTGGGGTCCAGCAGGGACCATCTCCCTTGCCTGCCACCTCTGAGTGATTTCCCCCTTTGCAGCTAAAGCCCAGAGTTATTTATGTCCTGCATCTCTCTGCGCAGTTTCCTTCGCATCTCACTCAGGCTTCAGGAATAATTAATCCTGCAAACACTGATGTGGATTTTGGCCTTGCAACAGGTATTTTCTTAAGAACCAGGAGTGGGTTGGTGATGTTCCTGTTAAGTACTTTTGTTGTTGTGTTGTGGCCAGGAATGAATCCCAGAAATTTTCCCAGAAATCCATGACGAGCATTTCACAAAAGAGAGGTCATTGCATCATTTTCAACCTACATCTCTTCTTGTTGTTGCTCTTTTACAGTTCTTCTAAAACCCCAACAGATTTCTGTGCAAAATCTCTAGTTTCTGTAATGGGAAGAATTTTATATCCAATATGAACTCACAGGCTATTTAAAAAAAAAATTCCTTGGAGGCCAAAGTCCATTACAACTGAAGCACTTACATTTACTTCCAAATCTCTTTACCCAATTTTCAGTTTAATTTAGTCATTTGCTAATCCTAATGTTCCGGTACTGTGCTTACAATATCTAACCAAATATCACTCATGTGGAAACACATTAAAATTCTGCAACAAGCTGGAACTTATGGCCTCTGAAATCTTGTCACTTTGCTTCTCAACTGTCAACATGTAATGGTGGGTCTGCTTCCCTCTCCTCAAAAACATATTAGTCACTGTTCCCTTCCTGAGCACTGTGCTCCATTTCACTGGCACTGTTGTCCATTATGGCAAAAGTCTCCCACTCCCACCAAACTTCAGGGACACCTGATGCAGGAGTAAAACCTTTTCCAAAAGATTTCTTTGTATGCTATTATTTGGGCTTCCTTTGGTCTTAAATAATTTAATACATTTGAATGTTGATGGTGTGATGTGTTGCACATAGAAACAGCAAATAACTGTGTTGTGTCAAAACACTGAGAACAGTGTGATTTGTGCAGAGCAGCCAGAACTGAGAAATTGTGTTGTACACCCAAGTAAAAGGAGGAGTGATCTGATTTTGTTCCACTAAGGAGGTAAATCCAAAGGCTGCAATTCCATCCCATCACCCCTGGTTCCCCACTCCAGATGCAGTGGGGCTGGGTCTCGTTTCTGCTCAAAGAACACCGTGCAGGGGGGTGCAAGATGGACCTGACCCTCTGATCCCAGCTGGGCTCCCAGGGATAAAAGTGTCTGTGAGGACCCCAAGCTGAGGCTGAAAGAGCATCTCCAGATAAGGCAGCTGAGAGACACTTTGTACTCAGTGGTGCTGGCTCCCTTCCCTCCACAGCTGCCTCGTTCACTCTCTTCAGGGGGTTAGATTTCTGTGAGCTAATTTAAGGAGAAAAGCCTTTTTAATCCGGTATCTTACAGGCTCAGAGTATGTATATTTTTATATTGTGAATAAAATATGAATATTAAGCTCTTTAGGCAGGGACTTTGTCTTCCGAGATCTCTTCAAAGCCCTTAGCATGCTGCTGGTATTACAGGTGTAAATACTACAAATAATACAATACAGTTTGGATCCCAGAGCTCTGTTTCATCGGGAATGGGCTCACAAAGTGTATCTCTTCATTGGACAGAAAAGGCTCAGGAATGACGGAGGTTTTCCCAGAAGTTAGGGCTGAGCCATGACATGGAAGAACTTGGGGTCAAGAACCTGCTTTGATTTTGTTTTCCCCATAGTTCATGAGTCTCTTATTGCTTTGGTTCCACCAGTAAGAAAGTCACACCCTGCCCAAGGAACAAAAATAGAGTTTAGCTTACAGAGCACTCCTTTGAGAAGGGGACGAGAGCTGTTTAACCCTGCCAGATAACAGCGTGTAGTAGCTCAAGGCAGAAAGGGAGAATGAATTCCCTAACCAGATGAAGGCAGAGAGGGGAAGAGGGCTTAAAAAAGTAAAACCTTTGTAGAAAAGAATATATTATTAACTGAAAAATAATTTAACAGAATAGTAATGTTCTTATACCACTGAGCAAATCTAATACCAACTCTGCAAATTTAATAAAATCTCTGCAAAAGCAGAGAAGTTCAAGCTGAAGGGTACTCTTCTGAGGCTGAGGCCAATGCCCATTAAGTACAATAAAAATACTTCATCAGCTTCAATACCAGCTGGATCAGGTGTCCACTGGATTTAGATTGTCAGTGGCTGTTACTGTCTCCACAGAATAATCCACTCAAACTTGCCATGGCGATTAAAATAACATCTAATTTCCACAACAATACAAGCAGATCCTCCATAGGGAATAATAACATCCTTTAGACTGGAAAAGACCTCTAAGATCATCAAGCCCAGCCACTAACCCAGCACTTCTGAGTCCACCACTAAACCATGTCCCTACATGACTCCTCTACATGTCTTTGAAACCCTTCCAAGGACAATGACTCAACCACTGCCGCGGGCAGCCTGTTCCAGGGCTTGACATCCCTTTTGGTGAAGGAATTTTTTCTAATAGCCATTCTAAACCTCCCCTGGCACAACTTGAAGCCATTTCCTCTTGTCCTCTTGTTACTTGGGAGAAGAGACCAAGGCTCACCTGGCTGTAACCTCCTTTAAGTGGGTGGTAGAAAACAATAAAAGCCACACACACCCTCCAGGCTCTTTTTCTTCGAGCTAAACACCCCCAGCTCCCTCAGCTGCTCCTCACAGGACTTGTGCTCCAGACCTTTTCCCAATTTCATTGTCCTTCTCTGGACATGCTCCTCAATACTTTTCTTGTAGTGAAGGACCCAAAACCGGACACAGGACTTGAGGTGTGGCCCCACCAGTGCCCAGGACAGGGGGACAATCCCTGCCCTGGTCCTGCTGGCCACTCTACACAAGGTGAGATGCCATTTCTTGGCCACCTCTGACTCATGTTTGGTCAGCTATTGACCTGTACGCCCAGGTCCTCTTCTTCCAGGCACCTTTCCATGCCATAATCCATGTGGAATTCAGCAGGCTGCAATGTACGTGGAAAAGTCTGGCCACTCACTGATATTTCACCCAGCTATCTTTGTTTATCACTTTTTGCAGATCTCAGCAATGTCTCCCAGTTGAGTGTTCCATTAACTTTTTCACCTCTTATTTCTTAAAAAAGCCCAGAAGAAATCTTAATCCCCCTTATCTTGCTATACTATTATCTTGCAGCATTCCTGGTGCCTTCCCACAGAGACTTTGTGGAACCGTGCTTTTTTCACTTAGCCCAAAATTGGCTTGGAGGAAGACAGTGCAAAGGGCTACTTGAACAAACTAGAAATAGAAATTAAAGTCTTACTTGGTGCCTGCTTTTAATTCAGATCAGATTAGAGCAGGGTTTGGTTTACTGCATTTTAAGAGAAGGGAGCATTTCTCATTTGAGGTAGGAGATTGATTCCTTTGAGATCCTCTCCATAGATTAGTCCTTGGATGATCCACACCCTCTGACCTGCTGGGACCAGCAATTAGCCCAACCTTGTCAACTCTGGAAAGTGTCACCATGATATCAGTGGTGTCCTTTCCCCTGATGAACTCAGGGTGCCTGTAATGAAAAAGAGGTGTAGGATTGGCAAGTGTTTAAATAAAAATGACCAGAAAGAAAAGGTAGAAAATGTACTTCCTTTAGCTTGGGATTGAATTAATTTTGTGGATCATACACCTGTAATTGCTTGCTGTATTAGTAAATGCAGTACAGAAGCTCTTAAGTTCAAAGCAAGTCCCTCAGTTTATTGCTTCAGAAAGTGCAGTCCAAAAGCTATTGATCTATTTGTACAGATAAGCACCCCACAGTTATCAGAATCAATGCAAACATTCAGGCAAAGGTTCAACAGAAATAATAATAAATAAGTACAGACCCAAGAAATAGGAATGTATGACTTAAAACTAATTAAAATGCTGACCCAAAGAATAGTTCTTTATGTGCATTTCTTCAAAGGTGATTCCAAGAAAGGGAAAAAGACTACAAAAAGTGGTAATTTCAGAGGTGGTAGACAGGAGAAGAGACAAGCAGCATCCAGCTAAAAGGAGATGGGCAAGGGCTAGGAAGTGATGGAAGCAACATCGGATTTTTTTTCCCCAATTATTTTTAATATGTATGAATTTAAAAAGACTTTGTACAAAACAAGGTCTAATTTTGTATCTGTGTTCTTTTCTTCATTCAAGAGAAGTTTTGACATGAACCCCGTTTGTGTTTTTCTGAGCTATTTTCATCTGCTTTGGTTGTCTCTGAAGCTGCTGAGAGATGGTGATGGATAAAATAGGATGGGTCTGGGCCAGTCACCACCACCAGACTCTAAAGTACATATCAGCCAGTTCCTCAGCTCAGGATTTCTGCTGATGGCTGTATCGTAGGGTTTGGGTCATGCCTATCCTGAAATCTTGAAATTATTTGAATTCTTCTTCAAGACCTTATGAGTTCCAGGAGCTCCAGCTGGACTGTGCTGGGTACAGCAGCAAAGAAAGGCCATCCTCAGCCCTGAATTGCTCACAACATAATTTAGTTTCATTTCGGGTGTGGCCCAGACAAAAATATACACTGAATGTGTTGGATCTAGGCTTTCACCCAGCTCCTTAAATACCTTCCAGGTGGAAGAAGCAGAGGACAGGCCACAGACTGATGTAGTTAATCTCCACTGAAATCACACCAGACAATGCTGGAGGATGGGGAACACCACTGAGTTTCATACATGGTCCAAAGGACACTTAGGGGAAGACACAGAGAGAGAGGCTCAAAATTTTTAAAAAACCCATTTTGATAAAAAAATGAGACATTGTCAAAATATCAATCAGAAGCCAAGATTTGGCCAGATCTGCTCTTGTGTAACCTTCAGCATGAGATCAGGTCTCAATCTTTCTATTCTTGGCAACAGCTGATGAACGCAGTGTAACAAGGTATTAATAAACATCTGCCCAGATCTTAGATTAATATGGAGAAGAATTAATGGAGGTCTTAACACCATATTTTCTAATTATGGCAGATGACTTTATTTATAGAAATAATAGAGAGAATGGAAATTGTCACTGACACCATGTCAATATACGTAACGAAATCCAATCGTTTAATTGCATTACATTTGGCTACGGAGTCACGTCAATAAAGAGCCCTCCTTAGTCAGAGCAGTTCAGTGGTCACTACATACTTTATGTTAGAAAGCCATTAGGATTAATTTTATTTTCAATGAAACACGAGGAAAATAAGCCATCTGAGACATACCCATTCCTGTGCCTCTCACCCAGGAGAGTTGAGGCCACTGCCCCTTGCTCAGCTGTCTGATTTCCATGCTCATTTCTGGACACACTTTGCTTCCAGTCCTGCGAGCACCCAAAATAATGAAATAGCACCCGAACTGAGGCCTGTGGGGTGTTTCAGGTGTCGCTGGCCATGGCTAAGCCAGCTCCTGTAGCAGCTCTGCCTATGCAGTGCCCACTTCTCTACGATGAAGTGTCCCCAGTGCTTCTGTGGGAATCACACACACTACACCCCTGAGATAAATAAACAAAATGTTAAACCTTGAGGTGTTTACGCCACCTAAGAGAGGAGAAAGAGGCCTATAAAACTTGCACTAAAGGAGCCAGGGCTCAGATCATTTGCAGTTTGATAGGTAAATCCTGCAGCCTGTTTTGATTGGGAGGTGCTGGCACTGGTCTTAGAGAGCAGTTGGGGTTTAAGGAGGCTTTGGACTGTGTGTGGCTGTTTCTTGAGGTTTTAAAGTGCATTTCATAATGTTCAGTTCAGACAAATAGCTAGGGAAGTTTGGATCTTTCCTCCCAGAAAAAGGAAAAAGTAAAACAAGGCTACACTTATGGTGACAGATGGTCTGTTACACACAGGGCATTGCTACTAATTTTGCTTCTTACACATTGAAGAAGGAGATCTGGAGTGATGCTGAAAACCCAAGGAAGTCCTCTAATTCTCTCTTGTTCTTCCCAAATGTGTTTCCTAATCCATTCTGGTCTTCTGAAGCTATCAGTCTGAATTAATGAAAACAGACCAAGGGAATGGTGCAATTTCTATTAATTATAGAGGCAGGTTTGTGCAATAAACAGAATTCATATCCCTACAGTGCTGCTTAAGTACCTATAATTCAGCTGCCCTGCTCAGAACTGCAGCATCTTCTTCACGTTGTTTTACAAATTAGCAAACCTGGAATCAGCAGCTGTGTACAGTGTGATGACATTTCGTTTAACTGTGGGGGATCTGATCTGCCGCAATCCACGGGTGGTCCTCCAAGTGCTGCGTTTTGCTGGGACTGAGTTGCAGCTCCCAAATTAAGTACTCTGAGATCAGCTAAATGTTTTCCACGGAAATGAAAATACAGACACTTAGGAAATAGTATCAGTTACTTATTGCAACTGCTGGTACTCCTCCAAGGACTTCCAAGCCAACCCTTGGGGGATGCCCTTTCAAAGATGAGCAGAAAGGGGGGCCAGGGCACTGCTGGAGCCAGCCTGACCTTCCAGGCCAACCAATTGTTTTTTATTTGCAGCAGGGTACATGGAATAGGAACCCACACATGGATATCTTCGCTCAGTGACCCAGACTCCATGGGAATTTATCTTGTGCACCAAAATCTACAGAACAGAACTGGGTGTGCTGTCTCCTAGTTGGCCTTTCCCCTCCCACCGGCGGTGTTGGTGTCCCCTGGGGGAACTGCCAGGGCTGGATGAGCATCTTTGTAACATCAGACCAAGCCTGGGACTAGAGAGCCTCAGGAGGACCTGGCTGCCGAAAGCATTTGTTGCTCCAGCTGTGGTGGAGTGAGAGCTTTAACAGTGATGATAGACAAAAAGCAAAATTCCTGGGGGCATGAAGGAAAGCTGGAAAGGTGCAGAGCCATAGTCATCCTTGTTCCACTCCGGTTTTTCACTGTCCAGATTAGATAAACTTTGCTTTTCTCTGCACTGAGTGAGAGGAAGAAAACTGCTGCTTCCCAGTTGTCAAATGTGTTTTGACAGTAGAATTGCTGCAAGCCCAGAACTCTGCACCAGCAAACTGCTCTGACTGGGGAGCACTCTGGTAGCTCAAACACTCCAGTAGCAGCATTTTCCAGCCCCTGTAAGGTTCCAATAGCAGACCACTTTGAGTGAAAACCTGTTCTGATAGCAAATTACTCCACCAGGTTACAGAAAAAAACAAAAAGGCACTTCTCTGAGCAATAGTGCAAAAGGTTGATTTTTTTAATCGACTACTCACGGTGCTGCTGGTGGTACATTTTAAGCATCTGACTCAGGCAGTCGAGTGGAAAGGTGATAAAATCCTTGACTTTGATTGAATTTCCATTGTGGCAAAAGGTAAAAATAAATACAAACACCATGAAGAAATAAAAAAAGCTAATATTGGACAAAATGTTCCACATCATTCATTTAAATCTGTACAGGTACGGAAAAAAAAAATCTCTTTTTTGCCTTGCATGAAGGTCAACAATCAGCTCTCAAGCATTCTTTCAAAAGGCATTTTGTTTAAATACTGAGCCGCCTGGCAGTTTAGGGAGCGTATTTCTTCAATTACAGCCAACATTAGTGCAGCTGTTAGGATTTCCCGGGGGACCACTGCAAACTGAAGAAATGCCTTGGCTGTGGTGCTGACAGGCTCTGTGGCACTGCTCTGGCCCTTTGCTTGCTTCTGCATTCGGCTGCTGACCTCGCTGATGTAAATAAGAGAATCAAGTAGCCAGCATCTTCTGAGTGCATATCAAAGAACACTGAAATGATGGATTTCATTAAGCTTGTGTAGCAGCTTTAAAAGAAGAATTTTAAGAAAGCAGCTCTAGTGTAAGGAAGAGGAGCTGGTGTGGGTGAAAGTTAAAATGTTATACACTATTTATTGTATTTTATACAATGAAAATGCAGTTCCTGATGATATTTTCTCTAATTGAATTGCTACTATGAAATCAATAAGAGATAAAAGCCCTCTGAACACATGAGGAGGAAGACTACCAGCTTTTATTGACCTAATACACTATATTAGAGAGAGGCACACACTTTTCAACTGGGACAGCTCAAGGCATGAGCAGGGCATTAGCTGTTACCTTCACAAGTGTCCCTACAGGTATGTCTGCTTAAATGATCCAAACAATTTGAAGAATTCAAACACCGGCTTTGAGGAGCAGGATAATATCCCAAGAATATCTCCATATGAAAACCATTTTTGGTTATAGTTACCTTAGCAGCTTCCTTAGTCCCAGGCTCTGCTGTAAAGCACCTTTATAATGGAAATGGTCTTCAGGATTTCAAGGTCAATGTGACAACAGAGCTTCTCTGCATTTTGATTCAAATGTAATTCGCATGATTACTGAGGCTCAGATTCTTAAAAGAGGTGGAGGCAGGACGAACATCTGTAGAAACATCAATTTGGGTGAAAATTAACATGTAATTGTTGAACTGTTCCAAAGAGCAGAGAATACAGACACAACACATACGGTCTGATTTTCAGCAGCTATTTCCTTGTTTCATTAACGGCAGTATCAAATGCTTAGTAAAAGTCTTGTGCTGTTTGGAAGCAGGTGGGTGGAGGCTGGCCGAATGACGGACACCTTAGAGACAGAGACCAGGGAAGGTGAGATGGTGCAGGCTGTGTCTGTGGGAATTATTTGAACAAATCCCATCTGTGTGGCACCAGAGGATAGGGGCAAAGCTCTTGCTCTCCAGACAGGTCTCCTGTGTGTCTTTGTGCAAGTTTGAGAAGCCAGAATCTGTTTTCAATCTCCCCTGTGACATTTGGTGTGTTAGGAGAGTGATTTCTGCCTTGATCCTGGTCATTCCTGTCATTCAGCAATGGCTGGGTGGCCGCTGACTGGCACCAACAGCATGGCCTGTGACAAAACCAGCAGTGTGGGGAGTGATTGATCCCAGGGAGGTGCCACAGGGCTCTCCAGTTTGGGAGTGTCCCCAAGACAGAGGAGGGATGTTCCTCTGGTTGTCGCTCCTTGATGGTGAGGAGCTTTGAGCCTGCAGCAGGTGAGCCACTTCCCACTTCGGGAGGACCTCGGTGCTCTGAGTGTTGGTCCCCAGCACACAAACGAGCTTCCATTGAGCCTGGGAAAGGAGAAAAGTGGGAGCTTTACCCTGAAGGAAGGCACAACACGCATGGACCTCACACATCCACACACGAGGACACGTGGCCTGGCCCGGACACTGTCCCTGTGCAAAGCTGGGGGCGGTGGGTAGGAAGAAACCTACACTCACTGAGGTTCTCCCTGGCAGCAGTGGGGATCAGGATGGTGCTGAAATAATGGGATTTGGGGAGTTTGGAGCCCTGAGCTAGGACCTCTCCTGGCTCTGCAGCCTGCACTGGTCAGCACAGCAGACAGATGTGGACAGCTGAACCCACTGGGGGAGGAGAAGCTGCTCAGGGCCAGAGCTCTCACTGCCTCTCCCAGAATGGCAACTCTCACTGGGCGTCTTGCACTGGAACTCCAGCTCCGAGATGGGTATCTTCCAGGAGCTATTACAAAATAACTTCCCACAAATAGCCCAGCAACCCAAAATCTATCCCTGCATCCTGACAATTTCAGTGTGCTGCCAGCTCACAGCTCTGCTGCCACCAATTCCTTAAGGCGGTTTTGCCCAGCACTGTTGAAAAGGAAAACACTCATTGTGCCCTGGGGGAAATGAAGCATGGAAGTCCCGTTATCACTGACAGAAGTTTTGTCTCTAATTCCCCATCTGCTCTTCTGAATGTTAACCTACAGTGCTGGCACACCAGCGTAAATGATAAATAAGAATTCCAAGCAGGAAGCAACAAAATATTAGTCAGATAGGCCAGTGGTGTCTGCAAAAATGTGGTGTGGATGCTCATGTTTCAAGGAAGAGAAAGTAGAGGACGAAATAATGTTGTTGTGTTGCATTGATCAGGGGAAAATGCTTTCACAGAATAGGACGAAGTAATGGTCAAAACCAGATTCATTTATTTATTGACCTTTCATATATATAGAATCCTGCACAGTTCCTCCTTCCTATCCTTATTGTTACTTGTGTTTAGCAACTGAGTAAAATAGCACACGAGGCAAGAAATCTGTGAGGAGAGTAATAATGTGATGCATAGTGTTAACTTGCTGGTTTTGGAAATATCCATATATCTTGGTTAAACAAAAGCTTGGCCCAAGTACTAAGCCAAGTAATCATGATTAGGGAGAGAAAAAGACATTCACCTCCTTGGAAACTCAATACTTTTCAACAATAATAGCACTGCAGTGACATTATTCGAAGCTGGATGCTTACAGTAATTAATATAGATTATTGTCATATGAGGAATGGAAGCATCTGTGCCTGCTTCTACCATTGCCTTAATTTCTAGACCAGTTATGAGACCAAAAACATATTGGACTTTTGTTTCATGGACATGGCCCCTTCCCTGTTCAGCGTGCTCTGCTGCCCTCAGAGAACAGCAGAGATTTTGTTCTCTTTTTTGGTCCAAAACTACATTGAGGGCATATGCACACTCTCTCTCTTAGAGAGACTTTGCTTTTGTTCTTTCTCAGTATCTTTTTTCCTGACTCTCAATAAAAATTGGTTTCATGCTAAAAAGTACAATACAAAAACACATCTGTAAAGAGATTCATTAACTCCCAAGCTATGGTTTTCCAAAGAGGCTGAATCTGCATCTGTATCGTCCAGCATATCATGCACTGAACTCACCTGCAGATGAGTTTACACTGATTTTTGACCTCACAGCTGGTGCAGCACTGTGCCGAGCCCAATGCATCAGCCTCATCTCAGCAGTCAATCAACTCCTGGCCTCACCAGACTCCCCATCCACCGTCACACCACAGCTTTATGCCTATCGTTACTATCTCACTGCAATATGCTGCTGTTTCTGCTCTCTCTTGTGTGGGCACATCGCTACTCTCTTTCAGGTTGTGGTCCCTGTCTTTCTAACACTCTGCCTTCATGTGACCCACTTAGTTTCCAATTTTCTCCCTGCCTCGCTCGTCAGGCTGGATTTGATCTGTGTCCTGACCATGAACGACTCCACTAGAAAGGCTTCCTTCCTCTTGCACTGGAAATGTCTCTCTGGGGCATGTAGCTGCCCTGTAGGAATTAGGGCTTTGCATTGCTCTTCCCAGTTGGCTTCTGTCCCTAATATGTGGCTGGACATCCTAACCATCACTCCACAGACTATTACAGAAGATATCTGCTCAGGTACAAGCAGAGGTCCCCAGCTGGTGAGCATCAGCTGTGTTTAGAGGTCGTTAGAAATATTACTGCCACACTATTCCCAAGAGCTGCTCTATTTTGCTATGAATAGTAGAACTACTCAATGGAGAGAAATCCCTTCCATTCAGTTACTACCTTAATACTGAGCTCATTGTTAAAACAACAGCTCCTCGCCAGTAATCAGCAAAAAGCAATCAGGCAGAGCAAACAGGGATCTCCAGGGGACACATGTGTGAGTTCAAAGGTCCGCAGCGTTGTAGCCGTGTTGCATGACTTAGACTGAAGAGCCAACAGGCAGCTGCACCTGCAGAATTGCATTTTAAAAAATGAGGACATAAAAATTATAAATTCTGTGAAAATTATGTGAAATGTATGCAGGGGAAAAAAAGTATGTCTGGAGCTTTTCTACAGCACTTGGACACAAAATTTTGGTTTGTGAATCTGACACAGCAATTGATCATATTCAACTAAGACGGCTACAGATGGTGAAGTTTGTGTTCTGAAAGGATGACAAGCCACTGCAGAGTGCTTATGATGCAAAATTTACCCTTTTGTAATAAGACAAAGAGGAAAGATTCACATGAGAACCAAGCTGGGTGTTTGTTTTTACCAGAGAGTTGCTTATTTCGCAACCATGACTCAGTATCAGTAATATTGCATATTATAACGCTCATCAAGCCCTTTCCTTAGTTTCAAGGGAGACGAGTGACTCCTACCCAGTGTCTGTCATTACCAGGTTTCTAAGCTGATGTGCCAGGACTATTCACAACCATTCTGTACACATTCCTTTGCATTCAGAGGTCCTCCAGCAGGTCCAAGAGACCATTTGTGATGCAACACAATTGCCAGTCAGCTGGAGACACAAACTCATGCTCCTCTTGCTCCTCCAATCCAGCAGCCTCTGTCATTTAGGTCTCAACTATCTATTCCTTGCATATGTGAGCAGATGTAATATAATATTTTTCACTGACAGCCAGAGAAACTAAACCAGCAGCAGACAGTTAAATAACTTTCTTGAATTTCCAGCATACATTGGCAGGGCCAATCCAGCACTCCAAGTCCTCTTCCCTGGTCACTGTTTTGATCAGATATTTCAGGAGCTTGCCTGCAGAAACACAGTGCAAAAGCAGCTGCCTGCAACAGTGAAGTAGCTTTACACCAACACCCAAAGCAGAGAGCCAACCTGCTTCCTTGGGGGAGCATTGCAGGCTGGAGCTCTTGTCTGAACCAGGGGTGACACCAGGAAAGATCTTTTGCAAATCATGTCCTTGCTCTGCTTTGCATCTCTGTGTCACACCTGTACCTTTGCATTATGGACAGGTATCTCTGGGTAGGGGTCTTTAGGAAGATGTGGCAGGACAAGCTGCAGCAGTGGCCTCGCAGTATGGACAGATATCTCTAGGTAGGGGTCTTTAGGAAGATGCCACAGGACGAGCTGCAGCAGTGGCCTCACACTGGTGGTGACTGTCCACCCCTCAGCAGCGCACGGGTCCGGCCAGCTGCGCTCGGCTAGAAACTCATAAAAATTAACAAGAAGAATAACTGCAGACTGCTGTATTTTACCACAGAAAATAAAGTCAAACAACAGCTAAAACTGGGGAGGGGAGGAGGGAAAGGGGAGCACAGAAGACAGACCAAAGGCGACATAAGAGTTGTATTTATTTTCTAATCCCATCTCTTTTAATGTCTGTGATGAGCGCTGTAACTAAAGGAATCTAACTGAATTAGAATTTCAATATGTCCTGAGCAGATTGGAGCTGTTTCCATTCATGAGCAGCACGTCCCAGCTGTAATTGCCTGCTTGCTTATCCACACAGCTCTTTACAGCTAATCCAAATGCAGACTCAAAAATAAATAGTGCCAGAGCATTCACTTTCCGCTGGGCAGTAGTTTTAGCTCTCCTCTGCCTTTGCTTTGTTCCGGCTGGTGCTCTCCATGGCACGGGGACTGGCTCAAAGGAGATAAAAGATGATTGACCCGCTCAAGGATTTAGGTGACAGAAAAGCCACTCCTGCCGTATCTGCCCTGCCTGTTCGTGCTTTTCCTCTGGGTGCTGCTTTGCATCTGTTTATCTTCCTCTGCCCTCACCTCTCTCCCCACCCACATCACTCATGCAATACGCTTCTCCTTCGTGGTTTCCCTAAAAGTTGCTGGCATCCTCTGTGTCCCCAGCAGCACATCACCCTTCCTCTCCCTGTGCCCCTACCCGCAAACACACCACCAGGGTTTTGGTGCTGAAATGAAGCTCTCTTCAGGGACATTTAAAAGCCGTGTCCTTCTCAGATCGGCTTCTCTGGAGGGGTGTAAAGCTGAAGCACAGTGGCACAAAGCTGGACGGGGTGTCCCCATAGATGGGGCTTGGCACAACCACAAAGCAAGGCTCTGCCTTTGCTCTCTGACACAGGAATCTGCCTTGGCTCTCTTCCATCCTCACTGGGTGGAAGGTGGTTGTATACTGTTTTTCAGGCTGTTTTTCCGACTGCAACCACCACAGACTTCCTGAGAGCCTTTGGCCAAGTCTCAGCAGCCTCTGTGCCTCTGTTCATCACCTCTAAAACAGCACTGCCAACACCCTGTTGTTTCACATATTGGGATGTAAATCCCAGGTCCCCGAAATGGCAGCAGTGGAAGGACATAGGACTCAGGTCAGAAGCCACTTCACTTCAGCATAGTCAGAGGGATTCAGCTCCCACTGTGCAATGAATTATTCTTAAAAATAGATTTATTAGTATCCAAAGGAGCATCCTTTAAGATCTGGTCAAGTGTGTACCCACAGAAGCTCAGTTGGGGAGAAGGTCATTCCCTCTTGATGACCATCAAAGAGACTGACCTCAGCATGAGCAGTGAGCCTTCACTCCATCTCCTTTCCCTCACCACATCTCCATTTCCCACTGGATTTGTTGGGGCATAGCCACAGAGCCTCTCCACTGCCACCCACGTGCTCTTAGCCAGCCAGCCTGGTCCAGCTCTTGTGGTGCAGTGCAGCACCAGAATATGAGATATATGTGAATATATCCCTCTGCAATTGCAGAGGACTGTGCTAAGATTTAAAGGACAGCATCGAGTGAGGAAGGGCAGCACTTTCAGTGCCTTCATCCACACTTTCACTGCCTTCATCTGCACCATCACTACCGTCATCCTTACCCCCAGTATCCTTCTCCATCAGTATTAGCTCCATTAACGTTAGCTACCTGGTCTTCAGCAGAGCAGATCTCCCTATAAAACTCTCTTGGCTCAACTGGATAGAAGCAAATTGCAGGCAGGTGACCCTGCCCTTGCCACTGCTATGCCCCCTCCCAGAGCCAACCCCATTTTACAGGCAGGTTGTGCCCTTCTCTGAAGCCAGAGAGCAGCTGAAATGATGAATATAGTGTTTGTCCCATGTGTCACTTGCTACGTAAATTCAAATCCAGCACAGAAAGCTAAAAATGTTTGCAGAATCCTGACAGGCAAAGTGGACAATTATGCTCAGCTGCTCCTCACAAACGTTGATCCTCGTGACTGCAATGTGCCAAGAGAGGCATTGCCTCGTGCTTGGATTGCAAGCTCCCCAGCACCAAAACATGAGGATGGGAACAAGGGCTGGCTTTTCACTACGTGTTCTGCCACCTGGAGAAGGCTTGAAAGTGTCTCTGCCAGGCTCAGCAATGGCACCAGCACAAGCTCCAAGGCAACCAAAGAGTCACCAAAGAAGAAAAGTTGTGACTCTCTTGCTTGCAGTGACAGACAGTATCTCCCTCCTTTGTAGCTGCCATGAGGGCACAGGAATTTCTTCAAAAAGTTTCTGCTTCTGTCAGTTAAATCAGAATAATTGAGATTAACATGGTGTGGGCAAGTCGAGTGAAACAAGTTGTCACTGGGGTAGTAATGTAGACGAAGAGCTTGGGGGAAAAAAAAGAAAAGAAAATTGGAGAAGGAAGTTAAAAAGATCAGGAAGAATAAAGGCTATAAAGCCTACAGCCATGCTGTGTGGGCTGCTTGGGCTAGGAAGGTAGCTCTTGGGAAAGGGTAAGTCTAGGGAGGAAGGGCATCATTAAATGGAAAGGCTTGAAAGCTTTTCTGAAACAAAGAAAGTCAGCACTGGAGAGAAAAACATCAGGAGATGGAAGCCTGGAAGATTCAGAAGTTACATTGGAATATTTAATTTTGAAGTGTGAACATATTGTCACATAGCAGGGAGACAGAGATACCTCAGCCTTCCTGAATACCTCTCTCCTGTATATACTGGCAAGAGGGAATTAACAATCGTCAAGGATGACTTTAAGTTTAAAGAAATATTGCCTCAGAAAACATACCCAAATGTCACTGTGTTCCACACACAGCTAATCTGCACCTCCATGCGACGGCTTCAGTTGTCCCTGGCAGCCCCATTCTCCTCCTTTGGATGTGGAATGTCCTAGACATGCCTGTGACGTGGGAGCCCAGCAAGGCCACCCTGTGTCCAGGATGCCTCCCTCGTTCAACTAAAAATCTATATGGAGAGCTCAGCTCTGAGCTCTGAGCTCTGAGATCCAGGCAGATTTCGGAGCAGGGTCAGAAATAGAGGTGAATCATTAATGAAGCATCATTAGCCATCAGTCTTCCTAAACTCTGGTCAGTACATTAGCACCAGCTGCCCACTGTCCATTTTCCCCTTGCCATAATGAGGAACCCCAGCCTGAAGGTCATCTGCTGGAGCTCCTGAGATGCTGCAACCAGAGCAGCAATTTGTGTTGCTCTGTCCTGCCCCATGCCCATCCGCTGCAGAGCAGCAAAGTTCCCTCATGAGGCAGAAATTCTCTTTTCGATGTTGTTTTTGCTGCTACTCAATTCAGGGTTTATGCTGCCAGAGCATTAAACGTTCCCTAAGTGGTGACTGTCTTCTGCTAATGCAGATGAATTTCTTTTGTGAGTTCGCTTATTGCTGATCTCGGTGTGCATTTTCTGTCTTATTTTGGATGCAGACAAGGGTTCTAGGTCTGGCTCTTTCATTCTTTCAATACCAGGACTTGAAAAATGCCCTGGATCATCTCCTGAATCAGAAAGGAGCATTTTAATACAGTAGTTACTTCCACCACTGCCTGGGAAACTCTTCCATGCTCTAAGGCACCTGAATACCAGACTACACTCAAGTCATCAAAAATTCAACAGGCTATTTCATTTATTCTCCCATCCTTCATCACACAAAACCTTTCCCTGTTTTCTAGCTCATCAAAGCCATAAGAGAAGACACTACCACCAGACAGAGGCGTGGGCAAGGCCTATTGGGACACAAAGTCTAATTGTCGATATTCAGTGAATTCACCTCAAAATGAACAAATGTCTCCTAGCAGATTGTCTTTGGTGCCTGGTTTCATTCTCTTCCTTTTCTCATGGGTGATGGGGGGTGGGAACGCTCCAAAAAAAAGGATTATTAGGCATGAGAGACCAAATATTTCCCATCACTCAACAGCAGCTGCCATGACCGTCCAGGAACTTACACTGACGGTGACAGAGGGAGAGATTAACATGTGGAATAGCAGAAAACCTTTGGGGTTTCCAGAGAACTGCCTTGGGGTTGAAATGAACCCTCAGGCTGGGAAATATTGGGATAAAACATCCAGCACTTGTCAGCATGGACAGTGTGGGACATGGGTGTATTCAGACAGAGCTGAGGTGGTCAGTGATTATATCTTTAGGTGAATGCTTAGTTTTTGCTGCCTTTTGATGACTCAGGGTATCTTTTATGAGGCAAAATTAATGTAAGTGCTTCTCTTTTTACAGTGGCCACATTGCCCAGGAAATGAAATGTCATGAGGGGAAGAAAGCTCATTAGTTTGGTGCCATAAATGGTTCTCCAAGGTCTCAGAAGCCCTATGATTAACATAAACATAGACAGAGGCATTTACAAGCAAAGACACATATAAAACCCAGTTTTCTATCTAAAAGTGTGGTCTGCAACCTCTCTCTCTGGCTGTTCACAGCTGTGAAGATCTAGAGGTAAGGGACTTTTCATACCAATCATGTCACAAACTGAAGACAGAGGAAGGAGAGCAGCCAACCCAGGGTGAAAGTGAGGAAAACAGAGCGTGTAATAGAGTTCCCAATGTGCCAGCTAAGGGATTTTGGGATTCACCCTCAGGACTACATCCTTTTTTGGAGCAATTTGAAATTCTGCCCAGGCATGTTTTCTTCACACTGAAATCCTCAATCAGGTGGTTGCTGTTGGGAGTGAATGTTGATATTCCTCAGGACAGTGCAGAATAGCTCTAATCTTATAAGAGCTATCTCAAGACTTCATCTTGCAATGGCTGAAAAAGTGGAAATCTTGTCAGGTGTTCTAGTGAGTTCCGTGAAACCCAGCAGAAGGTAATATTCAAGAGGGGGATGAGAACAAGGGAAGATGGGAGGAGCAGGACAGCACCACAGACTCATATATTTGTAGGAGATCGTGCACTCTTTACTCTGCATTTCTGCCTTTAACCTTGAGCATTTACTCAGAACAGACCCAGG
Source organism: Origma solitaria (assembly GCA_013397895.1). NCBI lineage: Eukaryota > Metazoa > Chordata > Aves > Passeriformes > Acanthizidae > Origma > Origma solitaria. The sequence continues at coordinate 1,463,745 of VZRL01003527.1, read as the reverse complement.
TATGAAGAACGAGCTGTGTTTTGTAAAATCCAAAGCTTGGCCTGCTCGCCTGTCTCTGTGGCAACCATGTCAAGAGACAATTGCATTGATGCCACACTGCGTAAGGAGTGAAGGAGACAGAGATGTTCAGGCAAGGTCAGGCACAAAGCCCAGAGTCCCACCCAGCACCCTGACCAGCAAAAGTCACATCAAGAACAGCACTTTGTGGATAACCTGCCCTATAGGAACATCCCCCACAGAGTCCTGATAGCCAAAAAGCAGCTTGAAGCATCTCTTTTCCACTGCTTTGAACAGGTATTGTCGTGACTTTAGGTGCTCCGTCTGTTCAAGCTGTAGCACAATCCGCTCTGAATGCGAGGCTGACATCCTGCAGTAATGAGTTTCACAGGCTGATTACTTGTTGCATGATAAAAATAAGTTGCCAGCAGCTGACTCTGAGAAGTAGTGGGAAAAAAAACCCGAGAAAAAGTAGTATTACTTGTTTTCTCAGAAAAGAGAGAGGGGGCAGGGAAGGAACATTGTTCTCAGCCCTGCCTAGGGAATTATCCAGGAGGGGAAAAAGACACAGAAGTTTGCTAACTGACCTGGTGGGGCAGAGCATGACCACGTAGGTTGCAACTGTTCTAGGTTATGAATCCTCCAAAGGCCTTCCAAGGAGGGTCTTGGGGAGGTTGCATTTTCACTGGTGCACAAAAGGTTTTTACCTAACATCCAACCCCTGCCTAAAGGACCAATGGACTTCAGTCATTTCAGTCTGACCTCTGGAGTAGCGTTATGATGTCATCAGTGTTACAATTTTACACAAAATTAGGTGTGCAATTGTGTGTTAAATAGCGGTAGTTAGCTTGGATTGCTCAACTAACGAAGCAGGCAGCATTAAAACTGTCACATATGGACTGCTCCAGGGCACTGGCACTGTAAGGGAGTCTGAAATCACTCCAGCTTCACTGGGAAGAGAAGCATCCCTTTTCCTCCTCTGACATCCCCTCAGTGGGACAGACTCCTCACCCAATTCCTAGCCCAGCAGTGCTCCTGCAATTTGCTCTGGAGCTTACAAATCTGCGTCCCTACCCAGGGAATCCTGCCCCGGTGTCCCTGCAGGCTCAGACAGGTGGCAGAAGCTGCTGATCACCTCTAATGTGTGCCCAAGTTTTGCTTAATTAAGAACAGGCTCTCAAATTGCATTCACCACCGTCTCCTGATGCCTCTGGGACCACTCAGGCTGCGGCAGCGCAACCAGCCAGGCTTTCCTGTCACGTGTGACATCCTAAAGGGTGCAATGGCAAATATATAATTGTATTTTCCAGCATCTGACCTGGCCCTTGGGTACCTGCTCTGAGCCCTCCTGCATGGCTTGGGGCAGAAGCACCAGCTGGGTGTCACCGTGGCTCTGTCTGAGGTAATGTGGGTGAAATCTTACCCAGCAGTGTGAGGATTTGGGCTCAAGGTCCTACAAGTGAAATTTCTGACCAATATCACTATAAAAACACTTAGTTGTTGGCTATATTGATTAGATCCCAGCAGATGCTGCTTTACCTTCTAAAAGATAGTTATTTCAAGGAGGAAGTGCCTCATCTTGTTGTTTATTCCCCAGTACTTAGCTACAGTTGTAAGGAAGGAAAAGGGTTGGTTTTGGCTTTCAGACTGCAGTGATGACCACAGTCAGGGTAAGGGCTGGGGGAGATTCCCCTCCTTCTTCCTCCCTTCTTTTGGGCCATCTTCTTGTTCAATTTGCTGTTCATAAATGCAGCCAAGAATCTTCGTCAAATATCGCCACCGTTTATGTTAAGCAAGGTCTGCAGGTCCCAGTCCCAAGCCAGCACCTCTGAGCATGGCAGCAGGATTTCAGGAGAGAGGAGGTGACAGGAGCACCAGTTTGGCCACTTTGCCTGGCCAGCTGCCCAGCCAGGTGTGAGTTTGGCCTGGGGCTGTGTCATGAGCCCTGTGCTGGGGGCTCTGGGCTGACTGCAGGTGCAGTGCCCAGTCCCTCGGTACCCATCAGCCTGTCTGCATACGGATGGATTTTGGCTCCTGTCCACATCAGCCTTCCCCTGCAGCCACTTCTACAGTATTTAAGTATTCTCCCAGTTCACCACTATGCAAATATTGAAATTAGCCCTTTGCATGATTATGGAGACAGTGACATTACAGACTTTCTCAGATCATGTGCCTTCTCTGCTGACAGCACCAACCATCAGGTTTATTTTTCAGTGAGCTAAAGAATGGCCCCTAGTATATGAAAAATTTCACAATCAAATACTTGGTATCTGGAATATTTATTTTTCTTTCTTTTTTCCCCTTAAGCTTTTATCTGAACGCATTAAAAACATGAAGTGTTGTGCTGTAAAGTAACACAAAATGCAGCCCTCATAGGAAAGGCCCAATTATCAGAGAGGAAGATATTCAACTGAGCCTCACTAAAACCAGAAGAAATTAAGAGGGATTATGAGGGGAGCCATAGCCCTACTGGAAGGTCCAATATGGCCTGAGACCCTGAGAGAAGGCAGCAGGTCTCATACCCTACAGAGAGACGAAGAAGTCCTTGGCAGGGATATAACAGGTCTGGCCAAATTGCCTCAGGATAGTCATTTCTCCATGAGAAAAGATATCGTTGTCACATCAGTTACATTTCCATCAATTGTTGCATTTACATCTCATGCTTGTGCCTCATTCAGACACCCTCCCTGACAGCCTCACCTTACAGACAGCTGCAGAACAACCAAAAATTTGTAATGAGTGTGTCTGTGCTTAAACAATAGCCATTTTGTCCCCGAAAAATGCTACTATAAGAACACTGGACACAGCTATTACCTTTTCTTAAACTACTGATGATTTCTTGCCCATGGTGTGAATCCTTTGCAGTGTGGAGCAGAGCTAAGCCTGATTAGCCAGCCTCACCTTTTTGCCAGTGGGGCTAATGGGATTTATTCTCCATTCTCACACGCTGCTCTCTCATCCCCATTATTTTACGTCTCACCTCGAGCTAACAAATGGTCCATCTTCAGAGCACACTGGGCATGGCCACAGGGGAGGTGGCATGCTGGATATTGTGTGCTCTGCCACGTTGGATGGGCAGTGACAAAAATTATCCCTCTTCCCCCAGGTCCTTCCATCGTCCCACTGCAGCGAGCAGAGAAAACACTGGGCAACCCTCTAAAATGTTTATTTGGACCAGTGGCCGGGGATCTACATCTTACAGACATGATGAGAAAAGGTAAACAGCACCTGTGCTGGTTGTCTTGTGTGGGTTTGAATATTTCTGAGGGTGGCTTCTCCGCAGAACTGGCACAGGAGAAGCAGGAGGGATGCAAAGGGTGTCCTCCCTGTGCCTCACAACTCCGACTGCTTCTCCACCAGGCACAGGACCAGCGCACCAGGGCCAGGGTCACCCTTCCAAGCCAAAACAGAGCCGAGGGGCAAAGCCAGAGCCCTGGCCAAAGGCTTCCTTGTTTTCAGGACATCAGCAGCACGGCGTGACCATCTCTGAGGTCAGCACACGTTTAAAAGCACACTAATCCCCAGCCAGAGGTTTGCAGCCCCAGCTCCAGCCCCTGTGAAGCCTTTATGCTGTTTGCAGGTGCCCTCCTTGCGGCCATCACCCACACAGGCTCTGCACCCACTCTGGCCAGCACACAGACTCAGTGCCTCCTGTCCCCCAGCCAGATCACTGCCCCACACAGCTGTTCCACATCTGGGTTTTCAGAGAGCTTTTCTGGCTACACAAGTGCACGTGTGAGGATGAGCAAGTGCACAGTACACCGCACAGCAGCTGGAGGATGTTGAGCTGCTCGACAGTGAGTTGGTGGCTCACCAGCCCACTTGAGTGGTGCTGCTGGAGGGAACAGGCTGAAGGAGACAGAGGAATAAATGAGGTACTGGATCTCCCAGGGGAGCGGGGAAATATGCCAAAGAGAAGGAAAGGGAAGGATAGGTCTGAAGTCCACAGACAAAGGCAGTGCTCAGCTGGGAATGAAATAAGTTAAATATCAATGATGAAAGAACAATTGTCAGTAATGCTCAGGGCTCATCCTTCCAAAATCCCTCTCCTTTGTAGTAAGATTTGCTGGACAGCTTGTCTTGTCACAACAAGGACACACATGCCTTTCTTTTCTTTCCTTTGCCCCTTCCCTCCTCTCCTTCAGTTCCTCTTGCAGCCATTATTAAAAGTAATCACAAAAAATCAGACTCCAGTGAAACAAAAACAGATATCAATGTATCTAGAGTGCCAATTAGCAAAACACACTCTTCAGTAATTCTAATGAGACATTACTGCTGGCATCTGCTTGGGGAAATGCACTCCTGAATTCAGGCAGCAGAGCTGCCCTCAGGACCCTGAGATTCTTTGGAGAATTGGCCAATTCTCGGAATGTTTCTGCAAAGGTTGCATAGGTGTTCAGCTGTTTGGATTATCTGTTCCCAAACAGATATTTTGAAGACAAAAAGACCAGCTTGGCAGCAGGTTTCCATGAACTTTCAGTTGGAGCTGCTTGTCTCAATGCCTCCTGTACTTCTGCAAGTCTCTTCTTTAATTGAATTTCCCCCAGGCTAATGTTCTCCTGCATCAGAACACTGTCATGGTCCAAGGTTAGACACTTGGAGGAGATATCTGCCCACACTTTGGGCTGGCTGGGAGCCATGTGCTCCTGATTAGCACAGCCTTTGACTCTCACCATGCTTTGAAGTGGGGCTTATTAACTCGGGCAGAGTCTGGTCGGTATAAACCCTGGGCAGAGCTCATCCCTGCCTGCCTGCAGGCACAGGGAAAAGGGAGCAGCTTCCCTATGCCTACACACCAGCCTCGGTGAAATCAGACACCTTGTCAAGCATTCAGGTGGGTTCATTTCCCAAGAGATTTTGTAGAGCTGTACAGAAGGACTTCTTTGTGCCTTGTGAGTGATTAATAAAATGCAGGATGGGAAAGGGAGAACAAGAAGATGGAAATAAGAGAGTGCTGATGACAGCCTGAGGACTGCAGAGGAGAGGTGTGAACACAGAGCAAGTGCTGTTAGTGGGAGAAACTCATCCTCCAGTGTCTGGCAGTGATTTTAACACATGTAAGGTCACCAGTGCCACCATTCTATCAAACAGGGGGTGCCTTTGAGAAAAATAACTTACCTTAAATTACCCTTTCCTAGGGATTTTTTTCTTTAAACTTCAGATGGGAAGATTGTCATATGGATCAGCAAACTTGTCACCCAACATATGCTACAATCACAGACTTTTGAGGGGTTGCACCATATTATTAACTGTGATACAATGAGTCAGTTGCTGTAGAGGAATCACCTCCTCCTGGGTGGAAGATATCTCTCAGGCATCTCTTTTTGCAGGATCAGCACCAAAATATCTATATTTCATTGCTGGTTTAGCTATCAACAATTCCCCAGCTGCCACATTTTATGCTTTCAAAAACGGGTCGAGCCCTCATTCTTTCTCAGCTGTCAAAGAGGCTCTCCACAACTTTGTAACCATTGGAAAAACAAAGCTCTGGTTTGGTTTGGCTCAGTTTTGTCCAGCCTGGTGAGGAAGAGGGAAGGAATCGAGTGAGCAAATCTGTTAATATCTACAAGAATCCTTCTACAGCCATCACTGAGTCTATTTTAAGATATCCGGAGAGATTTCCTGTTGCCATAGGTCTACTAACAAAAGCTGATGTAGCCAAATATACCTGTAAAGAAAAATGTAAAGTTGGCTTCTGAGCAGAAAAATCCCTGAAAACAGGGAATTCTACAGGTAAGATACAGTAGATTCTGACCATTGCATTCAAGGATTTCTAATATCAGCAAACACCTTACCATGAGGTAATTTGAGTGACATCTACATAACAGCCGTGATATCAGAGAAATGAATGTGAATTCAAAGTCATTCTGAATTATTCAGGCAGGCAGGCATCCCTGCCTGACAAACCCCACGACTGCTTGGTGCCAGAGGAGGCAATGTCTGCCTCAGCGTCACACCATGGTCTGTTTGCAAGGGGAGGGCTTTGAAGGTAGGTAATTTGTGTTTATTCAAAATAAATAAGTACAGGTTCGTGGTTATTCTAGCTTTCCCATGAGGAAACTTAACACTCTTTTCAGAACTCCTAGATCTACTTATTTTGGAGCACGAGATGCGGAAGGATGTGCTGACCACACTGCAGAGGGATCCCTGCGTGTGCCCTGCTGCTGCGCAGGGACAGGAGAGGGAAATCTCTGCTCTGTCCCCAGCAGGCACAGTCACGGCTGAGATTTCCTCTCCGGCAGCTGAGCCTGAGGAGAGCAGCCAGCCCTTATTCTCTGAGCAAATTGGCAAAAAGGACGTGGAAATTTAGCAGGGGAGAACTTCAGTTTGGAGATCATCAAGGGCACAGAGACCTTTTGTCCTTGGAGGTTTGCTTCCTGTGAAGTGCCTTTTCACAGGCTGGGGAGAGCCCCTGTTCTGACAGCTGGGACTTGTTTAAAAACAAACAGCCCCCCTCAGTGTCACCTGGGGAGCTATCCCAGGGGATCACAAGGATTAGATGGAGTCACCTGGATGAGCAGTGCCTGGGATGCAGCGATCTGTACTCAAACACAGCACAGCAGGCAGCTCACTGTGGCTGTGCAGCTCTGGGATCCAAAATCAGCCAGCTAAGCATGGCCTCCTTCCAGCTGAGCGAGCAGGAAGAGGTCCCTGGGCTGTGCCAAGAGTTCACAGGTACACGAACCCACCCCACACAGCTGCACACAGATGTGCAGGGCACTGCTGCCCCAGTGAGGGACAGGCTGAGGCTGCTCTGTTGGTGGCACAACACATCGTGTTCCGCAAGCCAAGGCTCTAAGGGGAAAAAAGTGTAGTTTTGTAACAAAAAATGCTCCCAGTATCACTCAGAGAGAATTGGCCCCTCCCCAGTGCAGACAGAGCGTGAGGAGGAGGAGGAGGAGGAGAGAGGTTTGCTCAGCATTGTCTCCGGGGCTGTGGCAGCACGGCTGGCACAGGCTGGCATATGCCACACCACCACCCGCCTGGGCAGGGTCACCAGGCTGACTCCTGGCAGGGATTCGGGGGGAAAAACCCTCGGTGAGGTGCACCAGGCTATCACTTTGCTGTTATTTGGGGCTCTGAATAAAAAATATTTGCAAATGAGCAATGGAAGCAGTGCTTTGAGCCCAACCCCTGAGGCAGAGCTTTCTTTAGTTTTATTTCCTATGGGAAGTGAGCTTGGAAGATGCACCTGGCAGATCACCAGTCACCTTTTCCAGGTAGCTCATTTCCACCACAAACCCTTCAGTCCATCTCTTTTCACCTCTGATGGCATCTTCCTTGGCTCAAGGCCATGTGGGGAGCATTTGTAACCAATCTCAATTAGCTATTTGTTTTAAAACTGTCCATTTGTATCCCATTTATGTCCTATGACATTAGTGAGTGATTGCACAGGGCCTGTTTTGTGCCTACACGTTGACATAAGTTATGCTGTGTGATCGTTTAATGTGCTGGAACTGCATGACAATCTCTGCCTTCCTGTCTGCTTCCATTTGGGAGCAATGCAAATCCTAATAGCAGCAGTTAAGTACAGTTTGATAAATAATAATAGAAAAGTAACATTAGATTATTACTCTACATTACTTCTTTGAAGGCAATTGCATCTGCCAGCTTACAATATATTTTTTCTCCTGAACAGCGGAGAAATTTTTGACAGGCTGAATTACCATTTCGTTTCCAACTAGGAAAACACTGACAAGCTTTAAAGGATGGTTTTGAAGAGAAACCATGGACATCTAAAGATGTAAATTACAGTTGGATTAAAAAACCTCAAGGGTTCTTAGGTACAGGAGACTATTGACTGCAGTACCATCTAAACAAGATTTTTGCTATAAAACCCCACACCATATGTGCTTTTCCTGACTATGACTCACCATCTAAATAGAAATTCAACTCCAGTCTCAGGGAGTCTATGATTAAACATATTTTTTGCTGTTGCTTCTACTGTGTTTATGTATGATTTTACATCTGTCTCATCTCTATTTTTTTGTCCTTAATAGTCAGCGTAAGTTCTCTGGTCGATCTGACTCAGTGATTTTTTTTTTCCACGGGTGAGTGAAACTTGGTGGCTTCAGCTGCAATGAGTGCTGGGTTTGCAGAGCCCAAAGTGACATTGATGTTGCTCACCTGCCATTTTGCAGACAGTGGAAGAGGAACTTGTCCCACGTGTACTACTGTGTCCATGTTATGGTGGTGCCAGGGCTCAGAGGTGTGCGGTTCTCATGCTTCGGGTGCTGCCTGGATGAGTCTAAAGAACCATAACAGAGAGCACAGGAGATTTTGACCAGCCTCAGGTCTGTAAGTACATTTTAAACCCACAAAGTTTGAGTGTGTTTGAAATGTACTCAAATATTTCCTTCTCCGCCATTGTGTCCTCATGACCCATTGAATCATCAAAGGCTCAGAGATGAAAGAAGGACTTATGGTTCGAAAATGCAAAGGACTCTCTGCTGAAGGGGGAATGGTTTGTTGTATCTTCTTTTTCTTTTTTCTTTTTTTTTTTTTTTTTTTTAAAATCCCAGAACAAATAGCTCTGGTGGATAATTCTCTGTGAGGGTTTTCACTGTAATGAGTAACTGGGCTTCCAAAAAGCTGTTTTATTAATAAAGTAAATAAACTCCCAAGCGAAAAAAAAAACCCACAGAAATCAATTGCAAAATCCTCATAGTGTTTCATGAGCTTTGAGTCACCCTCAGGGCAGAAAATTGCCCAAACCAGTGGCCTGTAGTGAATCAAAAGAGACCATGGTACTTTCAGATAATACTAATGATGATCTTCTTCAGGATATTTCCTACATATGGTAACATAAGACCTGTTACCCTATTCAGCTGAAGAAAAGGCACCTCATACGTACACTTGAACATCTTCCAGTGGCCTAAGATGGCATTGGCAGGTCAAATGCACCTCTGGGATAATTCCACTGAGGCAAAGAAGCTGTACCAAAGAAGGATTTACTGAGCTGGCACAAATGTCTAATGTTTTCATTTGCTGTAAGAGGTTTTTACCTTTTCAGAAATGGCTGTAATTTATTTTGGAGATGACTAAGTTTCCACCAGGTCAGAGTGAATCCGTTGAAAAAGGACACCTGAGGACCCCTAAGCCTTTCTCTCCCTCAAAATGGGTATGGAGGTGGAAATGCCCACCCTGTAGAGGCTGCATTGATGATTTGATATGAACTTCAAATAAGAATGTATTATTTTCAACCTCAGAAATATTTACCAAAAAATCAGGGATCACGACCTACTGGACAAAAGGAAAACAGTCACAGCCCTAAAAGCTGGAGAAGACCGGGCCATACTCCTCGGGCTGGCCATGATGGTGTGCTCTATCATGATGTACTTCCTCCTGGGAATCACACTCCTACGCTCCTACATGCAAAGGTAATTTCATGATGGCCCTCGGTCTCACACCCCCTGCTCCAGGTGGATTCGTGTGGCTTGTTCTTTTGACTCATTTTTATTAAAGTTTTATAATTTTTCCTCTGCTCCCCATAGGCTGACTCTGCTCTTCCTTGCTCCAGTGTAAATTAGGCACAGCCACAGTCAGAGCAGTTCGAGTCACACTGGCATAAAGTGAGGGAGGAATTAGATCCCTGTTTGACAAAATCTTGATCCACAGGCTTTAGTCTTGGCACAGTTTAACGCCAGAATAATATCCATATCAGCTGGCCTGCAGTCTGCTGAACCTTATAAGCTTCTCAGGGGCTGTTGCTGCAAAGCCCAGACTCAGGACAAAAGAGCAAAAAATGTTTTGCAGCCTTGAGAAACAGTACACTTCCAGATGAAGGATGGAGAATTAATTTGGGAAAGAAATCAAGCTCTTTGTAGCATGTAGTTTTCCATGTCGGTTATTACTTTCATTTTAACAAGTGAAATCCTCATGAAAGATAGTAATTTGCTGAAAGCGAAAGACCATCTTTCATCATTCCTGCATTGCACTTAATTTTTCTGAGGCTTTGTCTGTCTTCCTGCTCTGCCACAGAGCAGAGAGTTTGGCCTGTGATTCACTAGCAACATTTGTAATCAGTTTTCAAGCATCAGCCCTATTTAAAATCCAGCCCAGGCTGCAATAAGGCTGTCAGTGATGCTTTTTTCTGCCCTGATTGGTGGAGTTAAGGAATGAAAAATGTGTAACCGCGGATCAGAATATTCGTCTGCCGTGCCCCAAACCACGCTAAGGCAGGGGCACACACCTGGCATATTTTGGGTTAAACACCACAGGCTTCTTCCTTAGGCACATACAATAAGTGGCTGCAGTTAACTGGTGTGAGCATCCTCAATTATAGTGGTGCACCTGCACAAGAATATTCCCTCTTGACCCTGCAGTGATAAGGAATACAGATGAGGATGAGCTGTACTGATGTGCAGCATCTTATTTATGTGATAAAATTATTTGTCCCTTTTTAAGCCAAGGCAAAATTTAGACTTTGAAAACTGAGATCAAGACCGGTTAAGCATCCAAGAGCATTTGCTATTCCAAATTGCTCTCCCAGACCTTTCAGCAATATCGGGGTCAATTGCAGAGGCTGCTAAGGTCAAAATTGCTCACGTGGAAAGAGTTGATTTCTATTAAAAGGTATGTGAAAAAAAATTGCCAGAAGATATCAAAGCACCCTCAAAGTATCAACTATTCCATCTTCACAGGTCTGTGGTAGGTAGGTGTTACTTTATTACACCCCTGCATGAATAAAACAGCAGCCAGAAAGGTGAAAGTGAGGAGAAGACAACCCAGGAGTATTGCTGCCATTTTTTTCACACAGTCAGACCTCCTCAGGGGTTATTCTCCTGTACGGCAATACCCCTCCAATGAATACTGCCTGGGAGGGGAAAAAAAAATCCTTTCATTCGATTTCCCCCCAGAAATCATAGCATAATTTAATATAAATGTAAAACGGAATATACAAGCAGAATTGCGGCCAAAGTAAAACAGCAATAGAATTAGTCAGAAATCTTTGATATCAATTTGATATCACTCACTGTGTAAAGCCTCTCATAGGTTTTGTGAGGGGCAAGCAGACCCTCAGTCCATTCTTTGTAGGGCAGGACAGCCACACTGGGGCTGAGCTGAGGGGCTGAGCATGATTAAAGGGGAACCCTGGGAGAAACCTTCCCCCAGCCCACAAAGGGTTTTTTTGGGTTTTTTTGCTGAGCCCTCAGTGTGCCCTTTCCCCAAGGAAAACACAGCTGTAGACTTTTAAATACGTGCCAGTGAACATTGCTAGTGCACAGCCAGGCTCCATCGTTCCAGTTTTAGCCCCTGGTGAATTGGAGATAAGATGAAATCCTCCAGAAAAGTTACAACCACTGACTTAACTTACAGAAAACAGAGCAAGCTGTCACTGGGAAAAGCTTTTCCATAGGCAGAGCTGCATGAGGCACAACCTATGAGTTCCTGTGTCTTCATGGATATGTGAACTCAAAATTGTCCTCTCACCCTTCACTTTAAATTGACCTGGACTTGGTAGTTAAGTGTGTGTTGTGCTCTCCCCAGGGCAAGCTGCTCGGTTTTCTTCTCTCTCTGCTGACAGCCTTTCAAATATACCTTCTGCAGGGTCAGAGTTCCTGTTGACTTTTCATTTATACACAGACATGAGTGAACAGGGTAGTTTTGTGCCCAAAGTCTAAACTTTGAGCACTGCAGAATGAAACACTGTCTGTGATATGTGGCACGAGACAGCCCAGGCTTTGCTCAATGCCCTATAAAACACAACCTCTCCTACAAGATGCCCCCAGTATACATCTGATGGGAATCCTGAGATGTCTTTAGTGCTTATTTGCCTACTCTTGCCATGCTCTAATGTCCATTTTTTTTCCTATTTAGTGTCTGGACAGAAGAGACTCAGTGCTCGCTTCTCAATGCATCCATCACAGAAACCTTCAACTGCTCATTCAACTGCGGTCCAGAGTGCTGGAAAATCTCTCAGTACCCCTGCCTCCAGGTGTATGTTAATCTCACCTCTTCTGGCCAGAAGCTTCTACTCTACCACACCGAGGAAACAATGAAAATTAATTCTGAGGTAGGAGCACCGGATAAAATTTGTTCCTAAATGGGTTTCTGGAGGGCTTCTCATCTCATTATACCCATTCCTCGCTTTAAAGAAATATAAGGTTTCCAGCTCCTGCTTCACTGGAAAATACAGAGCAGAGAAAGCAGGAATCAGTGCATGAACCAAGCTCACGTGTCTGGAGAGGAGTAATTCCCACCTCCATCCATTCCACACAGCGTGCTGTGCCCCAAGGGCCAGAGTCTCCCTCCTCCTCTGCAATGCTTTACAGCAGCAGGGGAGCACCAAGCACTCGCCACATAGATATTCTTGTGGAGCTGTGGACAAGTCACTTCCCATCCAGGAATGACTCCCCATGGCAGTGAACACCCCTAGTAACGTGTAGGGAGCACCCACGTGGCAGTGAGAATGGAAATGGCATCATTTCTGTGGGGCCAGGCAAGGTGGCAGGGAGAGATGAGAGCCCATGTCCCTCTCTGGTGACAAACTCTGCACCCTGAGCAGCTCCACCGAGCTCAGCTGTGCCGCTGGGGTCCAGGCCCCACATTTAACCCCTTTACATGGTGCAAAGATCCTGAAAATTTGCTGAATGGGGACTGGCAAGGTAAAAGCAGCAGCATAAAAATAAAAGGCCTGGCTTTGGGGCATGAATAAGGTAAGGAGTCACCCCATCTTTACAGCCCTGATTCCGGACGTTGAACTAAAAGAATTGTTTTGAGCAAACCTGAAGCATTCCCCTCTCTGCTCCTGCAAGAATAAACTCCAGCAGAGCTCCATCCAGGTGGGACGGAGACAGCTCCTGCGTGGCAGCTGTGCCTTGGCAGCAGACGCAGGGAAGGTGTCCCCAGGCAGTGGCAGTCACAGCTGCGTGGCTGTGCATCGCTCCCTGCGCAGGTGACTCCGCTCTCCTTCCACAAAGAAAGGCAGGATGGGACTGGGAAATGTCCCCATCCCCACCTTCCTTTCTTCATACTGACAGCGCCCGTGTCCCTTGAGAATGGAGGCTGGCGTGAGCTGGGACGCAGTGCAATCATTAGCCTTACAGGTGCCAGATTTACGTTAACTACTCGGTTATCCAAGGTCACCGAACCCCAAACTGTGGGCGCTTGGCAAGCACACCCCGGGACAGCAGAGCCCTGGTTCAGGCTGCTGACAACGTAACCTATTGTGTTTCTATTTATGGCAGCTGTTCAGTAGACCAAATTACCTCTGCATATTTAGATGAAGTGATATTAAAAGTAGTCAAAGCACGGCATGGTTGCACTAGGCTGCTTATTCTGCTGGATAATTAACTTCCGTGGCTGAGAGATGGAGAAGTCTGGATCTCAAGTGTGGAATGGAGAAGAGTGCCCCCTTCTTCCCCTCTGCTCTGGCATCAGTGCAGGAAGAGGCACTCACTGTCCGTGAAGCCTGAGGCAGGACAGACCCCACTTCCTGCTGGGACACAAGCAAAATCATGATGTTCATGCCTCAAATTGATTAAAAGAGATCAGATAAATCTCTATGCTCCACTGCTTCAAATAAATCAAGAGATTCAGCATAAATCTCCCCATTCTGTTATTGATAATTTTTGCTTACTGAAATGGACTTTGAAATTCTTCCAGATGCCACCTCCTCTTAATTTAGTGTAGGCACAGTTAATACTTCTCCAGCCCAAGGTTGTTTTACAGGTTAAGCTCTGCTCTCAGGAGGATTCCTAGGCTTTCCTGACATGCTGCTGGCTATGTGACCTGAATACAAGAGCAGTTTTGAATGGAAGTTTGCAATGTCTATAAAATACCTGGCCTCTTGCTCATGGCTCAGACCAGCAGAGTTTCCAAGCTCAAATCAGCACAACCCATCTCAGGATTCCAGATGTGCTTTTCCTCTTCCCTGGCCAGAGAGCACCCTCATGCAGTCCTGGGCAGTGCTGGGTGCTGATGTTCCAGCTGGATGCTATCTGTCTCTCTCCATCCACCTACTCATGTCTGTGGTCCCTGTCTTTCCACTTGCCAAATAAACAAAATTTTTTAAAAACCCGTGCCTGACTCACTGAGCTCTGACATTACTGGGAACAATGCAGAGCACAGTGCTTGCCCTCCAAGGCCAACACCAGTGACCTTCAAAAGGTCAGCAGCCCTCCACCAGCCTCTCTACTTTGCTGAGCACCCACACATACAGACAAAACAGCATCTGGAGCCCATCTCTCTCCTCTCCCCACCAGCCAGCATGGATGGAGCAAAATCCACTTTGATTTTAAATAATGATCTATCCAGGAGCCTTGCTGTCTAACCTGGCTGTCAGCTCCGAAGGTGGAGTGAGAAGTAGGTACAATTTACACTGTGATCTACAGCGTGCTGCCGCCAGTCTCCGGCGGGAATCAGTGGGAAGTCAGTGGATACCTGTCAAGCTGCTCAAGTCTTTCCAAGAAAAGCACACGAGATTTTTCTGGCTTTTCACTGCTCTTGCTGTGCGTACTTTGTCTCTAGCCTTTAGGACAAGCCCAGCCCCTTGTCAATACTACAGACAAAATGGTTTAAATGTTTCCACGGCTGCACTTTCCTTCCTCAGCTGTCAGAGGCTGTAACAGCCTCTGCGAGAGGTGAATCGGCCACGGAGCCAGGCTGTCACCACAAGGAAGGGCTGTGGTAGTTAAAACTATTTGAGAGGCCCCATTTTGATCTCAGATTATGTAATTTTGACTCTTTTCATGTCATCGGAGCTACTGCTGATTTATATCAGTTCTCCATTAGTGAGATAACAAGAAGGATTTAATCACCCAAATCAGCTGTAACTGCCTGACACTCAGGAATGCTGAGGATTCTCAGGGTTTCTCACTGAAGGCTCAGGTATTTATATCCCAGGAAGGAGTTTGCCTGGTGCAGGGAGGGGAAGCAGAGGTGCTTGGCTGTGGATTCCAGTAGATCCATTTCTGGGCTGGAACTGGAGAATTCCATCTGGAGGAAACAGTGACAGGCCGGCTCAGACACAGATGGATCAATGACAGGCCAGCTCAGACACAGAGCTCTTCCTTCAACCCTTGGTCCAAACCTGTTGCACTTTCCAAAAGAGATCCGGGTTGACATCCTGACCACTTGCTCACAAAGATTGCCACAGCACATCCTGCCTGAGCTTCCAGGCTCAGCTTGGACACCAATCCCAACCACGGACACGTGATGAGAATTGTGTATTTCACTGTCCAGCCTGAACTGGGGGCTTTTCTGGAAATTTTCAGTGTAACGTCATTGATTTAAAAGAAACTGCCTCCAGCTCACCTAGGTAATTTATTAAGAGAAAACGAGGAATTCTTCACTGAGAAATTTCCCCTACTTAGTAGAATATGATCTATTAAAGACTTGTAGGGCTCGTGATTTTGGACATTTAAGACAAATTTGGTCAGAGTACAAGAGAATCTCCTATAAGGAGCAGACACGCACCAGCAGCAAGATGGATGAGATATTAATGCTCTGATATTTTTCATCTCTAATTTCTGGAGCTCTATGAAATATTCATAATGGCAGTGTGGCCACGCTCCACCATTAATGCTCCAGTCTGCTAACGCCAGACAATCTTTGTGCCATGCTTCAAATCATATTCTGTGTTAATAACTTGCCAATGAATCAATCAAATCCTGTTATGAGGTTAATCCTTTGATCATAATTAGGACTAGAGATTTGTTGCAGTGTGTTGAAAAAAGAAGTCACAGCACATCATGAAAAAGAACGGAGGGACATTTATAAAGTACGTACATTAAAACAATAATAATCAAAACTCACAGATCACATTATTTTAATCAACACATCTCTTTTTCCTTTGCAAAACTCACTTTCTCATTAAATTATCTGGGGCTACTTTAGGTTCTTACCAGGACAAGCAGCCTGCTGTGTCCCCCCATGCATGTCCAACAAGAATCCAGGCAGCAGATTTCCACTCCTCTTGAAGCAGTTGATCAAAATACTGTGCAGGTGAAGAGAGCTTCCAGATTTGGTGGGGTGTAAGTGCATAGAAGAGAGGAGGAAGTGACGGCCCCATGGCTGCTCTATGTCAAAAATTGTCCAGATGAGGCCTCAACCCTTGTGACTGCCCACACCTCAGCAGCCAACAGCAGCTCTCAACAGGGAATGCTCAGCACAGCCCAGGGCTACTGTCCTACATTTCCATGTAATACCCTCAATGCATGCACTCCATAAGGTAGTTTTTTAAATAACTTGTTTTTAATATTCTCTGGAACTCCAGGTTGCAACTGTACTAGATAGAGCCATCCCCAAATCTTATTTCCTTTGTGACTACAACTGAAATTCCAGCAGCATTTTCAGAGAGAAGGAACTGCTGGACTTATGCTGGGGTCAAAAGCCAAAACATCACTAAGAGCCACCCTGGCAACCACTTTGATCTTCAGCTAGAGCCTGAATGAAAGTCCTCTTGGCTCTCAGTAGGAAAACCTAGACTGTTTGTCTCTAACTGAGGCCCATGGGAAAATTTGTATAAAGGTTTCTCCCCACCCCTCTCCCCTCTGAGTGAAATCCGGTGCCCACTGTGATCATTTTGATCCAAGCCAAGTGAGATCTAAACTACCAGATTTGTATTTACAGAAAGTCAATTACCCATCTAACTGTGAGCATATGTGTGCCACTTAAGATGAAGAGGTACTTCATCAGTTCTATTTTTGCATGTGTAAATTAGCAATAATAATATATTCACCTATCTCACAAGGCACCGTGCAGATTAAAGCATTAATGTTTGAACAGCACTTGGAGGTTCTCCAATGGGAAATTCTGTAGATGTGCAAAATATTGAGTTTTGCTGTGATAAATTTATTATTAGCGTAATAGTATTCCACTCTTGTTATGAAAAGCATAATCATCTCGAGATTTCCCTGCTTGCCACCTGAAAACACACATTGTAACAGGTTTGGAGACGTGTTTTTCTCTCTCTGATTTCTCCCCAGTGCTCGTACATCCCCAAGTGCGGGAAGAACTACGAGGAATCCATGTCGCTGGTGAATGTCGTGATGGAAAACTTCAGGAAGTACCAACGTTTCTCCTGCTTCTACGACCCCGAGGGCATCCAGAAGAACGTGATCTTAACCAAACTGTACAGCTCCAACGTGCTGTTCCACTCCCTGTTCTGGCCCACCTGCATGATGATCGGCGGCGTCGCCATCGTCGCCATGGTCAAGCTGACTCAATACCTTTCCCTGCTCTGCGAGAGGATCCAAAGGATCAGCAGATAGGAAAGGAAACTCCTCTGAAATTTAATTACAGCGAAAATACTGTTTTTTCTCATTCTTCACCAAAGAACCTTAAGTTTGTAATGTGCAAGTCTGGTATAAGTTCCTTACTATATTCTTCTAAGTAGAGCAATAATGCAAAAGCTGTTCTATATGCAAACATGATGTTATTATTATGCAGACAACTGAAAAAGTTCCTGTTTTGTGTTGACCGTCTCTATGATCTTGTTTTATGCTGGGATTAGTATTTTCTTTTCTACAGCCAAGATAGGGCTCAGTGTGACCATTTGCCAAGCTTTAGTCAATTGATGTTTTCAGTGTAAAGGATTCGGGGGAAATTCACTGCTGGACAAAGGGCAGCCGACCACTCAAGCATCACTGAGGTCTCCCATCTGGCTCAGTCTATTCAATGGATGTGTTGCTTTGGCTTTTTTATTATTGGCTGCAGAGGTGGGGCAAAAAAGCATTGACTGGGGTTTTTTTAGGGTAAGATGGCAAAAAAGGGATGTACTTTGAGGTCAGGATAAGCGTACAGTATTTGCAGTCTCAGTAGGACTTGGTGATGCTTTGTGCTTGCTCCCTCCATTCAGAAGTAAATTGTGCCCTGTGGTGTTTAAGGTCTTTTGGAAAATACTTTGGAGTTTTATTTGGTGTAGTGCTATGATTTTCTTCTGTCTTATTGACATAATCTTTGTCATTTGCGAAAGCTGTAGCCAAAAAGCAAAAAAACACCTTGTTCCATTTTGTATTCTAGTCTGAGCCCTATTTATGGAGGTGGGACCAGAATTCCTTATGTAAAGGTTGATTATTCATTTGTCGTGTATTTGCTACCATATCACTGTAAAGAAAAAAATAACACAATCAGCTATTTTTTCATTTTTTACTTCCAACTATTTTAGATTTTTTTACTTGATATATATACAGAGATATATATATAAAGAAAAAGCTATATTATATCTAGTTGTGTATTGAAACTTGTTTATGGGGGTTTTTTTCTTTGTTTTTACCCACTGGAAAATGAATACAACTCATGTATTTGTAACCTTCATCCTTGAATAATATCATAACATGGAGAAGCAGCACTGCAGGATCTTATCCAATATTCATGATGTTGTTTCAGTCAAAGGTCTCTGTTGCTATGACATGGGAAATGACAGAAATCTCATCCAATTCTATGGCTCTATTAACTGAATTGTTAGATAATCATCATAACACATTTGGAAATCTCTCCTGACCTTAACTCACAATGCAGTGCTGGCTGACGTGAATTATGATTTACAAGACCCAGGTGCAATGATTTATTGGAAAAACTGAGAATCTGGCTTAATTGTTGTCCTATCTGTCAAATATTTACCACAGTATACTTGCCAGTTTAATTTCATACCCACTGTAGTCACAATTTCTGCATAATTTATTTTTATTCTCCTACAGAAAACATTCCTTCTTGTGTTTTAAAGACACCTCTCTCAGTTTCTCATGTTGCACCCAGCCTGAAGGACAAACACAAGACACATCCTGGGAGCAATCCTGTGGACTCATTATCCAATTGCTCAAAGAAAAAATTTACAGGCCTATTCAAACCAAGAAAATAACATTCTTCCCTTCAAAAAGACTGCAAATCAAGTATTCTGCCTAGTTCATCTATATATATATAAGTACCTTTCTGCATCATAGCATTAAAAATTTCAAGATGTTACAAAACAAGTCATGCAAGTGTAATGTGAGCTGTAAAAAAAAAAAAAAAAGAGTTTCTCAGCAGTGAAAATAAACCTGCAATCTTGTAATCAGTAGTATAATTTTCCTTAGGTAATTAAATTCCTGGAGGGTGGGGGTATAATGAAGGTTCCAAAAATATGTAATAAAAATATTAAATTAAATCTTCCAGATTTCAATATCTTCTGCCTTCAGATCTGGCTTGTTTCATTAAACTGTTTTCTGTAGCTTCGATCACCAAGAAAAGAGGAGTGCTGGTGCACCAGGGAATTCATAAATGTTCATTTGCAAAAACTAAGTTTTGGTCAATATGTTGGAATTGCAGAAACCTCAGCATCAGTGGGACCGGACTGCGCTGCCAATCCCAATTCCCCAACCAGGAACGATGCACGGCCCTGGCAGCACAGAGCTCTGGTGTGGTGGCCTTTCCACACCCTCACCAACATTTATGTTGGTCATTTACACAATGATTTACGTGCCTCGTGACATTTTTGGTGCCTGTGTTTGTGTGTTTTCGCTCGGTGACAGGGAAGCTGATTGTTGCTGACATTTACACATCAAACGCTGCTTGCAACACATCGTGCCATAAAACATTTCACCAGGGCTCCTGTGGGTGCAACATCTTGCTGCCGTTGTAGGCTATAATCATTTTGTTGACATTAAGGGAGAGATCTGTGGGGTAGCAAAACAACTTGAGTAATTGGATGGAGTGAGGTAAAACAATATTTTAGAAGGGAATTATCCATCTGATCCCCGGCACTGTTAGCCCCCCACTGAAGTGTTAGCACTGCAAATGTGATTTTTGACAACTCCTGCTGCCCCAAAGAGAGGTGGTGTTTCAGCAGGGATGTTAGTCTGTGCCATTTCTTTCTCTGCTCTATTTTAATATCATGTTTATCCCCTGCAAAAGGCATTCATGTTCCTGTAGGCAGCTCAAATGAATGAGAAAAACATGTAATGAAATTCAGCAGCCAGGCTAACCTATGCTGCTTCCAAGACTGATTCTGACTCTTCCCAGCACAAATATTTCAACTCTTGATGTCCCAGCTGGGCATTTGGGACAGTAGGAAAAACCTATCCTGGAAAACCCTGGAAGGGAGAGGTGCAGTATGAAAAATATTGTGCAGTTTTCCCAGGCATCAGAATCCTCTGACAGGCACCCTTGTGGGATTTAAAGCATGCATAAGTATTCCAGGTACCAACTTCACATGGCCTTTTAGAAGTTGTTATTTTCTTAATTAGATTATATATGTCAGGCCTTATTTCTATTCTGGAACATCTAAATCTGAAGACGAAGTGTGAACATCCCTTCTGTAATACTTTGAAATTTGGCATCTTGCAGCAGATTTACTAAATGTCACCAGCTAGGACAGCAAGAGGGGTTTTTAATTTAGTTTTTCTCATTGAGGAGATATCACTTTATCTCACAAAATGTACCCAGTGGAAGAATATCTGTCTCCAGGGTGAGTTTGGGTGAACACAGCAACGACGGAGGAAACACAAGAGCCTGCACATCTCAGAGAGACACAAAGGCCGTGATTTCTCACCTGAAGGACAAACAGGGAATAAACTCACACCTTGTGGCCTTCTTTTTATTTCTTTGCACAGAGCATGGGAGTGAACTTGGGGAGTTAATTTTTTAATTCTGTTTGTAAAATAGCATTGGGTTTAGGGTTAGGGTTAGTTCAATGGAAGAAGTTGCTGAAAAGGGGAGCAGGCTGGTGCTAGTTTGTTCCATGAGGTTTCCTGCTCTCATTTGACTGTGAAACCTTTCACCTTACAGCAGAACAACCTCTCTAGTGAACAGCAGTGTCAAGTTAATACCACCTTTAAAACTGTTCAGCTCATTTCCCGTCTCGTACATTCATTCCCTTATTAAATTATCTCTTGGCATTCAAGGTGGCTGAAACAATATCTTTGCAGCAATACAAATTTTCCATAGACTCTGAGCATCATCTCTGTACTGCATTAGCCTCTGTACGGCTCATCATCCATCAAAGATTTGGGAAAAAATCCTCACCTTTCTGCTCCGCTGAACACTTTTCTCTTCTCAGCACTCAATTTTGCAGAGGAAAACCAGGAAGGGTTTATGGTGTTTGCAAACATCCAACAACTGGATACAAAGTTTGCCAAATTGTTTTTGTTGTGCAGGATAGAGTGAAAAGCAGGGTAAACACCAATTATTTTGTTTCAGTGTTTTGAAAACAAAATGTTTCCATTTTTCAGATTGAATTGGAGAAACATTTTAAAATCTAGGGATGGGGGAAACTTAAAAAAATTACAAAAAAGATCAGCAGTGTTGCCCGGTGAATTCACACCAGGATTTTTTAAATAAATCAAATTTCTCCAAACACTGAAAAAAATGTGTTAACATTAGCAGAGCCCTCCATACAGCCTGCCTACATTTTCCTAGCTCTCCATTTTCATAGTAGGAGCTGGTAGGGGAGTATTTAATAGAGCTACAATTATTTAGGTAAGAAGTTTGTGTATTTAATTGCTTAGGGATTTTATTGTAGTATAGTTGGTAATAGATGCTCATTCTTAAATGCTCTGCAAACTCTATTCAAACATGGCCATTTCCAGGCAGAAGCTCAGCAAATGATTCATAAAACACTAGCAGAGATGGGGGAACAGCTCTCATTGAACACACAGAAAATATTTGTTTAATTTGAAAGTTCAAGAGAAGCAGGTGAGAGTTAGAAGCCTCTCAAGAGGCAGTCAGGCAGGTCAGATCTAGGGAACCATACAAATTTATGTTCACTCCCTCCAGTATAGCACAGCAGGATCAGCCACCGCTGTAGTGTGGTTACAAAAAAATAAAGTATAGCTTTTTTGTCCAGGAGTATGCTCAATTTTCAATACATTTCAGGAAAAAATGTTAGAAAACTGCTAAAATACAGTATTTGACATTCGGTGCACTGAAAAACTTCCTTTTAAAATATACCATTTCTACTGTATCATTTTTTTCAAACCTTGGAAAAAATGCTAAAGCAAAATCTGAACCTGCAGTGATCTACCACTGTCTCACGCAACTCTTTGTACTGACCCAACGTGATTTTTTTTCAGGTTTTTCAGTCTTTAGAATATTTGGAAGATTTTCTTCCCATTCACAGCTAAAAGAAAATATTGTGGAATTGACAACATGCTTCCCACTCAACTCAGGGTGAAGTCTCTAAGGTTTTCTAATATATCCTAGGACAGGTTTTCTAATATATCATATGGAAGGTGTCCTTTCCCATAACAGGGGGTGGAACTAGATGATCTGTAACTAGATAATCTGATGATTCCTTCCGAGGCAAACCCTTCCATGATTCCACCATGCACCAATGTGTGTGAGGAAGGTGGAAGGTTTCATTTTCTCTCCCTAAAGTCTCCGCCTTGGCAATTCTTTTTCATAACTGCAGGTACTGTTCAGTTATTGAGCAGATTTTAACACCCAGCCACCTGCACAGATAACTCCAGACCACCAGCAAAGGCTCTGTTGTGCCAGAGGCTGCTGAGCAGCTCAATCCCCAAAATCCAGTGGCAAAAAGGAAGAGCACCTTGAAACCCTTCCACAGGGAAGGCACTTATGATTTCAATCACGGCGCACTCAAGCTCCGTTATATTCATCAGAAATTAAATAGGAAGCAAAGTCTGATGACTAAGCAGCAACACCTTAATCACTCCCCTCAGAAGCAAGAGTTCAAAGCCATTAATACAGCAAGACAGCTGAACAATGCAAGGGGAGGCTGCAAACACTGCAGAAGCTGTGAAACCCCACACACAGGGAGTCCGGTGTAATTACTTGCCATTTCCTCAGCACAAATTCACAACATGCTCACAGACAGTGGGAAGGCAAGTGTGACCCAGCATCAGCACATTCCCCATCTCTGGCAGCTCCCTGTCCTCCCCAGCACATGCTGGCTTCCAGCCCTGCCGGGGTTTCCTGGGTCTCTGCCTCCAAGCACGAGACAAGGTCTCCATCCTGAGAGCGAAACACAGACCATGAAATCTGTCCCAGAGCAGGCTCTTCCACAGCATGGAAAGTGCCACGAGCCCAAGGTTTCTGTTAAACAGCCTCCAGGAAGGAGTGGGAAAGACAAAAAGCAAACACAATAAATGAGGTGTTCTGCTTTGCTCAGGAGAAATGAGGATTATCTGATTCTCACACTCAGGGGTTTCCCAGGGCACCAGACATTCGAGGGCCTCATTCTCTGTGGGCAGATACATCATATTTGGAGATAACATCCAGCTCATTTCATATCATGAGCTCAACACAAGGCCCTTCACAAATCTCTACTTCCCAAGGAGAAGCTGCTTACTAGCTCCACTGAACCAGATGCTAAAAGTTTTGAGTATTCAGTGTCCAAAGTGAATTATTCAAAAGCCATCTGGACAGAATCCTGAGTAATGTGCTGTAGGGGACCCTGCTGGAGTAGGGGACTTGGACATCCCAACACCTGATAGGCAAGTGGCCAAGGTCTTGTCAAAGGAGCAGGAATCAAGTCAGAAGCTCTGATGGACTTGGCTGTGAGTGGAGAATTTGATTAACCTAATTTAAAAACCTGATTTTCTGCTAATACTCCATCACACTCCATTTTTCACTCTTTTAACTCAAAGTTTCCAGTGAAAGGAAGAAGCAGAGCTGGCAAAGCTTTCCAGGAGGCTTTCCCCATGTTAAGGAGCACCTGGCATTAGAGGGAATCCAGACCCTCTGCTGCCCAAACCAGGAGGCTTTACCTGATAACTCCAACCAGAAGGTTAATCCTGAGACAGCAGCCAAGAGAGAGGGACTGCAAACCATATTAGAGGGGCACAGGGGAGACCAGGCAGCTTCAAATGTCCCTGTCCCAACAGCCCATGGTGCCTGGTCCTGAGCACCCACAGCTTGTGGCCTGTGCACAGGAATTTGGGAGGCACTCCCTGCTCCTGGTTTTCCAGCGTCCTGCCATTAGCTCTGTGCTACTCAGCAGTCACCTTAAGAGAACATCTGCAGTCCCAGAGTTCCACTGCTGTCCCTGACAGTCCTTCATCTTGAGCCAATAACACTGGCTGCAAATAGCAAATTAATGATCTAGGAAATCAGTTGTTCCCTCGTGCATTTTCAGAGTCCTCTCCCACCCCTTCTGGCCTCTGTCCAGGTGAGATCTTGGCCATGCAGGAAGGCAGGAGAAGCAAAGCTGAAAATCCATCTCCTTCCCATCATCAGTCATGTAAACTGGATCAGCTCTAACCCACATTTGGGGGCTCAAGCAAGGAGATTTTGGTGTCATTGGCCCTTTGGGTTTGGTGCTGGCCATCGCCACCAGCAGCTTCCTATGGACCCATCACCACAAGATGCTCAAGGGAGGAAGGAGCATCCAGGGCCATCTCACACAGCTGCTGGCCAATGACACTTCTGCCAAGCTGACCCACATCCCCAGCTCCCAAACCCTTCTGCCCCACGCCTGAGATAACCCTCAAACCTTGCACACCTCAGTCCACTCCAGGCATGCCACCATGCCCATAGAACAGTCCCAAATGACCCTTCATTTCTTCTCTATCTGTGGTGCAGATATTTTGGTGATGATCTTTACCCTTCAATGTGCCCCTTCAAAGTTCCCAAGGCATCCTGCCCACTGCAGAGATCATTTGTGAAGACCCTTGGGTGGGCTTGTCCTCTTCTCCACTTTGTGGCTGGGAAATGCACAGCTTTGTCCTTCCCTCGGGTCGCTTGGCTGCTCAATACTAGCCTGACAATTACTTCCAGCCTTGGATAAAAATCTCCTGCCCTGATACTGTTAAATTATGTAGAACAAGATTATAATTACATCCTGAAAAAAAAAACCCTAAACTCTATACTTAAAAGAACATTATTCAGGTTGCAAAACCAGACACTCTAATGTTACAAAATGCCAGAAATAGAGCTGTCTGAACATCTTCCATGCTGCACCACTTGTATATATGCACAGTGGTACAGGCTCTAACTCTACAGGGAAATACCATTTTCCACAGGACCCCTGGCCCTGCCCTAGAGAATGACCTTTAGGCAGGGTCACAGCCATGGGCAGAGCAGCAGTGGAAGAGGGAGACACGCCTGATGTCCTTCTGAGGAGAACATTGCTGTGACATCTGTCAGCATGGGGAGGATTAAGTAGAGGAAGGCTGATGGAGAGCCTTCCTTTCCTCAAAATACTGTGGATTCTTTTCCTGCTCATCTCTGCCAAGATTCGGTGAAACTGCCAGGCTGGCACAGAGCAAATATTGACCAGAGCTCAGCTCAAGCAGACCGTATTCCTGCTGAAAACAACTTGAAGGAAACATTTTTGACGGCTCCAAACTGATCATCTTCAGATATTTTTGACCTGTAGTAAGCAGGGACAGTTTACTATTAGTTTTTGAACTCCATTGTCTCAAAACTCCAGGAAAGTGTTGCTGGACAGAAGCCTCCTTTAGGTGCCCTGCCATGCCCTGGCAACAGAGTTCAATTTACCCTTTGCTCTGGAGGGCTGCTGTCAGCTGAGTGGCCTGACCCCAAACCCACCCA